>CM051235.1:124731600-125241850 GCA_027917425.1 Gastrophryne carolinensis | reverse complement strand
TACAGGCAAGGGACAGACAGGACAGGCTGGAGACAGGCAGGAGACAGACAGGAAGACAGACAGAAAGCCAGGGAAAGGTAGGAAAAACGGAGGCTGTGACAGGGAGATTTTTTTTTTTCATCCAGCCTTTGTTAGCGGTTTCAGGCTGCTTATAGTAACTAACTGTGCATATATACTGAACTGATCTTAAGTCTGCTGTGAGGCATCCCATTCTGTGACTAAAGCAGCCTCTATTTAATAGCATAATAAACATTTGCACTTATTCTCATAGAAATCAGGCCTGATAAAGACACTTTTGCTGTGCATGCTCTCTGGTTTTTGTGGCACTGGCATCCCATTCTGTGACTAAAGCAGCCTCTATTTAATAGCATAATAAACATTTGCACTTATTCTCATAGAAATCAGGCCTGATAAAGACACTTTTGCTGTGCATTGCTCTCTGGTTTTTTGTGGCACTGGCATCCCATTCTGTGACTAAAGCAGCCTCTATTTAATAGCATAATAAACATTTGCACTTATTCTCATAGAAATCAGGCCTGATAAAGACACTTTTGCCTGTGCATGCTCTCTGGTTTTTGTGGCACTGGCATCCCATTCTGTGACTAAAGCAGCCTCTATTTAATAGCATAATAACCATTTGCACTTATTCTCATAGAAATCAGGCCTGATAAAGACACTTTTGCTGTGCATGCTCTCTGGTTTTTGTGGCACTGGCATCCCATTCTGTGACTAAAGCAGCCTCTATTTAATAGCATAATAAACATTTGCACTTATTCTCATAGAAATCAGGCCTGATAAAGACACTTTTGCTGTGCATGCTCTCTGGTTTTTGTGGCACTGGCATCCCATTCTGTGACTAAAGCAGCCTCTATTTAATAGCATAATAAACATTTGCACTTATTCTCATAGAAATCAGGCCTGATAAAGACACTTTTGCTGTGCATGCTCTCTGGTTTTTGTGGCACTGGCATCCCATTCTGTGACTAAAGCAGCCTCTATTTAATAGCATAATAAACATTTGCACTTATTCTCATAGAAATCAGGCCTGATAAAGACACTTTTGCTGTGCATGCTCTCTGGTTTTTGTGGCACTGGCATCCCATTCTGTGACTAAAGCAGCCTCTATTTAATAGCATAATAAACATTTGCACTTATTCTCATAGAAATCAGGCCTGATAAAGACACTTTTGCTGTGCATGCTCTCTGGTTTTTGTGGCACTGGCATCCCATTCTGTGACTAAAGCAGCCTCTATTTAATAGCATAATAAACATTTGCACTTATTCTCATAGAAATCAGGCCTGATAAAGACACTTTTGCTGTGCATGCTCTCTGGTTTTTGTGGCACTGGCATCCCATTCTGTGACTAAAGCAGCCTCTATTTAATAGCATAATAAACATTTGCACTTATTCTCATAGAAATCAGGCCTGATAAAGACACTTTTGCTGTGCATGCTCTCTGGTTTTTGTGGCACTGGCATCCCATTCTGTGACTAAAGCAGCCTCTATTTAATAGCATAATAAACATTTGCACTTATTCTCATAGAAATCAGGCCTGATAAAGACACTTTTGCTGTGCATGCTCTCTGGTTTTTGTGGCACTGGCATCCCATTCTGTGACTAAAGCAGCCTCTATTTAATAGCATAATAAACATTTGCACTTATTCTCATAGAAATCAGGCCTGATAAAGACACTTTTGCTGTGCATGCTCTCTGGTTTTTGTGGCACTGGCATCCCATTCTGTGACTAAAGCAGCCTCTATTTAATAGCATAATAAACATTTGCACTTATTCTCATAGAAATCAGGCCTGATAAAGACACTTTTGCTGTGCATGCTCTCTGGTTTTTGTGGCACTGGCATCCCATTCTGTGACTAAAGCAGCCTCTATTTAATAGCATAATAAACATTTGCACTTATTCTCATAGAAATCAGGCCTGATAAAGACACTTTTGCTGTGCATGCTCTCTGGTTTTTGTGGCACTGGCATCCCATTCTGTGACTAAAGCAGCCTCTATTTAATAGCATAATAAACATTTGCACTTATTCTCATAGAAATCAGGCCTGATAAAGACACTTTTGCTGTGCATGCTCTCTGGTTTTTGTGGCACTGGCATCCCATTCTGTGACTAAAGCAGCCTCTATTTAATAGCATAATAAACATTTGCACTTATTCTCATAGAAATCAGGCCTGATAAAGACACTTTTGCTGTGCATGCTCTCTGGTTTTTGTGGCACTGGCATCCCATTCTGTGACTAAAGCAGCCTCTATTTAATAGCATAATAAACATTTGCACTTATTCTCATAGAAATCAGGCCTGATAAAGACACTTTTGCTGTGCATGCTCTCTGGTTTTTGTGGCACTGGCATCCCATTCTGTGACTAAAGCAGCCTCTATTTAATAGCATAATAAACATTTGCACTTATTCTCATAGAAATCAGGCCTGATAAAGGACACTTTTGCTGTGCATGCTCTCTGGTTTTTGTGGCACTGGCATCCCATTCTGTGACTAAAGCAGCCTCTATTTAATAGCATAATAAACATTTGCACTTATTCTCATAGAAATCAGGCCTGATAAAGACACTTTTGCTGTGCATGCTCTCTGGTTTTTGTGGCACTGGCATCCCATTCTGTGACTAAAGCAGCCTCTATTTAATAGCATAATAAACATTTGCACTTATTCTCATAGAAATCAGGCCTGATAAAGACACTTTTGCTGTGCATGCTCTCTGGTTTTTGTGGCACTGGCATCCCATTCTGTGACTAAAGCAGCCTCTATTTAATAGCATAATAAACATTTGCACTTATTCTCATAGAAATCAGGCCTGATAAAGACACTTTTGCTGTGCATGCTCTCTGGTTTTTGTGGCACTGGCATCCCCATTCTGTGACTAAAGCAGCCTCTATTTAATAGCATAATAAACATTTGCACTTATTCTCATAGAAATCAGGCCTGATAAAGACACTTTTGCTGTGCATGCTCTCTGGTTTTTGTGGCACTGGCATCCCATTCTGTGACTAAAGCAGCCTCTATTTAATAGCATAATAAACATTTGCACTTATTCTCATAGAAATCAGGCCTGATAAAGACACTTTTGCTGTGCATGCTCTCTGGTTTTTGTGGCACTGGCATCCCATTCTGTGACTAAAGCAGCCTCTATTTAATAGCATAATAAACCATTTGCACTTATTCTCATAGAAATCAGGCCTGATAAAGACACTTTTGCTGTGCATGCTCTCTGGTTTTTGTGGCACTGGCATCCCATTCTGTGACTAAAGCAGCCTCTATTTAATAGCATAATAAACATTTGCACTTATTCTCATAGAAATCAGGCCTGATAAAGACACTTTTGCTGTGCATGCTCTCTGGTTTTTGTGGCACTGGCATCCCATTCTGTGACTAAAGCAGCCTCTATTTAATAGCATAATAAACATTTGCACTTATTCTCATAGAAATCAGGCCTGATAAAGACACTTTTGCTGTGCATGCTCTCTGGTTTTTGTGGCACTGGCATCCCATTCTGTGACTAAAGCAGCCTCTATTTAATAGCATAATAAACATTTGCACTTATTCTCATAGAAATCAGGCCTGATAAAGACACTTTTGCTGTGCATGCTCTCTGGTTTTTGTGGCACTGGCATCCCATTCTGTGACTAAAGCAGCCTCTATTTAATAGCATAATAAACATTTGCACTTATTCTCATAGAAATCAGGCCTGATAAAGACACTTTTGCTGTGCATGCTCTCTGGTTTTTGTGGCACTGGCATCCCATTCTGTGACTAAAGCAGCCTCTATTTAATAGCATAATAAACATTTGCACTTATTCTCATAGAAATCAGGCCTGATAAAGACACTTTTGCTGTGCATGCTCTCTGGTTTTTGTGGCACTGGCATCCCATTCTGTGACTAAAGCAGCCTCTATTTAATAGCATAATAAACATTTGCACTTATTCTCATAGAAATCAGGCCTGATAAAGACACTTTTGCTGTGCATGCTCTCTGGTTTTTGTGGCACTGGCATCCCATTCTGTGACTAAAGCAGCCTCTATTTAATAGCATAATAAACATTTGCACTTATTCTCATAGAAATCAGGCCTGATAAAGACACTTTTGCTGTGCATGCTCTCTGGTTTTTGTGGCACTGGCATCCCATTCTGTGACTAAAGCAGCCTCTATTTAATAGCATAATAAACATTTGCACTTATTCTCATAGAAATCAGGCCTGATAAAGACACTTTTGCTGTGCATGCTCTCTGGTTTTTGTGGCACTGGCATCCCATTCTGTGACTAAAGCAGCCTCTATTTAATAGCATAATAAACATTTGCACTTATTCTCATAGAAATCAGGCCTGATAAAGACACTTTTGCTGTGCATGCTCTCTGGTTTTTGTGGCACTGGCATCCCATTCTGTGACTAAAGCAGCCTCTATTTAATAGCATAATAAACATTTGCACTTATTCTCATAGAAATCAGGCCTGATAAAGACACTTTTGCTGTGCATGCTCTCTGGTTTTTGTGGCACTGGCATCCCATTCTGTGACTAAAGCAGCCTCTATTTAATAGCATAATAAACATTTGCACTTATTCTCATAGAAATCAGGCCTGATAAAGACACTTTTGCTGTGCATGCTCTCTGGTTTTTGTGGCACTGGCATCCCATTCTGTGACTAAAGCAGCCTCTATTTAATAGCATAATAAACATTTGCACTTATTCTCATAGAAATCAGGCCTGATAAAGACACTTTTGCTGTGCATGCTCTCTGGTTTTTGTGGCACTGGCATCCCATTCTGTGACTAAAGCAGCCTCTATTTAATAGCATAATAAACATTTGCACTTATTCTCATAGAAATCAGGCCTGATAAAGACACTTTTGCTGTGCATGCTCTCTGGTTTTTGTGGCACTGGCATCCCATTCTGTGACTAAAGCAGCCTCTATTTAATAGCATAATAAACATTTGCACTTATTCTCATAGAAATCAGGCCTGATAAAGACACTTTTGCTGTGCATGCTCTCTGGTTTTTGTGGCACTGGCATCCCATTCTGTGACTAAAGCAGCCTCTATTTAATAGCATAATAAACATTTGCACTTATTCTCATAGAAATCAGGCCTGATAAAGACACTTTTGCTGTGCATGCTCTCTGGTTTTTGTGGCACTGGCATCCCATTCTGTGACTAAAGCAGCCTCTATTTAATAGCATAATAAACATTTGCACTTATTCTCATAGAAATCAGGCCTGATAAAGACACTTTTGCTGTGCATGCTCTCTGGTTTTTGTGGCACTGGCATCCCATTCTGTGACTAAAGCAGCCTCTATTTAATAGCATAATAAACATTTGCACTTATTCTCATAGAAATCAGGCCTGATAAAGACACTTTTGCTGTGCATGCTCTCTGGTTTTTGTGGCACTGGCATCCCATTCTGTGACTAAAGCAGCCTCTATTTAATAGCATAATAAACATTTGCACTTATTCTCATAGAAATCAGGCCTGATAAAGACACTTTTGCTGTGCATGCTCTCTGGTTTTTGTGGCACTGGCATCCCATTCTGTGACTAAAGCAGCCTCTATTTAATAGCATAATAAACATTTGCACTTATTCTCATAGAAATCAGGCCTGATAAAGACACTTTTGCTGTGCATGCTCTCTGGTTTTTGTGGCACTGGCATCCCATTCTGTGACTAAAGCAGCCTCTATTTAATAGCATAATAAACATTTGCACTTATTCTCATAGAAATCAGGCCTGATAAAGACACTTTTGCTGTGCATGCTCTCTGGTTTTTGTGGCACTGGCATCCCATTCTGTGACTAAAGCAGCCTCTATTTAATAGCATAATAAACATTTGCACTTATTCTCATAGAAATCAGGCCTGATAAAGACACTTTTGCTGTGCATGCTCTCTGGTTTTTGTGGCACTGGCATCCCATTCTGTGACTAAAGCAGCCTCTATTTAATAGCATAATAACCATTTGCACTTATTCTCATAGAAATCAGGCCTGATAAAGACACTTTTGCTGTGCATGCTCTCTGGTTTTTGTGGCACTGGCATCCCATTCTGTGACTAAAGCAGCCTCTATTTAATAGCATAATAAACATTTGCACTTATTCTCATAGAAATCAGGCCTGATAAAGACACTTTTGCTGTGCATGCTCTCTGGTTTTTGTGGCACTGGCATCCCATTCTGTGACTAAAGCAGCCTCTATTTAATAGCATAATAAACATTTGCACTTATTCTCATAGAAATCAGGCCTGATAAAGACACTTTTGCTGTGCATGCTCTCTGGTTTTTGTGGCACTGGCATCCCATTCTGTGACTAAAGCAGCCTCTATTTAATAGCATAATAAACATTTGCACTTATTCTCATAGAAATCAGGCCTGATAAAGACACTTTTGCTGTGCATGCTCTCTGGTTTTTGTGGCACTGGCATCCCATTCTGTGACTAAAGCAGCCTCTATTTAATAGCATAATAAACATTTGCACTTATTCTCATAGAAATCAGGCCTGATAAAGACACTTTTGCTGTGCATGCTCTCTGGTTTTTGTGGCACTGGCATCCCATTCTGTGACTAAAGCAGCCTCTATTTAATAGCATAATAAACATTTGCACTTATTCTCATAGAAATCAGGCCTGATAAAGACACTTTTGCTGTGCATGCTCTCTGGTTTTTGTGGCACTGGCATCCCATTCTGTGACTAAAGCAGCCTCTATTTAATAGCATAATAAACATTTGCACTTATTCTCATAGAAATCAGGCCTGATAAAGACACTTTTGCTGTGCATGCTCTCTGGTTTTTGTGGCACTGGCATCCCATTCTGTGACTAAAGCAGCCTCTATTTAATAGCATAATAACCATTTGCACTTATTCTCATAGAAATCAGGCCTGATAAAGACACTTTTGCTGTGCATGCTCTCTGGTTTTTGTGGCACTGGCATCCCATTCTGTGACTAAAGCAGCCTCTATTTAATAGCATAATAAACATTTGCACTTATTCTCATAGAAATCAGGCCTGATAAAGACACTTTTGCTGTGCATGCTCTCTGGTTTTTGTGGCACTGGCATCCCATTCTGTGACTAAAGCAGCCTCTATTTAATAGCATAATAAACATTTGCACTTATTCTCATAGAAATCAGGCCTGATAAAGACACTTTTGCTGTGCATGCTCTCTGGTTTTTGTGGCACTGGCATCCCATTCTGTGACTAAAGCAGCCTCTATTTAATAGCATAATAAACATTTGCACTTATTCTCATAGAAATCAGGCCTGATAAAGACACTTTTGCTGTGCATGCTCTCTGGTTTTTGTGGCACTGGCATCCCATTCTGTGACTAAAGCAGCCTCTATTTAATAGCATAATAAACATTTGCACTTATTCTCATAGAAATCAGGCCTGATAAAGACACTTTTGCTGTGCATGCTCTCTGGTTTTTGTGGCACTGGCATCCCATTCTGTGACTAAAGCAGCCTCTATTTAATAGCATAATAACCATTTGCACTTATTCTCATAGAAATCAGGCCTGATAAAGACACTTTTGCTGTGCATGCTCTCTGGTTTTTGTGGCACTGGCATCCCATTCTGTGACTAAAGCAGCCTCTATTTAATAGCATAATAAACATTTGCACTTATTCTCATAGAAATCAGGCCTGATAAAGACACTTTTGCTGGCCAAAGCCCTACTGGACCCTGCCAGGTCCATTCCTGCCCAGGGCATCCCATTCTGTGACTAAAGCAGCCTCTGTTTAAGACCATATAAGCATTTGCTCTTATTATATTTATATTATAAGACACTTTTGCTGGGCATAGGCTTACTGCTGCCTGCCAGGTGCACTTCTGTTGAGGCATCCCATTCTGTAACATAGCATACCCCTCTTTATTTACACTAAGCAGCTCTCTTATTTACACTAAGCAGGCCTGTTGGAGGCTGAGTGTTACTGCTCACTTTTGGTGTGCATTATATTCTGTTTTATATAGACCCACTGCTGCCTGGGGGTTCTTAAAATATCACCTACTACCACGCCAGTTAGACTATGTCGGGCAGACAAGTGCCTGGAAGTGAAAAGAGGAGTGGCAGAGGCCAAGATTCCGCAGGCAGAGCTCGCATCAGACTGGGGGCCAGTAGCAGCAGGAGTCACGCTGAGAGACCTAATCTGCCAGTATCTGCTAGCGGTCGGGTCTCCACCAGTAACGCATCTGCCGTGGTAGATTGGCTGACGCGCTCATCAACAACATCATCACAACTTACATCTGAGACCCCCAGTCTAGGGTCGGTAGGTTCCTCTGACACAACCCTGAGTTGGCATGCCCCGAGAGCAGTCCCTGTCCTCCCATTGCCTCTGTCCTACGCCGTTCCCTCCCCCAGCGACGTATCCTATGCTTTGGGTTCAGCTCCACTCTTTAGTGAGGAGGACGATCAGATACAGGAGGACAGTCAGCAGCTACTGCCCAGCCAAGAAATGGAGGTGGCTTCTTTAGCTAGGCAGACAAATAGTGATGTGGACAGTGTCGTGGGTGCTGCGAGCGTTCCAGCTCCTGCGCCAGACACTGTTGACGAATCCACGAACATCAGTGACGTACAGCCACAACCCGGTGATGATGATGATGATGACGATGAAGCCGATCGCACTTGGGAGCCGGGTGATGAAGGGGCTTCATCGTCATCATCAGGAGAAGAGGGGCGCAGGTTGCCCCGGAGTCAGCAGCTGAGGCAGCAAGGTGGTAGCAGTCAGCATGGGGGCACAATTCCAAAGGCTGGAGCCGGCCGGGGCCGGGGCCGGGGTAGAGCACCTGCTGTGCGGCAGTCTACCTTATCGGGAGGTAGTGGAGCAGGGGTTCCTGGAGTTGGCAACAGCAGCAGTGAATCAGTGAGGCCAGGGGGTGGGAAAAGTAGCTACTCGGCAGTGTGGCAGTTTTTCCTGAGGCATCCGCAGGAGGGTAACATGGCCACATGCAAGATATGTAGGCAAAAGGTGAAGCGTGGCCAGGGTCCAAATGTTGGCACCACGGCCCTGCGTCAACATATGATGCGTCACCATAAAACGACCTGGGAGAACCGAGGCTCCCAAGGGGTGGTCCAGTCTGCTTCCTCACCAAGTGAGCTCCCAATTTCTGCCAGCCAAGGCTCCAGCACCTCAGCCGAAGGCAGCTGTGCGTCACACCCATCCTCTGTCGCTCCTGCTCCTCCTCCTCCTCCTCCAAGTCATGCATCCCGCCAGCAATCCATCAGCGAAGCCATGTCCAAGAGACAGCAGTATGCGCCCACTCATCCTACGGCGCAGAAGCTGAATGTGCTCCTGTCCAAGTTGCTGGTGCTGCAGTCGCTCCCTTTTCAGGTGGTGGAATCTGCACCTTTCAGAGAACTGATGGCTTGTGCCGAGCCGAGGTGGAGAGTCCCAAGCCGTCATTTCTTTGCCAAGAAGGCAGTACCAGCGCTGCACACTTTTGTTGAACAGAAGGTGGGCCAGTCCTTGAGCCTGTCGGTGTGTAGCAAAATACATGGCAGCGCCGACATCTGGAGCTGTAACTACGGTCAGGGGCAGTACATGTCGTTTACGGCCCACTGGGTGAATGTGGTCCCTTTGCAGCAGCAACTTGGACAGGTCACGCCGCTTCGGCCTCCGCGCTCTCTGCCCATTGGGCCTGTGACACCGTGCGACTCGGCCTCCTCATCCTCCGCCATCTCCTCACCCTCCACTGTAGGCTCAAGTCTCAGTGCCCCTCCAGTCTACCATGTGTGCAGGGCACGGAGGTGTCACGCAGTGCTTCACATGGTTTGTCTTGGCGAACGGAGTCACACAGGGGAGGAACTGCTTAAATGTATTCATCAGGAAATCCAAACATGGCTTACTCCGAGAAAACTTAAAATGGGAATCATGGTTACCGACAATGGGAAGAACATTTTGTCTGCGCTGCGCCAAGGAAGCCTGACCCATGCCCCCTGCATGGCTCACGTCTTCAATCTGGTTGTCAAGCGGTTTCTGAAGTGTTCCCCCCATCTGCAGGACATCCTAACAACTTCACGGAAACTTTGCATGCACTTCAGCCACTCCTACACCGCCAAACACACCCTTCTTGAGCTACAGCGTCAGAATGGTATCCCCCAACATAGTCTGATTTGCGATGTTTCCACCCGTTGGAATTCCACCCTTCACATGTTGGACCGATTATATGAACAGAGAAAAGCCATCACGGATTTCCTGATGATCCAAGCAGATAGGGGGACTCCCCTGTGTAACTTCAATGTCAACCAGTGGCAGCTCATACGTGACACCTGCCGTTTGCTCAGGCCCTTTGAGGAAGCCACTTTATTTGTCAGTCGGCAGGATTACGGGATGAACGACGTGATTCCACTGCTTCATGTACTACAGCACATGTTGGAAACCATGGCTGGTCAGGGCACTGGAGACATGGCGTTTACATCTTACGGCCACATGAACCCCGTTGGAGCTGAACTGGAGGAGGAGGAGGAGGAAGAGGAGGAGGAGGAGTTGCCCAGCGAAACACAGTTTAGGCTTGGCGAAATGGCTGGTTTATCTAGTCAGCGGACAGGAGAGGAGGAGCAGGAGCAGCCAGAGGAGCTAGAGGTTTTTGAGGAAGGAGAGACAGAGGACCCGGGCACACCGTGGCAGTATGCAGTGGAGATGGAGACAGGTAGTCCATCCGAGTCACTTGCGCAAATGGCACGAAGCATGCTCACATGCTTGCGTAGTGACCCCAGAATTGTTTCCATCTGTCGGCGGGATGACTTCTGGCTGTCCACCTTATTGGACCCTCGCTTCCGGCACAAAATGGGGGCATTTTTTAAACCCACCGAGAGGGAGGACAAACTCAACTACTACAAAGACATTCTACGTAGGCAGTTGGCCGATGCCTATCTGCGCCATGGTCCATACTCTCGCAGGTCTGACTCGAGGGGACCTCTGCGCTCACCTTCCACTGCCATGGCCGCTGGGGGGGTTGGCAGCAGCAGCAGCAGAAGCTCCATCAGCAGCAGCAGCCTCAGTCTTCAGTCGCTAATGAGTAGCTTTCTACACCCGCATAGTGAGGCTACTCATGAGCAGCAGGAAGACCTGGAGCAGGACCTGAACCAGCAGGTCATGTCATACTTTGACATGACCATGCCAACACACCTTGAGGATCCGCTGGACTTCTGGGCAGCCAAACTTGATTTGTGGCCGCAACTAGCAGAGTTTGCCCTGGAAAAGCTGTCCTGCCCGGCAAGTAGCGTGCCATCTGAGCGGGTGTTTAGTGCGGCGGGGGCCATAGTTACGGCGAGGAGAACTCGTCTGTCAACTAAAAATGTGGAGAGACTCACCTTTGTCAAAATGAATCAGGGATGGATCAGCCAGGATTTCCACCCACCAATGCCTGATGCATGCGACTAGATTCAGCATGGTGCCACGTTTTACACTTTACAAATGGTGCAAAACATATTTATGTCTTTAGGCCATTTTTTGGGCTCCTGCTGCTGCTACTGCCAACTTCTGCCAACTCCAGGGTGTGATTCATCCAATTTTTGGGCTCCTGAGGCCAACTCCAGTGTATATTTGGGCTCCTGCTGCTGCTACTGTCAACTCCTGCCAACTCCAGGGTGTGATTCATCCAATTTTTGGGCTCCTGAAGCCAACTCCAGTGTATATTTGGGCTCCTGCTGCTGCTGCTGCTGCCAACTTCTGCCAACTCCAGGGTGTGATTCATCCAATTTTTGGGCTCCTGAAGCCAACTCCAGTGTATATTTGGGCTCCTGCTGCTGCTGCTGCTGCCAACTTCTGCCAACTCCAGGGTGTGATTCATCCAATTTTTGGGCTCCTGAAGCCAACTCCAGTGTATATTTGGGCTCCTGCTGCTACTACTGCCAACTTCTGCCAACTCCAGGGTGTGATTCATCCAATTTTTGGGCTCCTGAGGCCAACTCCAGTGTATATTTGGGCTCCTGCTGCTGCTGCTGCCAACTTCTGCCAACTCCAGGGTGTGATTCATCCAATTTTTGGGCTCCTGAAGCCAACTCCAGTGTATATTTGGGCTCCTGCTGCTACTACTGTCAACTCCTGCCAACTCCAGGGTGTGATTCATCCAATTTTTGGGCTCCTGAGGCCAACTCCAGTGTATATTTGGGCTCCTGCTGCTGCTACTGCCAACTTCTGCCAACTCCAGGGTGTGATTCATCCAATTTTTGGGCTCCTGAGGCCAACTCCAGTGTATATTTGGGCTCCTGCTGCTGCTACTGTCAACTCCTGCCAACTCCAGGGTGTGATTCATCCAATTTTTGGGCTCCTGAAGCCAACTCCAGTGTATATTTGGGCTCCTGCTGCTGCTGCTGCTGCCAACTTCTGCCAACTCCAGGGTGTGATTCATCCAATTTTTGGGCTCCTGAAGCCAACTCCAGTGTATATTTGGGCTCCTGCTGCTGCTGCTGCTGCCAACTTCTGCCAACTCCAGGGTGTGATTCATCCAATTTTTGGGCTCCTGAAGCCAACTCCAGTGTATATTTGGGCTCCTGCTGCTACTACTGCCAACTTCTGCCAACTCCAGGGTGTGATTCATCCAATTTTTGGGCTCCTGAGGCCAACTCCAGTGTATATTTGGGCTCCTGCTGCTGCTGCTGCCAACTTCTGCCAACTCCAGGGTGTGATTCATCCAATTTTTGGGCTCCTGAAGCCAACTCCAGTGTATATTTGGGCTCCTGCTGCTACTACTGTCAACTCCTGCCAACTCCAGGGTGTGATTCATCCAATTTTTGGGCTCCTGAGGCCAACTCCAGTGTATATTTGGGCTCCTGCTGCTGCTACTGTCAACTCCTGCCAACTCCAGGGTGTGATTCATCCAATTTTTGGGCTCCTGAAGCCAACTCCAGTGTATATTTGGGCTCCTGCTGCTGCTGCTGCTGCCAACTTCTGCCAACTCCAGGGTGTGATTCATCCAATTTTTGGGCTCCTGAAGCCAACTCCAGTGTATATTTGGGCTCCTGCTGCTGCTGCTGCTGCCAACTTCTGCCAACTCCAGGGTGTGATTCATCCAATTTTTGGGCTCCTGAAGCCAACTCCAGTGTATATTTGGGCTCCTGCTGCTACTACTGCCAACTTCTGCCAACTCCAGGGTGTGATTCATCCAATTTTTGGGCTCCTGAGGCCAACTCCAGTGTATATTTGGGCTCCTGCTGCTGCTGCTGCCAACTTCTGCCAACTCCAGGGTGTGATTCATCCAATTTTTGGGCTCCTGAAGCCAACTCCAGTGTATATTTGGGCTCCTGCTGCTACTACTGTCAACTCCTGCCAACTCCAGGGTGTGATTCATCCAATTTTTGGGCTCCTGAGGCCAACTCCAGTGTATATTTGGGCTCCTGCTGCTGCTGCTGCCAACTTCTGCCAACTCCAGGGTGTGATTCATCCAATTTTTGGGCTCCTGAGGCCAACTCCAGTGTATATTTGGGCTCCTGCTCCTGCTGCTGCCAACTTCTGCCAACTCCAGGGTGTGATTCATCCAATTTTTGGGCTCCTGAAGCCAACTCCAGTGTATATTTGGGCTCCTGCTGCTGCTACTGCCAACTTCTGCCAACTCCAGGGTGTGATTCATCCAATTTTTGGGCTCCTGAAGCCAACTCCAGTGTATATTTGGGCTCCTGCTGCTACTACTGCCAACTTCTGCCAACTCCAGGGTGTGATTCATCCAATTTTTGGGCTCCTGAAGCCAACTCCAGTGTATATTTGGGCTCCTGCTGCTGCTACTGTCAACTCCTGCCAACTCCAGGGTGTGATTCATCCAATTTTTGGGCTCCTGAAGCCAACTCCAGTGTATATTTGGGCTCCTGCTGCTGCTACTGCCAACTTCTGCCAACTCCAGGGTGTGATTCATCCAATTTTTGGGCTCCTGAAGCCAACTCCAGTGTATATTTGGGCTCCTGCTGCTGCTACTGTCAACTCCTGCCAACTCCAGGGTGTGATTCATCCAATTTTTGGGCTCCTGAGGCCAACTCCAGTGTATATTTGGGCTCCTGCTGCTGCTACTGTCAACTCCTGCCAACTCCAGGGTGTGATTCATCCAATTTTTGGGCTCCTGAAGCCAACTCCAGTGTATATTTGGGCTCCTGCTGCTGCTGCTGCTGCTGCCAACTTCTGCCAACTCCAGGGTGTGATTCATCCAATTTTTGGGCTCCTGAAGCCAACTCCAGTGTATATTTGGGCTCCTGCTGCTGCTGCTGCCAACTTCTGCCAACTCCAGGGTGTGATTCATCCAATTTTTGGGCTCCTGAAGCCAACTCCAGTGTATATTTGGGCTCCTGCTGCTGCTACTGCCAACTTCTGCCAACTCCAGGGTGTGATTCATCCAATTTTTGGGCTCCTGAAGCCAACTCCAGTGTATATTTGGGCTCCTGCTGCTGCTACTGTCAACTCCTGCCAACTCCAGGGTGTGATTCATCCAATTTTTGGGCTCCTGAGGCCAACTCCAGTGTATATTTGGGCTCCTGCTGCTGCTACTGTCAACTCCTGCCAACTCCAGGGTGTGATTCATCCAATTTTTGGGCTCCTGAAGCCAACTCCAGTGTATATTTGGGCTCCTGCTGCTGCTGCTGCTGCCAACTTCTGCCAACTCCAGGGTGTGATTCATCCAATTTTTGGGCTCCTGAAGCCAACTCCAGTGTATATTTGGGCTCCTGCTGCTGCTACTGTCAACTCCTGCCAACTCCAGGGTGTGATTCATCCAATTTTTGGGCTCCTGAGGCCAACTCCAGTGTATATTTTGGCTCCTGCTGCTGCTACTGTCAACTCCTGCCAACTCCAGGGTGTGATTCATCCAATTTTTGGGCTCCTGAAGCCAACTCCAGTGTATATTTGGGCTCCTGCTGCTGCTGCTGCTGCCAACTTCTGCCAACTCCAGGGTGTGATTCATCCAATTTTTGGGCTCCTGAAGCCAACTCCAGTGTATATTTGGGCTCCTGCTGCTACTACTGCCAACTTCTGCCAACTCCAGGGTGTGATTCATCCAATTTTTGGGCTCCTGAGGCCAACTCCAGTGTATATTTGGGCTCCTGCTGCTGCTGCTGCCAACTTCTGCCAACTCCAGGGTGTGATTCATCCAATTTTTGGGCTCCTGAAGCCAACTCCAGTGTATATTTGGGCTCCTGCTGCTACTACTGTCAACTCCTGCCAACTCCAGGGTGTGATTCATCCAATTTTTGGGCTCCTGAGGCCAACTCCAGTGTATATTTGGGCTCCTGCTGCTGCTGCTGCCAACTTCTGCCAACTCCAGGGTGTGATTCATCCAATTTTTGGGCTCCTGAGGCCAACTCCAGTGTATATTTGGGCTCCTGCTCCTGCTGCTGCCAACTTCTGCCAACTCCAGGGTGTGATTCATCCAATTTTTGGGCTCCTGAAGCCAACTCCAGTGTATATTTGGGCTCCTGCTGCTGCTGCCAACTTCTGCCAACTCCAGGGTGTGATTCATCCAATTTTTGGGCTCCTGAGGCCAACTCCAGTGTATATTTGGGCTCCTTCTGCCCCTCATAGTGATGCCACTTCAACTCTCTGCAATTGTGCCGCTCTGCGATTCTATTAGCGATGCCTCTGATCTGCATGTGATATTTCTTCAAAGTATTATTTAACAAACCCAGCACGCATCCTGTGCGTGTTACAGCAAGGCTGAATGGTTTACAACCCTATTGAGGCTGTAGGAGGCTCAGAAATAGCCGTTTTTAATAGCGATTCGTCGCGAATTTATTCGGGTCGAAACGATTTTTGTCGGAAAATTCGGCGAATCAGTCGAATCGAATTTTTCAAAAGTTCGCTCATCTCTACTGACAACCTAAATCCTTGTATATTGCAGCCAGAATGGTGGCGGAGGGCTGCATCATTATCCTAATGGGGGGCAGAGCCCGGAACAGAACATGAAAAAGTAGCAGTGGGGCTGGTAGCTGGGCCCCCACATTGTAACTGGGTCCCATACATGAATCTTTGCTGTACTGCTCTGATGGCAGATCTGGTAACATACAAAAAGGAGCACCAATACTCAAACCCTGTAGAGCCAGCAACAAGTCTTAAAACTGAAACTTGGTGGACCAAGTGGACCAACACCCAGGGGGGGATCAGCCCGGGAATCTATAAGATTCCCGGGCCGATCAGATCCCTCCCCGCGGGGCATCCGAAATCGGGATGCCCCGCGGGGTGAAACCCCCCAGGAAGCCCACAATCCTACCTTTTCCACGTTCCAGCAGCGCATGCGCGTCCGCCGCCACCGCCGCCTCCCGTGCGTCCCTCTAGCAGGGCACGCTCCCGCGCCGGCCGTTTGTGAATGGCCGGCGCGGGTGCGCTCCCTGTAAGAGGGATGCGCGGGAGGCGGCGGCTGCAGCGGTCACGTGGGAGCGGGGAGAGGTGAGTTTTCGGGGCTTTCTGGGGGGTTTCACACAGCGGGGCACCCCACCGAAGTGGACCAAAACCCAGGATAGTCAAAATCCTGGGTGTTGGTCCACTTAAAAAAAAAACTGAACTGAACTAAACTGAATTTTTTTTAAAAAGTGTGTATTTTATTGTTTCCTGCCTTACAGTGCAGGGTCATTGGCAGTTGGGATGCCCCTAAAAGACAAAGGCCCTTATTTAAGAAGGGATAGCGTCAGGTAGTGGCTGGTTAATGACAGGTAGCGACGTGAACGCCGGACACGGCACGCAATTACACATTTATCAAGCAGAATCTGTTTAGCGACTGGGATAGCGCCATGTAGCGTCTGATTCATCATTTTCACAGCCTCATCGAACAGCGCCAGCGTTCAGCCTTGCACAGCGCCAGGTATGACCTCTCGCTACCTGTCGCTTTCCCATACATTTCAATGGACGAACCTTTTCTTCTCTTTAAATGGGGTTTTTGGTTTTTGTTTTTTTCCCAAAAAATCACAAATAATTCTGTGACCTCTTCTGGCATTGAAATAGCATTTTTTTCATATTTTTTTCATTTTTTATATATTTCCTCAGAAATGACATTACAGGTCTGCCATTAAAGTGTTATGTTGTTACAATGTAATTCCATATGTTTTCGCTTTGTTACTAGTGGATAGATGTTTGAAAACACACTTTAAACACACCGCATCCTGCGCTCTGGGCTTCAAACAAGTATTTTTCAGCGCCAGAGATTTGTGAGGCTGTTTTTTTCCTGAATATGTTGTGAGTCGGTCGCTATGAGCAGTCGCTAACATGCGCTCCCATACATGCGCTCCCATACAGCGCTGTACTGGTCAAATAGCGACTCCTCACAATGTATTCAACATTACTGAACAGCGACTGAGTCGCTATAAAGTAGCGACCCACGGCCGAGCACTGCCACTACTAGCGGGCGCTTTGAAAATGCCTGCTACAGACGCTCATCTGTCGCTACCTGCCGCTAATGATGAATCAGCCTGCCCGTCTTATCTTTCAAAACGCCTCTCCTACGAAATTGGTGTCAGGTGGTCGGATACCCAAGAGAGACCTGTGTATCATGAGAGCCTATCGGGGGGCTCGATTTTGCAATCGGAATGATTTGGAAGGTAAGATTTTGAGGCTAATTTAAGACTAGTGCCATGTATTGCCATTTGAACGTCTAAGTAGCGGCGCTTAGAGGGTCCGCTAGTGTCTGGCGCTATAACCTAGCGTAGCGGCTGGACAAGTGATGCTGTAGTATCCTGTCCTGCATTGATAAATGTGATGTCTGCAGGATGCTGTAGAAGCGCTCTCCCAGAATCAATAAGCATAAGAAGCTCCCTGAGGAAAAAAACGCCCAGAGCAACACCAGATATAACAAAAGGACAACGCTGCAGCAAATGATAGCGCTAGTCCATGTGCGTCCGACGCTCGGCGCTGAAGACCATATTTAAGAAGATCAAACACAAAACCAGCGCTGGCGCTCTACCATCAAGTGCCACACTATATGAAAAAAGTTGGTTTCTCAACACATATCCACCAGCACCAGAGCGAAAACATATGGAATGACATTGTTTTAACACTGTCTGTAACAATGACACTGCAATGGCAGATCTGCACATACAATTCTGCATAAAAACAATATGTGTTTGGTTGCTGGGCAGGTCACACAATTACATCCTAAAATTGAGAAAAATAATTAATTAAAACGCTATTTATACACAAGTAAAAAAAAACACCATTGAAATGTATGGGATAACGCTGCTGAGAGACAGGCGCTACATGGCGCTGCTGAACATACAGCGCCGGCGCTATACACTGTGCCAGCGCTATACACTGTGCCGCCGCTAGTAATACATGTGACAATACATGATGCTATTAGAGCTCACCAGATTGACTTTCATATATATGGTTTTCACATACTGCGCCTGGTGTTCACCTGATGCTTTGGGGGACTACGTGGCGTTTGCGTTTCTTAAATAACCCCCTTTGTCTTTTACTTGCCGTTACTGAGCGGGGGCTTTGGCAATTGGGATGCCCCCGTACAGAGAACAACACCCATATTGTGTACACAAACATGTGTGTCCTTGTGAAAAACAATTGTATTTACATAAATCGGGGGGAAGATCAGGAGCATGGGGGGGAAGATCAGGAGCATCGGGGGGAAGATCTGGAGCATCGGGGGGAAGATCAGGAGCATCGGGGGGAAGATCAGGAGCATCGGGGGGAAGATCAGGAGCATCGGGGGGAAGATCAGGAGCATCGGGGGGAAGATCAGGAGCATCGGGGGGAAGATCTGGAGCATCGGGAGGAAGATCTGGAGCATCGGTGGGAAGATCAGGAGCATCGGGGAGAAGATCAGGAGCATCGGGGGGAAGATCTGGAGCATCGGGAGGAAGATCAGGAGCATCGGGAGGAAGATCTGGAGCATCGGGAGGAAGATCTGAGCATCGGGAGGAAGATCTGGAGCATCGGGGGGAAGATCAGGAGCATCGGGGGGAAGTTCAGGAGCGTCGGGGGGAAGATCAGGAGCGTCGGGGGGAAGATCAGGAGCGTCGGGAGGAAGATCTGGAGCATCGGGGGGAAGATCTGGAGCATCGGGAGGAAGATCAGGAGCATCGGGGGGAAGATCAGGAGCATCGGGGGGAAGATCAGGAGCATCGGGGGGAAGATCAGGAGCATCGGGGGGAAGATCAGGAGCATCGGGAGGAAGATCAGGAGCATCGGGGGGAAGATCAGGAGCATCGGGAGGAAGATCAGGAGCATCGGGGGGAAGATCAGGAGCATCGGGAGGAAGATCAGGAGCATCGGTGGGAAGATCAGGAGCGTCGGGAGGAAGATCAGGAGCATCGGGGGGAAGATCAGGAGCATCGGGAGGAAGATCAGGAGCATCGGTGGGAAGATCAGGAGCATCGGGAGGAAGATCAGGAGCGTCGGGAGGAAGATCAGGAGCATCGGGAGGAAGATCAGGAGCGTCGGGGGGAAGATCAGGAGCGTCGGGGGGAAGATCAGGAGCGTCGGGGGGAAGATCAGGAGCGTCGGGGGGAAGATCAGGAGCATCGGGAGGAAGATCAGGAGCGTCGGGGGGAAGATCAGGAGCATCGGGGGGAAGATCAGGAGCATCGGGGGGAAGATCAGGAGCATCGGGGGGAAGATCAGGAGCATCGGGGGGAAGATCAGGAGCAATGTTAGAAAATATTATTTTACAGAAAGAGTAGTAGATGCTTGGAACAAACTTCCAGCAGAGGTAGTTGAAAAATCAACAGTCACTGAATTTAAACATGCCTGGGATAAGCACACATCTATCCTAAGATAAAGAGTACATACAGTATACACATAAGGGCAGACTAGATGGACCGTATGGTCTCCTTCTGCCGTAAACCTTCTATGTTTCTATAAAAGGCCATTTAATAAAAAGTATAAATGGCTTCAAATATATATTTAATAGATTAAATAAAGCAGATCAGAAAACACTGGGAAAAAAAAACCTATTTGTAAAGGGAAAGGGAAACTAGTAGAATCTTCGGGAATGATTGTAACCTATGTAATAGTTGCATCATCGGTGTTGTGTCTGCAGGCACACAAAGGCTCTGTGTACAATGCACTATGTCAGCCTAGTGTGAGGAGTGTAAGATGGCTGGGTGTGGGACTTGGACAGCGGCCCGAGCAGCCGCACACCAACAAACAACTGCGACTGGCTTCCCTTTTATGGACAATCACAAGCTCGCGTGGGAGGAGAGTAAAATCACCAAGGTGTGATGACTCTGCAACGAGAGGAAGGGTCACGGGTTAAAAGAGTTTGTTACTATTTGCGTGCAAATACCAAACGCTGCATACAAAATAACGCATAGAAAAATAAATCAGGGCTAATAGTTGTGTTCCTTAGAACATAGATGAAAGGCTAATGCTCGATTACTGAAGCAGATGAAGTTTGCTTTTTACACGTTTTATTTTTTGCTCTTTTTGTACATGCTTCTACTGCCCTATAGTTTTTTTGCTGATAAACTTCATGACATTTTATTTAATTAAGCCTACACATGGGGCTTTAAAATAAAATAAAATCATATACTTAACTTGCAGATGAAGAAGCCCATTTCAGGTAAAGTAGATACAATGAATTGGGTGTCAAGGGTAAGGTAAGTATTCCTGTGCTATGGCATTTATTTAACACTATTTTTTTACAAAATTAGTGATGACCATTAAAACTTGTTCGGGGAAGGGTGGGATCCCGATCGCTGATGTCTCTGCGTATACACCACCGCGAGCTGAAGCTAACCTGCTCCTACCTGCTGTCCACCAGTGGTCACCAAAGAATGTGGAGCACATGATTTCTGGCAGCCAATTAGGGGGCTGCATTTTGATGGTAGAATAAGGAGTAGTTAAGATTATCTTGGGTTGGCATCAGCAATTGGGCATCAGCTGTGACCAAGTTGCGCCCTCCCCCCTTTCTGTCTTAATAGGAGTTCCGCTTTAAATCGAAAAGTAACTTACCATGGTGGAAGTGGGGATTTCTGTAGCAGACGCCACTGAGCGACAGTCTCGGCACCCATTCGCTGTAGCAGTAGCCACATTGCTGCTGCTGTGATTGGGAAGCATGGATGTCTCTCAAAATCTCCAGCAGCCTCTCCCCCACTAAGTTCATTAAGTGGGACGCTGTATTTTAAGCTTCTAAAGCTGCTAAGCTGCTGAGATTTTTGGGAGACATTCTTGGCTGTTGCAGTGATTAGGTTAAATCGCTTATGGTTCTCAGCAGAGTCAGAAGCAGAGAGGCCGATTCATTAATAGCGCCAGGTAGCGACAGATGAGCGCCAGTAGCGTGATTTTCACAGCGCCCGCTAGTATTCGCTGTGCTTGGCCGTTGTTCGCTTGGTGACAGCGACTCAGTCGGTGTGCGGTAATGTTGAATACGTGGTTAGGTGTCGCTGTTTCACAGGTTCCGCGCTGTATGGGTGCGCCTGACAGCGAATGGCCAGAGCGAACGGCTCCCAGCATATTCATTAACAAATCACGCTCAAAAAATTCTCCCGCTGTGAAATGCATGTTTAAACCCCAGAGCGCTGGTGACGATGGGTTAAAAGTAGTTTTTAACCCCCAAACAACCATATTTTTTTATTAAAAAATTAAACAAGTTTTTCTACACATTTTGTAATATGAATACATTAATATCAGACCTGTAATATCAATTCTGCACAATTTTTTTTTTTTTACCTTAAAAAAAATATCTAACATTGCCGAAGTGGTCACAGAATTTTTGACAGTTAAAAAAAAAAAAAAAAAAAAACATTCATATCAATGAATTATGAATATTTAAAGATTGCTCCATTGAAATGCATTGGAGAGCGCCAGGTAGCGAGAGGTCATACCTGGCGCTGTGATGGGATTAGTAGCGGCGCTGTTCGTTGCAGTCCGCTACATGATGAATCCCGCGCTAGCTGACGCTCTCGCCGGCGCTAGCCTCATTTAGCGTGATAAATGCGTGATTGTGTCCGCCGCCTGGCGTTCTGGAGTCGGTAGCCGCCGTGAGACACTACCTGGCGCTATCCCTTGATAAATAAGGCCGTAAGACTACAGTGCTCGACCCCTGCCATAGAATCGGGCGGAAAGCTGGGACCAGCTGATTTTTTATTTCTTTTTATTTATTTATTTTATTTTAAAACCCAAACTGGCCTAAGTGAGGGGGAGGGGGCAGGGATGGGGTTTGAAGATTTAAACTTTGGTCTAAATTATTGTCTTAGTACCCAGAAAATGTGATATTTAAAAGCTGTCAGTGTATATTCATATTTTACACAATAATTACAAAAACAAGAATGAAAATGAAATGAAAAAAGACATATCATTGAAAACAACTTGGGAAATGCCACATGACAAAAGGATTTTGCAAGGAGAGGCCAATCTTGTGATGTTGCAGATCAGAAATCCCAAAACTGCCTTATTCAGAACAATCCCTACAATTGACTTTAAGTTGACTTTAGTTTACTTAATTTATAGGAGCAGTTACATGGGCCATATTCTACTACTTTAGCCAACCAGCTTTTTGGATGGTAGTCTGGTAGGTATGAGGGCAATTTGTCTCTCTAGATTTAATTTCCCAGCTGTTTGATGACTGGGTTACAGGTAAGAATTTTGACACCAGAACATCCAGTTTTTTGGATGGTAGCCTGCTAGGTATGAGGGCAATTTGTCTCTCTAGATTTCATTGCCCAGCTGTATGATGACTGGGTTAGACGTACGATTTTGACACCAGCACATCATCCCTATTTTAATGAATCAAGGAAAAGGATCCACAGCATGCGGGTGGGTCACCAATGGCATCCCCGGCATCCCTCTTGCGGCTGTGTGCGCCTGAATCATTGTGTCGGCCTACATCTGGCACTGTCCTAAACTGTTTTCCGTTTCTAAATTGAAGCAGAAATTACTGAGATTTTTGGGTTTACAGGTTCAGTCAATGACTTTCTCTTTTCCATCCAATCCTCTAATCAGCTCAGCAGAGTGGGACTGGTCTTGAATTCTGGCCCATTTTAGGATGGATAAAATGTATTTCCCTTGAAGTGCCACCACTTTAATCACTTTTCTGCGATGTTGACAAGTCTAAAACAAGCCTAAGGTTTTCTGCCTGCAGGACTCTAGCTAGACTCTTGTTTTCTGTGAGGTATGAACCCCTTAGGTGTCCAACAGTAAGGATGTATATTTACGTCAAAATAAGGATATCTGCACTTTTATCTGACCACTATCTGTAATATTAACAAGCCTCAGCCGGCCTCCCCGCTCCCACCAAGCCCTGAAATGGAAAAAAAAACGCCGGCATGGTGGGAGCAGGGAGGCCGGCTGCGCTGTCAGCTATCATCAGAGGACGAGTCATCAGAGGAAGCCGGCTTCCTCTGATGACGCGTCCTCTGATGACAGCTGACAGCGCAGCCGGCCTCCTCGCTCCCACCATGCCGGTAAGTGTTTGCTGAAAAAAAAAAATGCCGGCATGGTGGGAGCAGGGAGGCCGGCTGCGCTGTCAGCGGGCGGCGGAAGCTCCCACCATGCCGGCATTTTTTTTTTTAATTTCAGGGAAAATTCGGTCAGCACGAACCACTAAAAATTCGGGTTCGTGCTGAATCGAATTTTCCCTGAAATTCGGAGCGAATTCAGGTTCGTTAGAACCGATTCGCTCATCCCTAGATATGATACTAGGTACCTCGCCAGCCTATGCGTTGTGAAATAGGTACAGCTGCATTGTATTAAAATAGCATAGAAAATATGTATAACGTTGTGTTAATATAAACAACAATGGTCCCTGTAAACCGCAAAATGGGATGCCCCAGGAGACACCAAATGTTCCTCACATCAAGTTACATCAATACAAGTTACATCAATACAGCCATTTTTAATTCATTAGTATGTTAAAAAAGACTACAAACATATACATAAACTCACAGACATATACATAAACAGTACAATCACAATCTTAAAAAAACATTTATACACAAACCCGGCCACAGCAAGGAACCCTCATAACAATTTCCAAAGTTCAAACCATATATGCATAATCAAATAATTTTATTGCTACCAATAAATATCCTGTGTCTAATCTGAAGTGCTAGTGCAAAAAAAGTGCAGTAATGCAGAGCAGGGTTATAAATATTACATGTGCAAAACGTATCTACTTAATATCAAATGAACATGCCAAAACCATCTGGGACCAGCACCCCTACAGTGCAAAATCACCCCTGCTGGACCAGGTACAAAATCTCACCACCCACGCGTTCCGTGGAGCAAAGTCCACTTTCTCAAGGTGCCAAAACCAACGTTGTGTTAGATATATACCATGTACGTTTTATATATTTATATATATATGTACTTTAAACGTTAAGAAGCTTTATAATATGAATGCTGTATAAATAAGAACAATTAATCTTTTTTTTAGTTTAAGATAGGGTAGTATGAAACAGTCTTTTTATGATAATACAACACATTTGGCTTTTTATCCAAGAATAGTTTTTAGTTTCAAGATTCCATTCCAATTTGTCCAAATGCACACTTTAGAAAAAAAGTTACTAGACACATACTATGTAGTACCGTATATAGTAAATAGAACTGGGTGGAGTATTGCTCAATCTTAGTAAGAATAAAAATCTATTTTTAGCCCCCAAATGACTGATCCAAGTTCAAGAGCGTTTCCTTTTTCTGCTCAAGGACCAGCTGTAAAAACCTTCCTTAATTTGCAGTATGACATCACAGTCTTCTGAAAACAAGTGTGTGTGTGTTAGTGTATGTGTGTTTCCATTGGGCTTGGTTTGAAATAACCTGTGTAAGCTCAAAATGCCGGACTGAAAACTGACACTTTGGATGAAAAGGGGTTTTATGACTTGTTTTGGACAGTAAATGATTCCTAAGGGCATGGCAAAGACTTATATATTTGCTCAGGTGCAGATTTTCTTTGTCCAAAAAAGCATAAAAAAGTCATTTTGTGTACGGCAAATTCAAATGTGTTTTAAAACCTCATATATCTACATCTTTGGCTGTAAGAAGATTTATCCTGCCACGTGGAAATGCAATTTTATTAATGGCATCCACTAGTTACTGAACTAATAAAAAATAAAGAGGCTGATTCATCACTAACGCCAGGTAGCGACAGATGAGCGTCTGTAGCAGGCATTTTCAGAGCGCCCGCTAGTAGTCGCAGTGCTCGGCCGTGAGTCGCTACTTTATAGCGACTCAGTCGCTGTTCAGTAATGTTGAATACATTGTGAGGAGTCGCTATTTGACCAGTGCAGCGCTGTATGGGAGCGCATGTTAGCGACTGCTCATAGCGACCGACTCACAACATATTCAGCAAAAAAACATCCTCACAAATCCCTGGCGCTGAAAAATACTTGTTTGAAGCCCAGAGCGCAGGAGGCGGTGTGTTTAAAGTGTGTTTTCAAGCATCTATCAACTAGTAACAAAGCGAAAACATATGGAATTACATTGTAACAACATTGTAACATGAACACTTTAATGCCAGACATGTAATGTCATTTCTTAGGAAATATATAAAAAATTAAAAAATTATGAAAAAACTTCTATTTCAATGCCAGAAGAGGTCAAATAATTATTTGTGATTTTTTTTGAAAACCAAAAAACCCCCCAAAAAAAAAACAGTTTAAAGAGAAGGAAAGGATCGTCCATTGAAATGTATGGGAGAGCGGCAGGTAGCGAGAGATCATACCTGGCGCTGTGCAAGGCTGAACGCCAGTGCTGTTCACTGAGGCTGGGAAAATGATGAATCATACGCTACATGGCGCTATCCCAGTCGCTAAACAGATTCTGCTTGATAAATGTGTAATTGCGTGCCGTGTCCGGCGTTCACCACTCGCTACCTGTCGCTACCTGTCATTAACCAGCCACTACCTGACGCTATCCCTTCTTAAATAAGGGCCAAAGTCTGCTGCTATTTCTGCTATGCATCGGACAGTGTCCTCAGATTGCTGCAGGCATCACTACCTTGAATGTAGCAGTGAATCCCCCTTTTCTCCCTGAGAACCAGGGTCACCCCCTTCCTAATTTACTCTTGGGGCTTGATTCATCAAAGCACTGCGCTAGTTTTACGCCAGTTTGAGCACATGATTTTGCGTGAAAGCTGCATTTATCACATTTTTTTTTCCTCAGCGCCTGTAAGTGAAAAAGTGAAACAGGCATTTACCAATCCAGGAATGCCCTTACACTCGCCTTTTCAGTGCGTCTACTTTTTGTTTTAAATCAAATTTCAGCCATGGCTTTTCGGGCATAAGAGGAACACAGAAACATTGAGCCTTCTCTAAGAAGCATCAGCGCCACTTTTTTGGCCTCAGCGGCACTCAGCGTGGGATTTAAGAAAGAAAAAAAACGGCAGCACCTAGGCCGCCTAGCATCTTATTCAACACTAGCGCCAAAAAGGATGCAGTGCCTGCTGAAACCTGGCGCTGTTACTCAAGATCCCATAGAGCACAATAGGCAGAACTGGATTGTAGTGTTTAATGCTTATAATTAATATTACACACATTTATTTGTACAGAACTTTCATTGTCCATAATTGAAACGCAGGAACTAGATGGGCCAAAATGTTTCTTATGGGGTTATTTTAATGGCTTCTTTTGCTTAACAATATGTAATTTGGACACCAACAACTAAAGCGCAACCTAAACACACTGTAAAGTTTGTCCCCTTTGTCCTCAGAAGTGATTTCTTATAACTGTAATGAAGAAACTCTGAGCAGCACCGGAAAAATACAGCAACAAAGATTTGAAGGAGGAAAAACTTCATAAATCTGCTGGGGAGTGCCGGAAAAATGCCAGTACAAAGTGGCCCTCACTGATGCTGGGATAACCGGCCGACGGGTCCAACAGGCGCTTACACAGGCCGGCCAATCAATCAAAGCTAATTAGTAGTGTTCTGCGCAGCAACTGCTAGCGCCAATGTAGCCCACAGCTCAGTGGCAGGTAAGACTGGAACGCTGGCGCTTCAAAGCTGTTGCTATAGTCACAAGAATGATGCTAAAAGATGCACATCATAAATAAGGCCCATCATTTATAGTGCTTTTTTGCTTTGTTTTGTTGGGAGCTCAGTTTCCATGCCTGACTTTTATTTAAAATGTAATAATGTGTATTAAATGCCAATTTAGGGTAAAATAAAATATATAAGACATTTTCTCACCTTTCCTGTATGTATGTATGAATGAGCACCTGTCATGTGGAAGCGCTTTGCATGCACCTTTACATTCTGAGACATCAGTCGGTACAATGTCCCTCCCACTGGTTTGCTCTAATAAACAGTCTTTAGTATGGCCTCCAGCTGTGGCGGACTGGGGCCAAAAATCAGCCCTGGATTTTAAGAGCCTCTGGTCGGCCCGAGGCATCCCTGCTGAGGCCCCCCGACCATGATGCTGGGGCTATAGCACGGACTGGGGTTCCTTGGATTGGGGGTACAATGGGGCTGGGTACAGGGAGACCAAGGGTGTAGGGCTTGAATATGGGTGTTTATAGCAGAAGCCCAACTGGCCCCAAAGCCGTGTGAGACAACCCGCTTAGGCCCACCCACCAAGGTGCCGGGGCTATAGCATTGGGGGCTGGGGTTCCTTGGCTTGTGGGCACAGTGGGGCTGGGTACAGGGGGCTGAGAGGGAGACTAAGGGGGCAGGGATTGAATGTGGGTGCTGGGGCTATAGCATTGGGGGCTGGGGTTCTTTGGCTTGTGGGCACAGTGGGGCTGGGTACAGGGGGCTGAGAGGGAGACTAAGGGGGCAGGGATTGAATGTGGGTGCTGGGGCTATAGCATTGGGGGCTGGGGTTCTTTGGCTTGTGGGCACAGTGGGGCTGGGTACAGGGGGCTGAGAGGGAGACTAAGGGGGCAGGGATTGAATGTGGGTGCTGGGGCTATAGCATTGGGGGCTGGGGTTCCTTGAATAGCGGATACAGTGGGGCTGAGAGGGAGAAGGGGAGGCCGATTCAATAATAGCGCCAGGTAGCGACAGATGAGCGACAGTAGCGTTATTTTCACAGCGCCCGCTAGTAGTCGCTGTGCTTGGCCGTTGTTCACCTGTTGACAGCGACTCAGTCGGTGTGCGGTAATGTTGAATACGGGGTTAGGAGTCGCTGTTTGACAGGTTCCGCGCTGTATGGGAGCGCATGACAGCGAATGGCTATAGCGAACGGCTCCCAGCATATTCATTAACAAACCACGCTCAAAAAATTCTCGCGCTGTGAAATGCTTGTTTAAACCCCAGAGCGCTGGAGGCGATGGGTTAAAAGTAGTTTTTTAACCCCCAAACAACCATATTTTTGGAAAAAAAAAAAAAACATGTTTTTCAAAACATTTTGTAATATGAATACATTAATATCAGACCTGTAATATCAATTCTGCACACATTTTTTTTTTTTTTTTTTTTTTACCTTAAAAAAAATATCTAACATTGCAGAAGTGGTCACAGAATTTTTGACATTTAAAAAATAGCATTTTTTTTTTTAATAAATTGCTCCATTGAAATGCATTGGAGAGCGCCAGGTAGCGAGAGGTCATACCTGTCGCTGTTCAAGGTCGATCGCTGGCGCTGTGGGGTGAGGCTGGAATAATGATGAATTATTCGCTATCTGGCGCTCTGTCAGTCGCTAAGCAGGATCGGCTTGATAAATGTGTGATTGCGGAGGGGAGCCGGCGTTCTCGTGGCGGTGAGCGCCATTTCCGTTCGCTCACCATTCGCTACCTGGCGCTATCCCTTGTTAAATAAGGGCCTAAGGGATTGAATGTGGGTGTTAAAAGCAGCAGCCCAACTGGCCCTAAAACAGTGCGGCCCACTGGGCATTGTCCAAGGTCTCCCTATGGCCAGTCTGCCCCTGGCCTCCAGAATACCAGGGGAAGTGAAGAAGTATTTCATATGTAACGATGAGTATTGACGTTTTGGACACAGAGGGATCAGCTTCAGGGGAAGAGGGACCTAGGTATGTACAGGCAAGTAATACAGAGTAAATGTAGGAGCAGAGTACAAAGAAGGTTATCTTTCTTTATCTATTATTTAATATATACATGTCTGTTTAAAGGTTTACTTTTTTTTATACAGATTTGCCTTGTTTTGGGCTAAGAAGACCTCCAAGAGTTTTGTGAAGCTGCCAGCCACAGATTTGGAATAACCTGCTGCTTGCCTGATACTTACCTCAACCCCTGGGGAGCGTGCACACTTCTCCAGGCTTGAATGGCTTCCAGTGGGTCAGCACAGCCAGAGTGGGCGTACATGCCACTGATTGCAATGCTAGTCATTGTGATTCCCTGTTAAGTGGACCACATATGGGGGTGGTGTACAGGGACTTGCCTGAAGCAGGCTCCAGAAAAAGCAGCAGACTCCACAATTCTTGTGAGGGTCAGAAATTATCTCTAGCTTCTGCATTTCACATCCTACTGTTACTTCTGCAGAAGCCATGAGAACCTTACCACCATTATTTTGCTCAACCTCTGTCCCTGTACTGGTATGCCCTACTATCTCTGGAAGAATGGTCCATTATCTTCTTTCATATCTATCTCAGAGCCTTATTTGGTGTTCGTGCTGCCCTGGCTGCCCTCACAATATGCACACAACCCCCCCAGGCCCTAACATAGATATGCAGAGTACCTGCACCTAGCACTCTGCTGCCTGCACAGCATCCCAAAATTATTAGAATTAACTCCCTCCGCCCCCTGCAGACATTGATTACTTATGGACAGTTTTGTTCCTCGCACACCAGATGCAAATTACCCAGAGCAACTTGCCGCTTTCTTTCACAGGCCTAGGACTGCCTAATGGGAAATGCGGCCCTGATCTATGTATCTGTCTCTTTCCTCAGTTGTCCTTTTGTGGCCCTGATTTATGGATCAGTAAAAACTTTCATTTTTCTCATGCCAATGAGCTTTACTGTAAACATTACCCCACCCCTCATCTGATGTATGTCTCACGTGTAAATGTTTTTATAGAAGACCAGTAATGCTGGAATTCTTTTTGTGTAGCCTGTCTGCAGCTCAAACTTTGCCTGCAGGATTTGCTTCCTTTATGTTTTTTACCTATTAGATCTCCAGTGCATTCTCCCAGCGACACCTCCCACCTCCCAGACATTAAACCGGACCTTCACCCTCAGTAAGAGCCTATCTTGTTATATGTTGACCCAACCTGTACATACATATTGCCCACATTAAATATCATCAAACCTGCATCTACTGCATTTTATGAGCCTTTAAACATCCAAGATGGCGGCCCATGGAATCTCAGGCTGCCTCCAAACAGGAAGTGTCTTCTGACTATGTCCCTCTACATTCTGGGATTGCTGACCTTTTCTTGACCCCAGTTATGCTCTGTCTGTGCAAAGCACAGCTATAACTCTACCCTGACACTTTTGCCCCCTCGCCTCTCTTCAGTTTGTGATGCTACTGAGCCAAGAGGGCGGTGCCTATATCCTAGATACCTGAACATCAGCCCAGTGGGGGAAAGAATAAAAAGTGACTAGAAACGTAAAATATATTAATTTTAGATGCTTGGGAATAGTTTTTTAAGGGTTTGGGCTTTTCATTAACTGATTCTGAAGTTCCGCTTTGACAACCATTGGCTTTTGCCAGGAGAATAAGTGTGGTGCCACAAATCACACTCATGCATAGAGCCTTATTTAAGAAGCGTCAGCGCCACACAGCGCCAGATAAGATGGGAATGCCTGCGCTCCGAAGCTGGCCCTACTCTGCACATAAATGTGGCAACAGGATTTACTGGTTTATTTCTTGTCATTTGGCTTGGACGGCTTGGCTTCTGAGAAAGTCTCTTATGAATTCCTGTGTCACCAAGGACAGAGTTTCACAGAATGTGGGATGTGTGCCACCGGGGAGACTCACCCAGGCCTTAGGGCTTATTGCTATTGTGTTTTCTGGAGGGATAAAACATGGGCTTGATTCCAAGCCACTCTCGCACGCATTCCCGCCAGCGGGAATGACGTCAAAGGACCACAATCGGTCTCTTTTTGTGAAATTACAGTATGTATATGCCAAACCGACTGTTCGCTGTATAAATACGCCTCAGTGCGCTCTTATATCCCTTGCCTTGTCTGGGTGTGATTAAATAACACCCAAACAAGCTTCTTTTTTCTGGCATTTATTCTGAGCAGGGCCACTTTTGCGGTCCGACCAGTGCTGCATGATTTGGATGAAGGTGTAAGACAAAGTCACCTCGCCACTCACATGGGCTGCCACTTCCTCTGCCAACGTTCTCTTTTCATGTGTGTTGGGCTTGAAGTCTTAACTATGATCCATGAAAGTCTGCAAACAACAAACAGATGTGCATTGTTAACTTATGTCCTCTATACGCCTCTATTCGCTAGTGTATGCCAGTGCTAACTAATCCATCTCCTCCATCCCATAATAGTAGTGGATTGCAAGCACAGATACACTTAGGCCAAAAGACACGACTACCTCTCCAATCCACAACTATTATCATATAGGGCTCGCTGACAGCGGCCAGCAACAAGGCGAAGCCATCTCTCACATCCCACAATAGTAGCGGTTTGCAAGCGCAGAAGCCCCACAGCTACTAATGTCACATAGGGTTCACTGACAGTGGCCAGCAACAAGGCTAAGCCAGCTTTCTCATTCCACAATAGTAGCAGATTGCATAGAATTGTCAAACCTAAATCACTTAGGCACCCCTGCCTCACATACAAACATGCCAGAGTGGTCCATATGACAGTGGCAGCAAAGTACTGGGGTGCCATGTTGGTTTTAGTTGGATGTCGTCTATGTGACGCACCCCAGAAGTGTGCTTGCGTGCATACGCACATGTAGTCTATAGGTTGCTTGTGCCTTTGAGGTGCTGTTAATCAAACAAAATAGTTTCCAACAATTACAATTTCCCACTCAATTAGGTATAAAATATATATAAAAATAAGTCAGTCAGATTTGCTTGTTACTGCTGATTTAGGAGCTCACTATGCCACACCATAGGTGCCACTGCAGCCCCCAGAGTCAAGGCATGGCTGAGGAACCAGTAGCAAGGTATCGCAGTCCCAGCCCCAGGACCTGCCGTTCGTCCTGCAGGCACTCCCCTGCTTATAACAACACTCGCAGCAATTTAGGGTATCTGCAGTGGGATTCCCACCACAGCCCAACACAGACCGACCAACAGTCAAGACACTGGAGCACTATGTTTGCCCCAAGCCAGTCCCCAGTGCATGCCCCACTGCGGAGTCCACAGCAGAACCCCATGCAAAGCCAAAGGATGAGCAACGTTGCCACAGTCAGTCCTGCTCTTTCCCCGGCCAGTAGCCGGGAATCCATCTGCTCTGGCCTGGGAGGGGCCATAGTGACCCCCATTCAGCCAAGACACCACCCAGCATACCACACGGCCTCTAACCCTCGGTGCAAGTTCCAGCTTAATTCTGCCAGTAGCAGCCCCACCAGCTCCACAGAGTGCCCAGGAGGAAGACAGGTCTAGCCTGAAGCCAGGTGCCACCTGTCTTTGGAAAGGCAGTGTCAAATCATGGAGGAAAACTGGTGGGCCAACAGCACCACTTTTCAGCACATGCCAATGGATATTTTAAAGTAAAAATAATTTTGTGCAATTTTGTGCAATGGACTGCTAGTTTGCTCCAAGACCTGGCTGCAGTGCTTGTGGAGCAGCAGTGCCATCATCAGCAGATGGAGATGCTGGTTGGGCCTCTGGTGGAAGCCATCCAGGTTGCCCTTTAAAGACTGGAGGGGCTTGAGGGACAGCAAGTTGTAACGGCCTAAAGGCGGGTTGGACTTTGGGTTGTGTGGGGTTCCAAAGCTTTAATTACACTGGACATCGTATCAATTGTCTGTTGACCTCCAGAAACCCAACAACTTGTGACCATTAACATGTAATTAGAGAATAAATGCCAGAGAAAAGAAGCTTGTTTGGGTGTTATTTAATCACACCCAGACAAGGCAAGGGCACTGAGGCGTATTTATACAGCGAACAGTCGGTTTGGCATATACATACTGTAATTTCACAAAAAGGACTCATCCGACACGGAAGAGACCGATTGTGGTCCTTTGACGTCATTCCCGCTGGCGGGAATGCTTGTGAGAGCGGCTCGGAATCAAGCCCATGTTTTATCCCTTCAGAAAACACAATAGCAATAAGCCCTAAGGCCTGGGTGAGTCTCCCCGGTGGCACACATCCCACATTCTGTGAAACTCTGTACTTGGTGACACAGGAATTCATAAGAGACTTTCTCAGAAGCCAAGGCGTCCAATCCAAATGACAAGAAATAAACCAGTAAATCCTGTTGCCACATTTATGAGCAGAGTATATTTATTTTAAGGCGAGTGTTTTCTGTCTGCTTCATATGAAATACCCAGCCAAGACATTTTGGAGAATAATAAAACGTATTTGCACAATAAGACTCTTTACAAACACGATTACCTATTCCTCCAAGTGGTTCTATAATTCCTGGTAGCTGAGAATAACATCCTGAATCACGCAGGATTTACAAACCGTGACTGTAAGTGAGTGAAAAGTGTTACTGCGCAGTCATTTGCATGCTCACACGCCACATTCAGGCATATAAAAAACAACCTCGAGCCAATAACAATCCCACATCTTTATGCAATAGAGGAAAAACTGAACCACTCATAACCTAAGCTTTTACCTTAGATGAGATGTCCAACCTTTGTCCTTTAGGTTACCCTACAAATGGAACCCATAATCCAGCTGCATTTAGAGCAATGGGGGCGGGAAAAGAGACAATTCTTGGCTCTAGGTCAAACTAGTAATAGAGATATACAGCTGTGCTATACAATGCATATACTTATATATAAGACATTAACTTAAACAGGACCTAGACCCAAAAACCGTATGGCTGAAACTCTATAAGGGCTGTGGGTTCAGCTTGATTTTTATATTCTAGGTATTTTAGTTTTGCTTTTTGATGATTTGAACTGTGATTTCAATAGCATTTGTGTTGTATTTATGTAAAAAACATGGGGGTCTCCCCTCTTGTGACTACTAGTCAGTGTACCAGGCATAGGGTCTGGTATCTGTGAGGTTCGGAACCCACATGTCTGACTTCCAGCCATGCTTTCATCTCATAATTCCTTCAGCATAGGTCTGGTGTTCTTCCAGATGTGGTGCCCCCCTGCAAGCACTCCATCCCCATGGCAATGGGCACTGGACATTTTTGCACCTTCAGTGCCAAGGAGGGGTGTGAGTGTTCGGGCAGGTCTGTCGGCAAGTCCCCTGCCCACATGGCAGTCATGTGGCTCACCATCCCACATGTCTTAAAGGCTTTGTCCACTTTCAATGGCATTTTTGAAAGAGTATTTTTTGTGTCCTTAGGGTGCTAAGCTGATATGTACTGAGCTAGCAATTTTTTTCTTATGTTACCAAATGTGTGTTTTACGGAAGCAGTCTTAAAGCGGACCTTCACTCTGAATAAGAGTCTATCTTATATGTTTCCCACATCCTGTACATACAGATTGCTCACATTAAAAATCATCCTACCTGCATCTACTGCATGTTATGAGCCTTTAAACATCCAAGATGGTGGCTTATGGAAGCCGCCATCTTATCAGGCAGCCTGCAAACAGGAAGTGCCTCCTGACTGTGCTGCTCTGCATTCTGGGACTGCTGACCTTTACCTGACCCCATCTCTGCTCTGCCTGAGCAAAGCACAGCTATAACCCGCCCCCTGTACCTTATCCCACTCTCCTCTCCTCAGTAAGTGTGATGCTTCTTAGTCAAGATGGCGGCGCCCGTATCCTAAATTCCTGAACAGAGTTGCAGCCCAGTGGGGGAAACAATAATAAGTTAGTGACTAAAAACTTAAAATATATTAATTTTAGATGCTGGGAAACCGTTTTTTAAGAGTTTGGGCTTTTCATTAAATCACGCTGAAGGTCCGGTTTAAATACCTCCAATCTGTTGCTATTGGTAACCGTACACCAAGTCTGTACACGAAAAATAGCAACGTGAGTCCTGGACACACAGAACACTGCTGTTATGGCCACTGCAGAGATGACGGCACGCACTCAACCTTACACATGCCCAGGAGCAGTGTTCTGTATGTACAGGACTCACGTCGCTCTTTTTGGTGTACAGACTTGGCGTACGGTTGCCAATAGCAACAGATTGGAGGTAGTGAAAATTGCTTCCTTAAAAAACATTTGCCAACGCAAGAAAGAAAATTGATCAGCTCAGCACCTTGAGGACATCATTCTGGCACAAATACATCCTCTTCTGGGCCAATAGGTGGGTACAAGGTGGGTACATCATTGGGAACTAATGGGCATGTATTGCTCACAACAAACACAAGTTCCCATGAAAATAACAGTATAAAACAAAGACACTGTAAACTATAACATGCTGCAGGTGGAGGTGTATGGACGTACCATATGTGTGTCCAGGGGTGGACTGGCCATCGGGAGACCCGGGACAATGCCACTGCTTTGGGGCCAGTTGGGCAGCTGCATATTTCGGACATTGGATTGTATGAACTGGTCACTGGAGGAGTTTGTGCTGCAGCCTTCTGGCCCCGGCCAGTCACCAGTGTGACCACTAAAGCAAGCATTATATTTGATGCTGGAGATAGGGTAGAAGTTCAAACATGGGCAAGCTGGTATTTTTATATTAGATGCCAGATGCACAGCACGGGCGTGTAATGAACTGTGAAATATTGCTCTGCATGAGTTTCTGTGTGAACTACAAATCTATTCTAAATTCAGACATTTGGCGAGACTTAATGACAGCTTGTACAATTAATCTGCTTAGACTTTATTTTTGTCACAGACTTTCCTATGACCTTTACTTTTATTCTGCACAATTATGCACCGATTTACTGAGAGCTCCAATACAGGCGCATAATGCTGGCAGGTCTGAGACGGAGGACATAGATGTAACACGGCTAATTCAGCACCCTGGGACATTTTTCTTCTATTTTTTCTTTTTTTCGTGATAAAATGCCTTTTATCATGATTTTGTTCCTCGGTGTAATTCAGCAACATTTTAGATGTGCAAATGTTTAAATTGCATAACTAAAATGGCGCTGAATTGCTCTAAAGAAGAAGAATCAATAAAATGTGAGAAGAGGAGGCTGTTTTATTAATAGCGACAGTTGAGCGACTGTAGCGGTATTTTCACAGCGCCCGCTAGTAGTCGCTGTGCTTGGCCGTTGTTCGGTTGTTGATAGCGACTCAGTCGGTGTGCAGTAATGTTGAATACAAGGTGATGATTCGCTATTTGACAGGTTCCGCGCTGTATGGGAGCGCATGATAGCGAATGGCCATAGCGAACGGCTTCCACCATATTCATTAACAAATCACGCTCAAAAAATTCTCGCGCTGTAAAATGCATGTTTAAACCCCAGAGCGCTGGCGGCGATGGGTTAAAAGTAGTTTTTTAACCCCCAAACAACCATATTTTTGGAAACCAAACAAAACAAGTTTTTAAAAACATTTTGTAATATCAATACATTAATATCAGACCTGTAATATCAATTCTGCACAATTTCTTTTTTTTTTTTTTTTTTTACCATAAAAAAAAAATCTAACATTGCAGAAGTGGTCACAGAATTTTTCACATTTAAAAAAAAACAAAAAAAAACCATTAATAACAATTAATTATGAATATTTAAAGATTGCTCCATTGAAATGCATTGGAGAGCGCCAGGTAGCGAGAGGTCATACCTGTCGCTGTTCAAGGTCGCTCGCTGGCGCTGTGGGGTGAGGCTGGAATAATGATGAATGATTCGCTATCTGGCGCTCTCTCAGCCGCTAAGCAGGATCGGCTTGATAAATGTGTGATTGTGGTGGGGAGCCGGCGTTCTCGTGGTGGTGACCGTCATTACCGTTCGCCAGTCGCTACCTGGCGCTATCCCTTGTTAAATAAGGGCCAAAGATTCTCACAGTGCTGAATCAGCCCCATAGTCAAGATGCATAGGCTGGCAGAGGTGCACATGGAAAAAGCATAGGGAATATTACGTAACACTAGTGAGAGTAATATGATTGTAATATGATTGTTTTCATGGTAATAAAGCCTTTATACTGTGAAATTTCATGTGCTAATTACAATTACTGTGCACTCCCTTTATCACCTCGGCTTAGCACACGAGGCTCAGAAACCTGCCAATGTTAGAACATTACATTTTTGTAATCATTTTAAAATGAGATTAGATTTATTGAGGGTTCTTTTTGTGTATTTTGTGTGTTAACAAGATTGAAATAAAGGTTTAGCTTTAGTATAGGTGTGTCTGACTGTGCCTCTCTGAACTTGTTAAAGGTGTGCCACAGCCACGGTCATTTCCTGCTATTACCGAAAAACAACACATCGAGGAAAATAATAATAATAATACTACTACTACTAATAATAATAATGTGTTTATTTGCCTTTTTGTTGCACACGAATACGAGAATACGAGAGGCGTTCCAGGTAATACCAAAAATAAGGGAGCAAGGAGCTCACCTGAAGCCTCACCAATGTGTCTCTCCTCCATTCCTGCGGAACGAAAAAAAAAATCAGCTCTACCTTTGATGAATATGGAATATCAGTGTGTCGCATAAGAAAGTCCTCGGCACAGGCTGAGAGCTCTCCAACTCCACATACAATAGTATTAAGAAGTTGCCAGCAAAGAATATTGTAGAAAAATCATGCAATGTCTTTATTTCGTAATAGCCATTAAAAATTGTAGTGAAAACAGGCACCCCTCATGAAGTAATATCATCCATTGAAGCATCTACGCGTTTCGGACCTGCGGAGGCCTGCTACAGCATCTAAACTGCACTGCAGGAGATGCAGAGAAGAGACTCGTGACAAAAGAGTCAGGTGAGCTCCTTGTTGCCGTATCTATGGCATTATTTGGAATGTCCCTTTAAATAGCTGATAGCAGAAAATGCCCTTGCTTATTAGTAAATTTGATTCAGACAGTCAAAACCAGCCTTATGATTGCCATTGACTGGACTGTCCCTTTAATGCCCTATTTACACCTATTCAATTCGACTGCTTCTCTGCTCTGTATTCGAGCACAGTCGCAATGCAGGCAAAATGCTGCAGCCCAGTGATTCTGTGATCATAGGAAAAGTAGTTAATGGTCCTGCCTGTGGGTGCGAAATAATAAATCAAGGGAATACCGAATGCCGAATACCAGAGACTATCTGAATGAAAAGCTGCTGAGTGGAATAGACCTGAGTTTGGCTCATAACTACTGCTTATTAAAGGAAGCATCTGTAAAAGGGAAATGTGTGTGCAGAATAGATCTGGTATTGATGCAGGCTCGGACTGGCCTACAGAAGAATCAGGGAACCCTCCAATAAATTTGAGGGTCCTCCTCACCAAAACTTGAACTATGTTTTTCTGACACACAAACACACACACACACACACACACACACACACACACACTACATTTAGGTTATATATATATATATATATATACACACACACACACACACACACACACACACACACACACACTCACACACACACACACACACACACACACACACACACACACACATTTTAGAAAACCCTATATGCTTTCTATATATGCTTTCTATGCATGGGCCTTGAATATAAGCCAATGATACTTCTAAGTGCGGGGTGGACCTCCAGAGTCAGTTCTACAGGTTGGCCCCAGACATTCCAGTCCCACAATGTATTGATGAACATGTCTATCAAAAGAAAAATCATTACAAAAGCCCAAAAGAAAAATCTTTAAAGCAGTAATGTTGTACCAGGAAGGGTCCTAGTTCACATGGACATCAAACTAACCTAGGCCCTTATTCATGAAGGGATAGCGTCAGGTAGTGCCTTGTAAATGACAGGTAGCGACAGGTGAACACCGGACACGGCACGCAATTACACATTTATCAAGCAGAATCTGTTGAGCGACTGGGATAACACCAGCCTCAGCGAACAGCGCCAGGTATTACCTCTCGCTACCTGTCGCTACCTGTCGCTCTCCCATACATTTCATATGAAAAAGAAAAAAGGAAGGTCCCACTCCTTCCACAACACCCACTGAAATATATGGCACCACTACTGATTATATCACAATAAAAAGTATTTATTGTCACATAATCCACATACACTAAGGACTGATTAAAAAACACCAAAGACAAAACATTGTCAATAAAGGAAGGGAAAAAAACACATCCAAGGGGCAGGGGAAAGGTGGATAGTACAATATAATTGATAAGGTACATTTTACATTAATTGCGCTGCCTGGCTAGTCCAAAATAAAGTGCTATAGTGCATATCAATAATCATATTTGAATAAAAGTGTAACAATATATCTAATGTGGGGTAAGCATTACTGCTGTTCATTGTTACATGCACTAGAAATATAATGAGATAGTTTACAAATGATTGAATGTGTGTATTGTACTAGATAATTGGTGCTTCATATGTCATACTTAATGAATTATTACATATACTTTATCTGTATGTGGTAACTTTTAAAACATATTTATGTGTAGGATTAGTATGTGTTGTGATTGGAAGTTAAGGTTGCCACATGGCCAGTATTTTTATTTTATTTACTAACCACTGGCCTGGCAGTGCTGGTATTTGTTTTTTTACTGGTAAATGTAATGGCGGGTATACTTTTCCCATCCTCATTTACCAGGAAAACAAATTCCGGCACCGGCCAGTGACCAGCAAATAAAAAAAAACTGCCAGGTGACAACCTTATTGGAAGTTCATATTTTGTATAATTTTGTAATCACTTAGGGCCTTATTTATGATGGGCGCTGTTTAGCATCTTTTTGGTGGCTATAGCACCAGTTTTGCAGAGCATTTGAATCTTGTCTGGCGCTGCGCTGTAGACTTAAAATGGCGCTATAAGTTGCAGCAGCAAAAGCTAACCAATTAGATTTGATTGTTGCACTAGGTATTGGCCAGCCTGTGTCAGTGCCTGTTGGACATGACTGCGGATTATCACAGCGCCAGTGAGCTCCAGTTTGTACTGCTGTCTTTTCGGTGCTGCACATCGTATTTATACAATTTTTTCTCTTTGAAAAGATTGACACAATATTTTTCTGCCGCTGATCAGCATTTCATCATTACAGTTTCAAGAAATCACTGCTGGAGACAAACTTTACATTGTACTTTTGCTGGGTTTTAGTTGTCCAAATGACACATTTGTAAAGTTATTTAAAAAAAAAGTCATTTGGCGACATCTAGGTCCTGCGTTTCCAATCCAGTTCTGCCCATTGTGCTCTATGAGATCTTTTTCTACAGCTCCAGGTTTCATCTGGCGCTGCTTCAACCAGATGCGCTGTGGTGAGCTTTTGGGTCGGGGAGGCCGATTCATTAATAGCGGCAGGTAGCGACAGTTGAGCGACTGTAGCAGTATTTTCACAGCGCCCGCTAGTAGCCGCTGTGCTTGGCCATTCTTCGGTTGTTGATAGCGACTGAGTCGTTGTGCAGTAATGTTGAATACGGGGTGAGGAGTCGCTATTTGACAGGTTCTGCGATGTATGGGAGCGCATGATAGCGACTGGTCAGAGCGACCGGCTCCCACCATATTCATCAAAAAATCACACACCAAAAATTCTTGCGCTGTGACATGCATGTTTAAACCCCAGAGCGCTGGCGGCGATGTGTTAAAAGTTGTTTTTTAACCCCCAAACCACCATATTTTTGGAAACCAAAAAAAAAAAAATTTTTTAAAGAATTTAGTAATATGAATACAATAATATCAGTTTCATTTTTTTTTTTACCTTAAAAAAATTATCTAACATGGCAGAAGTGGTCACAGAATTTTTCACATTTAAAAAAAAAAAACATTAATAACAATTAATTATTAATATTTAAAGACTGTTCCATTGAAATGCATTGGAGAGCGCCAGGTAGCGAGAGGTCATACCTGTCGCTGTTCAAGGTTGGACGCTGGCGCTGTGGGCTGCGGCTGGAATAATGATGAATGAGTCGCTATCTGGCGCTATCTCAGTCGCTAAGCAGGATCGGCTTGATAAATGTGTGATTGTGGTGGGGAGTCAGCGTTCTCGTGGCGGGGCCCGTCATTACCGGCCGCTCACCAGTCGCTACCTATCTCTATTCCTTCATAAATAAGGGCCTAAGTGTTAAATAAGATGCTATTGCTAACTGCCATTTTTTGTTTTTTTTAAATGGAAACAAAAAAGTGGCGCTGTGTAGTGCTGGCACTTCTTAAATAAGGTTCCCTATCTGTTAAATTGATTTTTACATTGTATGACATATTATGTATTATTTGGTCATTTATGACATTTGCCACCCCCTGATTGATTTTTCTTTTCGATAATATATATTTTTATTTATATGTGATGGGAAGTGGGTGGATTATCCAATTGTAATAGTTCTTAGTTCTAAATGGTTTTGAGAGTATTATAAATTGTATTTATCCAATAAAGATTATGTAAAAACGTTTCCTACTAACTGTGGTTTTAGATTTTTTTTTTGCTTGCTTGAATTACTATAATAAATGCCAACCTCTTGCCACCTACTATATATTATTTCTTTAAAATAGGACATACATGGTCGTATTTGGTGTTCCTTGCTGCCCTGGGCACTTTTAGGCCTTGCACACGCTTCAGGTCACAGTGTGCAAATATACAAAATATAAAGGACCTGATTTATCAAGCAATTCTACCAGACAGTGGCACATAATGGCCTTGATTCAATAAGGGTAGAAAAAAATTCTCATTGTAGTAAAAGATTCAATTCATGAGAAAAAAGCCTGAGAATATCACTGTTACTGAATCACTAGATAAAAAGACAATGAAAGTCAATGGCAGTTTTTTACTCCTAAGAAAAGTAGAGAACTGTTTACTCCTTTCTACACTGTAGTAAAAGCTGCCATTGACTCTCATTGTCTTTTTTTCTAGTGATTCAGTAACAGTGATATTCTCAGGCTTTTTTCTCATGAATTGAATCTTTTACTACCATGAGAATTTTTTCTACCTTTATTGAATCGAGGCCTAAGTAGTAAAAAATATAACAAAATTTGTTTTTTTTTTTACACTTGCACATGTTGCTGCACTACAAGAAGCACATTCACTAAAACATTAGCAGTGCAGCAACATGCTTAAAATGTATAAATCATATTTGCACTACTCTAATTTGCACTGAAATAGCTCGATAAAAAAAATATGCAGCATGCGTGTCAAACCTCCTACACTCAATAATTTGCTCTCTACCACAAGCTAATCATCCTCATCCCCTGAAAAGTTAGTATATGCAGCATATATGTATAGACACCCCCAAATATGAATATGCACACTTGGCATAGATCCTTCCTCAGCCCCCAAAATGAATATGTAGAATATGAGCCGATCCCCCCCCCCCAGCCCCACAATTATGCAGCATGTGCATGGATATTCCTATTAGGCCCTGAAAATATAATATGCACAGTGCAGGTATATCCCCAACTTAGCAGTCACTGCACGAAGACCCTTAGAAGTGAAGGGGGAAAGGGCACAAGGGGTTAAATGCAGACAGTGTGGGTGGGTATGTGTGGATTCTTAGAGGGGCACATGGGGTAGAATGCATTCACAGACGGGTATATACTTTTTACTGGCTCTAGTTTCCGACACACGGCGGTCACGTGACCACAACAGTGGAAGCAGAGAAGCCCAGTCCTGTTGACAGCCCAACCTGTGGCCTACTTTTAACCACTGACACCTTCCACTCAAAGACAAACACTGTCTATGTCTTTCTGTGGCTTATAAGGGGCATTAAATCACAGATAACTAAAGCAGGCGCAATTTGCTGCAGCGCCCTAGGTGGGAAATATGGTCCTGAGGTCATACGGGGAGGCCGATTCATCAATAGCGCCAGGTAGCGACAGATGAGCGACTGTAGCGTGATTTTTTCAGCGCCAGCCAGTATTCGCTGTGCTTGGCCGGCGTTAGCTTGATGACAGCGACTCAGTCGGTGTGCGGTAATGTTGAATACTGGCTGGGGGGTCGCTGTTTCACAGGTCCAGCGTTGTATGTGAGCGCCTGACAACGAATGGCCAGAGCGAACGGCTAGCTTCATATTCATCAAAAAATCACGCTCCGAATGTGCTGTCGCTGTCCATTCCTTGTTTAAACCCCAGAGCGCTGGCGCCGATCTGTATTAACTAGTTTTTAACCCCTAAACAACCATATTTTTTGAATGTAACATTATACATGTTTTTAGAATCATTTTGTTATATGAATACATTAATCTCAGACCTGTTAGATCAATTCTGCACATATTTTTTTTTTTTTTTTTTTGACATAAAAATAAATCCTAACATTGCAGAAGTGTTCTCCGATTTTTTGACATTAAAAAAATTAAAAAAAAAATTAATACCAATTAATCATGAATTATTATAGATTGCTCCATTGAAATGCATTGGACATCGCCAGGGAGCGACAGCTCATACCTGGCGCTGTGAGGGAATTTGCAGCGGCGCTGTTCGGTCCAGGCGGCTTCATGATGAATGCCGCGCTAGCCGTCGCTCTCGCCGGCGCTAGCCTCATTTTGCTTGATAAATGCGTCATTGTGACCGCCGCGGGCGTACTTGAGTCGGTAGTCGCCGTTAGCTGCCGCTACCTGGCGCTCGTCAGACACTACCTGGCGCTATCGCTTGATGAATAAGGGCAATAATGTTTTGCAAAATAAAACGCAAAAACATATCCTCATACATGTACATAACGGGAGCACAGCTGTGTTTTTCTAGTTTACCTCATTACCTGTTTGTTATGTGTGTCCTCATTTCAGGGTTTTCATAAAACAGTTTAATATCCAGTGAGTCAGCCAATTGGTTTTATAGGTATGTTCTTAAGCCAGGAATTATTAATTACCGGTACTTCTCTATGGCCGGAGGTAAATTTTGTCCTTGTATTCTGAAAGTGATTCTCAGAAAAGCTTCAGCCAATTTACACAATCTTTCCAGTTGGCTGTAAACTGTTATAGCACTATAGTGTGGTCTGTCTGTGGCCCTGTCTGCTGTTCTCCACAATGATTGGTGGAAGCTGGATGCACTTTCTGTTGGGAATACAGCTCGAAATACTCACTGTTACCTCATGGAGCTATTTATTACTTACACATTGTTTCTTGTCCCCCTGTCAGTTGGGACACCATAGGAGAAGGTGGTACTCCCTCTTCTGCTGCCTGAGCAACCCACTTACCTCTCCACATCAGAGGTGCATTCTGGGCAAGTAGAACAGTTACCATTCAGGGATGTCTACATAACAAAGGTTCTATGAGTGGATATATAAGCATATTGAAATAATTTCAAGAACATTTCCTGATAAGAGGATGCTTTCATAGTTTTCCAAGTGTAAAATATATTAACAATATCAACTTCCAAAATACCCTTTAAGTCCCCCCTTCGTCCCTAATAGTCTACGGTTTTCTGAGAGCAATATAATTTCTGGTAATAGCACCCATTACAGGGTTACAATCCTCCAACCTTGCATCTAGATCATTTTCCTAATCTTTTAAGGATAATTTCTTAGAGACAGAGGAACCAGGACATAGCCGGAAGGCTAATCATAACAGGATATATAGTTCCCTAATTTAAAGGAGCAGTATCGCGAAATTTGCATTAAAAAAGATAAATAATTAAATAGCCACACAATAGCTTATAACATGTGTATAAATAATCTGGCGATAGAAAAAGGAAAAAATATATGCCTCTCTTTTAAATTGTATAATTACAATGGCTCAGTCCATTTGCTGAATAGGGGGAGCTGCTGGGTTGTATTTAGTGAGCTGCTTCATTTAGCCCACTGGTCTCCTAGCAACACTTTACCTCAGAGGCTCACACTGTAATCAGTGGTAACGGCTGTGTGTGTGTGTGAGGTGCTGCTTTTGTTATGAGACCAGGTGACTCAAATGTGTAAAATCTATACAAAATAAACTAAACTGACTGAAAATGACTGAAATTCTTCTTTGAATAACTGTGCAGGAAAATCTAAAGGTATTAAAGTGGAACAAAACCCTGAGTGGCGACCCTGAAGTCTATAAGACCCGGCCATTGACCTTGCCCCTTGGGCATTCTAAATCAGGATGCCCACTGTGTGAAACGACCCCTGGATAACCACAGATCCCCCCATTTTTCTGGCGCGCTCACGCAGATAGTCATTTAGACAGGCCGGGCGGCCAGGAAGGTTAGTGCTCAGGCTCCCCATCTGCGTGCAAACAGCGCTGATTGGATGAGAGCCCGCGCATGCGCTGTGGGACAGGGAAAGGTACGTTTTCACAGGCGAACTTGGGGATTTCACATATCAGGGCATCCCAAGTCGGGATGCCCCTAGGGGCACAAAACAAAACTCCAGATAGTGAAAATCCTGGGTTGGGCTTTCACAAAGCTGAAAGAAAGATCATATGGAAAAATTAAAAATAAGAATATGAAAGAGAAAATGATAAACTGAAAGATTCTGCAGCAGAGCCAACATGAAGGGAAAACTGTCAAAATCAACTAAATGACTTCTAGAGCTTTTCTCTCTGTTTTAGATATATAAGTTCTGGCCAGGCAATGTTGCAATGTTGTTATCTGATGCTGGACGGCTGCCAGCACTGAACAGCTGAGACTTTGATACATTGTTTCACCCCTCTCCTCAGCATGGAACAGGCCAGAGTGTCGGGCCCCGACACTCAGAAGACATAAACATGAGCTATGCGATACTGCTCCTTTAAGTACTGGTCAACATTTCTCAGCAGCCTGGTTGGTTAATATTCGCAGTGAAGTAATTTCCACCTGGGTCTAGGTATTAAAAGTTGAATCCTTTTACAAATCTGCCACTTCAGAATTACCCAAGTTGAAAGGAACAGTGGATTCTGATTGTTAGTTATTAATAAAATTGTTCACTGTGAAAATGGAGCCTCGTTTCTATCTGCAGTTACCGAACAGGAAATTGGGTCAGCTTAAAATACAAGTAAAACTGTGATAAAAGTGGCATCACATTCAGTACACTGGTCCCTTGTATCATCAACCTGAACCACAACCCAACTAATTTATAGTATCCTACCTGTGACTGCATTTTAGTAGGTACGTTCAAATGTCCAAGAACATTAAGGGGTTAAAGCTATTAATCATGGAAGAGAGCATGTCAGGCAATTTAAAGCTTCCATGGAGATTACAGAGTACTAATTACCACTGATGGTCAAAGGTTTTCATAACTATGTGTGAAATGAACATAACAGGTCCTCACTAATAGCAGCAATTTGTCTCAATTTGCTTTTGCTGTGTACATTCGTATTAATATGGTACTAAAAAGAGCAGAGTGACCACATAAACAATGAACCATAAGCAAAACATTTCTGTATTTCATTTTTTCTGTGCACAGCGCTATGAAAAAAGATGGCACTATATAAATACAATAAATAATTATAATATTTAAGCTGAAACAATGAGTGTCTGGATTCACAGTGGATCAGTTGGTTTTCATATGCCCCTGCATCCCCCAACTTTGACACTGGTTTGCATTGCAAATGCTCAGTAAAGTAAGACAAGTAAGATCCCAAACAGAAAAGAGGACCGTAGTTGAAATTTCACTTAGAGACAGACAAGTGAATAATAGAAAATACAGCCCAGTGTGCTAGTACTTCTGTACAGAGAACTTACAGTATTTTCCATCTCGATTTTCTATTTTGCGAACATTTTAATATAACTAAAAATGTTTTTTATGGGAAGCAAAAACCTCATTCTAGCTCTCTTTATATGTATTTTAATCTAGTTTGTGTAGCTTATCTCTAATTGAACTTGTAACCATATGCATTGGTCCTTAGGACTGGTGAGACCTACCTGTAGATCACAAGGTTCTCAGGGACATATTGCATGCTGCCCTCAGGCTGAACTTGCATGATGGCCTGGCCCACTCAAATTGATGTCTGTTAAAAATCATCACCACTTGCTAATGACCCTACAGTTAATGAAAATATATGTTAAAGTATCTTTGAAAATCCTTCTTTGGCCAAACGTCCTGGTACCTATTGAGACTGGCAGCTGGGGAACCCTTGTTGCGTTAAAGGAAATGACAAATAGCAAGAGGTTCAGATGTCTTAGTGGGGGCGACTTGAAGGGGTCGGTGGTGGAGGGAGGCAGTGGGGACAGTGACTTAGTGTTTCCATAGAGTCACACGTTATTTTGATTATTATATTTTTGAGTTCTTTCAAAGCCTCTTCTTTGAGGTCCAGGTGAATCTTTTGGGTCAAGAGAAGTTCATCAGTTTGATTCAGGATCTATAAGTTGTCCACTAGAGTGACCTAAAAAATGTAATAGGCTCTGAATATTTCTGTTTATTGAATTTTACATTGAACAATGGTTTTTGACCGAACTAGTAACCATAACAAGTTTATGTTGAGATACACACTGTGTTATTGTGTTATAGATTAATCATTCTCAAATTGATGGTATAATATATAATAATGGACTATTTCACATGGCTTTTCACAAAACAGCTTTCACCAGACAGTGCAGGGATAAAGTTGTGCTGAAGGGAATCCCAGGGCTAAGTTATTAAAAAAGGCCCAAGCTCTGAACATCTAATAAAGCACTGTTCAAGCCATCGGTCATAATTGGAAGTATGGCATCTCTGGAAAACTAGCAAGACATGGCTGTTCACCTAAATTGATAGCCCAGTTAATGAGAGACAATGAGAGAACTGATTAAAGAAGCAGCCTAGAGACTCGGGGTTACTTGGAAACAGCATGAGAGAACCACAGCTCAGGTGGCATATCTGACCACAGGACAACTGCAATGTCTCTTGGGACACCTGCCTTCTGGTCATTTGACAACCCCCAATCTCTCCCACTGCTTCTGCCTATAGACAAACCTCTGATTGGCGGGAAGCAAGCAGGCCTCACTAGACACAGTTGCATCCAGATCTTACTTTAGCGCAAAGGATGCCAACTGACAGGGCGAAGGTGGATGTACCAGGGACAAGACTGGGTGGGAATCATTCTGGCCAGGGTCATACACAGATATCAGTTCTCTGATTTGTGGCACGAAAGGGATAGGTAGGAGAAAAGTTGAGGGTCAAGCCAGGGATCAAAGCCGGGTAGTCAGAGGGTTCACGGTACAGAAGGGTAGACAAGCTTGAGGTCAGGCAGGCAGGCGTTGGTTCAGGCAGCGATCAGAGGAGGGTCAGACCAGGCAAGAGTCAGCAACAGATAATCAGAGTTCAGCAACAATGGCACCATAACACCCAGCAGAACGCTATCATGGACAGTGATATAGTGACCTGGAGGGATCTAAATAGGGCTTGGGTGCAGGGGATTGGCCAGGGGAACTTCGGGCTCATAGGCCCAGCAAAAACCCAAGGGCTTATTAGCCCCCCAACAATGGGGCTCATTGGCTCATTTAAACTAGCATAAGGATCTTGTGTATGCATGTGCAGAGATGCCGGGGATGCGGAGGGAGGAGGAAGCCTGCAGCTGACACGGCGGCCGAGCGACGGACAGCCTGGCGCCGCGGGATATGGAGCTGGGTGAGCGACTTATCCAGACAACAACTATTAGTAGTATTAACCACAAATATGGCCTTTATGGAAAAGTGGCAATTTTTGAAAAGCAAGCCATAGGAAGGTCCATTTGCAGTTTGCCTCAAGGTTTGACGGAGGCAAAGGAAGCATGAGGAAGAAGATGCTTGGGTCAGATGAGACCAAATTCAAATTTCTGGGCACAAATGCCTAACACTATGTGTGGAGGAAGGCTAAACTGCACATCACACTGAATGCACTATTCCTACTGTGAAATATGGTGCAAGCATCATGCCGTGAGACCCTTTTTCCTCAGCAGAGACCGGGAAGCTGGTCAAAATTGATAGGAAGATGGATAGAACTAAATACAGGGCAATCTTAGAGGATAATGTGTTAGAGCCTGCAAAATACTGCAGACTGGGGTGTAGGTTCACCGACCAGCACCATCCAGCAGGACAATTACCTAAACATACAGCCAAGGCTCCATTGGCATGGTTTAAATAAGGAATACACAACTTGTGGGTCAGGGGCTGCAAGTGTCACTCACTTACCTTAGTTTCGGTCACCAGCACCCCTCAGACTCAGGCCCAGAAAAAATAGACCAGCCACCTAAATTTAAAATGGCCAATAAAATTTCTATCCTATTAATTCACGCACGAGCGTATTGGATGCTTTTCAGGAGGCAGTTGAAATTGATCTAGTCCGTTTAGCACAAAAATCAAATAAAAATAGAAAACATAATAATATATCACTACAAGAGAAGATAGCGATTGGAAATTTAGCACAGAATAAAGATATAGTTATCTGCATGGCAGACAAAGGAGGTAGTGTTGTAGTTTTAAATGCCGCGGACTATGAGTCAGAAGCGGTGAGACAATTAGATGATAGTGTCACTTATCAAAAATTAAACGGGGATCCGACAAATAGGTTTCAAGAGGACTTAAAATCATTGTTAGAAGAAGGAAAGGCCCTTAATATTCTAACCGAAGAGGATGCCGATACTCTTTTTGTGGACTCCCCCATTGCCCCGGTCTTTCATCATCTCTCCAAGATCCATAAGCAACGGTGTCCCCCGCCAGGGAGACCAATTGTTGCAGGGATCGGGGGGATGAATGAGAGACTGGGGCAATGGGTGGATTTCCATTTACTCCCTCTGGTACGCAGACTGCCTGGATTCCTTCAGGATTCCAGGGATGTGATGCGGTCCTTCCTGGAATTTGAATGGCAGGATAGCTATAGATGGCTTACATGTGATGTTGCCTCTTTGTACCCCACTATACCGCATGATTTAGCATTACAAGCTGTGGATTTCCATCTAAATAATAATTCTACCTACCCTCTAGATCTTATCACCTTTATTATTCTCTCTATTGAATTCTTCTTAAAACATATATTTTTTTTATTTGCAGGGGAGTTTTACTTACAGTTATGTGGGGCATCCATGGGGGCCCCTTTTTCTCCCTCTCGCCAACCTTTATATGGGTTGGTGGGAGAGGGAGATTATTTATGGCCCTGGTAACCCTTTCCTCCACAAGATTAAATATTTCGGGAGATATATCGATGATCTGCTCTTTGTGTGGGATGGTGATAAGAGCACCATCACACATTTTGTGGAATATCTAAATAATAATAATTTGAACCTTAGGTTCACCTCTGAAAGTCATTATGACACTATTTCATTTTTGGATCTGAACCTAAGAATATCAACTGATAAGAGGAATGTGGTTACCAGAACCTTTAGAAAGAAGACTGTGGGCAATACAACACTTAGAGCAGAGAGTTGCCATCCATCCCACACAATTTCTGCCGTCCCAGTAGGGGAGATGGTCCGGGCCCGTAGAAACTGTTCTGACCCCTCTGATTTTGAGAAAGAGCTACAAATAGTTAAAAATAGACTTAGACTTAGAGGATACTCAGAGGAATCATTGAAGAGAGCGGAGACTATAGCCAGGAGTAAAGATAGAACGGCCATGTTATGTCAAGTTAGCTACACAAAAAGAAAAGGAATTATCAGAAGCGGGCATGTCAGTTTGAATTAGATAGTAGTCAGGCCAGGCCTTACTTTGGTCACGACTTTTAGTGAAGAATTTCATGCTATCAAAGACATTAGGGTCGATTCAAAGAAACATGTAACAGCTTGGATTTGGGTGCCGATCATCCTATTTTTCACGTCCGCTCGTGCGTTCGTATGAACTTGCGAGTGATTCTATAAGCAAATACGTTTCTATCCTAAAATATACGTCCGTTCGTATGGCAGTTCGGGAATCAGACCTATGTCAGTTTCCATCCTGAATTTTCCGTTTCATTTCTCAGGTTGCAACATTGGTTTTGCCCTTTTTCCTTTTTTGTCTGGACGTAAATCCTTCTGATCTTGCGGCTGCGCACTACAAACTTACCTCATTAAAGTGCATTCTAAATATTTGGTCTTTTATTTTTCTTTATTTCATTCATTTTGTAGTAACCAACCATTAATGAATGCATTTGCATAAGTAAATCTTACTTTGTTTAATTTTTAGTTAACTTGCATTTTTTACTTGTGGATTTAATTTTAATATTTTGGCTTCAAATGGTACAACTTTAAATTTTTTGTGTGGTTACCCACACCCTCTACATACAGATTGCTCTCAAATATTAAAAAACACCCAGCAACTTCTGCATGTTATGAGCCTAGAAACAGCCAAGATGGCGGCTCAGGTATTATCGGGCAGCCTGCAAACAGAAAGGGCCTTGTGACTGTGTTGCTCTGGATTCTTTGATTTCTGACCTTTCCGTGCCCCCAGCTCTGCTGTGTCTGTGCAAAATACAGCAGTAACCCACATCCTGCACTTTATCCCGCTCTCCTCTCCTCAGTAAGTGTGATGCATCTGACCAAAGATGTGCTTAAATAATTAAACAAAGCAAAGGTAAACAACTACACCAATAAATGCAATCTAAAAATATTATTCTAGTACATCAATTTAAAAATAAATACCAAAGGACATAAGTTTCTTTAATTAACGCAAATATATTGCCAAATAAAGGTTTACATGCAAAGGACTAATTAAGGTCCACATTAAAATGCTTTTATAAGGCATACATGAATCAGGTATGCATTGCCATACAATTTATGGCCTCGGCCATGCTGATACATGCAGTTCATTGCAGCTCAAGACGCGCAGACTCCTCCACATAGCCAAAAAACCTGCAAGCCAAAATATTTCGAAGAGAGGTATATTGGATTTTTAAACTAGGTACACAAATCCCTCAAGGATTGAATCATCGCTGGGATGTAGATCTCTACCTTCGGAATTAGATTATCTGTTTATTTTTTAATATATATCTAGTTAGATTTGTCTATGATACTCCATTATCCTCTATTTTCCTCCCCCTTACCCTTCATTATTGTAGCAGTCAGAAAAGAGACCCTCAATTATTCTCTGTCCGTATATGTGCTGTATTGTGAGTCCTCCTATAGTAGAAACAATAATGTTGTCCCTCCTGGTGAAATTAATAACTCCCTATAATAGCCATGATAGTGTCATTTCTTTTTCAGTTATAAATAATTCCATTTAATCAATTAATTAATTTTTTTTTCATAAAATGATGGCAACATTGTATTGCCTTTAATGCAATATTTCTGTTCATCAAACGCTTTTGTAGCACAGAAATATAATAGTAAGGATTTTATGAATCATCGGTGCGAAGTATGTGACCAGTATTAAGTGCATTACTTATGGATATTTGGATATGGATATTTACGGCATAACATTTAGTTGGCTTCTTTATTGAATCATGGTTTATAAATGTATTAGTTTCTCTAGAAACAAATGTATTCAAATAATTTCTTTTGTATAACGAGAATGTACATTTTTCAATTTTTATATAAATCGACAGGTAGATGTAAAATGATTTTTGTTTTTTCTTCTCTCTTACTCGACTCACATTGTTGTATGTGTGTATATAATATATTGGGATTAGTAGTGCAGTGCCCAGTGTGGCGTCTCGGGGTGATTGGTTTGAACGGTTCAATATATGGCTCTGATAAAAGTTATCTCTTCCGCCCTCACTCCGCCAGTCTATGGGGGAAGGCTTTGCCCTTCCATTAGGTCACTTCCGGGGTTTTTTCATACTTCGTATACCGTTATGGGCAATTACGCTAGGATGGCTCTCTGCTGTTAGCGTGAAAATGCAGGAATTGGAGTTACAGACAATTCAAGGTGAGATACACAGCCGGTTATATTAATTATAATTACCCGCCTATTCTTCCGTTTAATTTAGGACACTCTTTATCAATCTTTCAATCACCCCTGCTTTGTTCTCATTGGGCACTGCGTTCTGTCCTGTTGTGATATAAATGTTTCATATGAAAACAGGAAATTGTGTCATGAGTAAGGGCTGAGTTTGTGCCCGAAACGCGTTCGCAGATCAACCTGGAATTCTTTTAATCTATTTGGAAATAAATCTGGATCAAGTATCCTTTTAACTGGATTTTGGCTGGCGTCGTTGCTACACCAGCACCCCTCGCTTGCCTCACCTCAGCTCAGTTCTTCCCGTCTGGCCTCATACTATTTCTACTTGCCTTACTTTTTCCCTCCTCACCTCTGCCCACTTCTTCCCACCTTGCTTATTCCCACATATGCTTACCTCTGCATGTACATAAAAAGCATAAACAATGCTTTAAAGTGAAACTCCAGTCTTTGAGTAGCCCTGACGCTGAAGCACATTAAAAAGACACAGCTTACTCTGCCCACAATCCCGTTCCCTCGCCCCTATGTGCATTCGCTAACAGTGCACGGGAAGCTGCACTAAGTAGCCTCTGTGCGTCATCACCTAAGTGCCAGTGGCAGGTAAATAAAGCTGGTTCAGTGCCAGGGCAGAGGGGCAGGGGGTTACTTACAGACTGGACATCCACTTTAAGGTTATAGCTTTTGTGCTATTTGGAAAAGTTTGTATCATATTCTTTACACAAATTCTCACTACTTTGTGTTGCTCACAGAAAATCTCATAAAATACATTTAGGTTTGTGGCTGCAACATTTAAAATATGGAAAAGTACAAAGGGTAATTATATTTTTTCTAGGCACTATATAGTGTATCTATTTGTATATACTGTATGTTATCTGTAATAATGTTTTCAAGGTGACTTGCAATGATAAAACAAATCCTGGCAGTTAATAAATGCTTTGTTCCAGTAATAACTGTGTTTATGGCACAGCGTTTGAGGCATTGCTGCAAGCTGTATAACAAGGGGAAGAACAGAGCTTTCCTGGAATCAGCCCGCTCTGTTCATTGTAAGCTCACTATCTACAGACAGGTATAAGTAAACAGATTTTTCTCTGGAGTAAACGTTGCTAACTAGTAAAATCTTAATCATTTGATAGCCCTGTAAAGGTGTCCACTCAATAATAATAAAGTTGATTCACAGCCTTCTATCTTAGTTTTCGTTTTCGTGCATAAGCCTGTCCGTTACACATTTTTCGTTGATTGTACATGCATTTCGTTGATTGTTCGCATGATTCAGAGCCTCCATCTGGGCCACTTCGTTCCTTCTTCATTATTGTGTAATTGTTGCATGTACAGCTTTCGCAACTTATGCGATGGGCGACAGTTTCGTTTACGTGGTGTGAATGTTCCGTCCTCCAGCGTTTTTTGGGTGTTTTTCAACATACCTTGCTGCGAAAAATGTCACTGTCCAGTGAAGTCCAACTAGTTCCATTCAGAAGAGAGCTGTTTTCTCCTTCATTTTAGTGTGTTCATTAAGTTTTTTGTACGCATATCCGCAATGTGTACAAATGCACTGGCTTGTAAACAAATGCAAGCCTTTCATTTTTTTGCGTTTTCCATTCTTCAGCCCCTTGCCCTGGCATTCGATTACTTACTTTACTTACTTATTGCTGTACCAAGTGTCTTCTGCTCCTAAGTGCTTACCTCTTCCCATCCTTCTCTCCAGCGTTGCTTCTTCTCCTTGCTTTGTCTTAGTTTAGGATGTCCCATGCAGTGTTCTTTCTTCTCCTAAGTGCTTACCTGTACCACTTTCTGAAGTGCCATCCAGTGTCTTTTCTTCTCCTAAGTGCTTACCTGTACCACTTTCTGAAGTGCCATCCAGTGTCTTTTCTTCTCCTAAGTGCTTACCTCTACAAATCCTACTCTCCAGTGTTGCTTGGTGTTTTTTTTTGGGATGCCCCATGTATATAATTTACACATTACTCTTGGAAAAAATTACAGTAAAAGAAAGACACCAACACTTTTTAGAAGTATGAATATAAAATATATATTTTGTTTACGTATACTTTTAATGTTTTTCTTTATTGCCTAATGGCCAAAGATTAAAATATTTTTTTAAGAAAATACATTTTTTTAAGAATAAAATGCCATAAAATTGGGGAAATAAAACTATTTACAAGGGGGGTTCAAAGGAATGTGGGAGGCTCCCAGTGTCTTAAGATAGGTGGCTCCCCATTGCTGTGGCCAACTCCGCAATCTCCCCCACCAGTCTATGTACAGCAGAAGAGAGCTCCTGTAGGCGCTGCTGTGCATCTTCTCTGTATACTGTAAATGACAAAAATCAAACAATTAATGTATAGCCTCTGCTTCCTGGGAACCTGATGAAGAAGGCATTAAATAATTACTTGTCTTAGAACTTACTAGGCTGGTGGGGTAGTCAGGGTTGAGGAGCCACCCTTTGCACTGGAATCTGCCACACCTCTGGGTCGGAGTAAAAAAATCTCTGTTAATGTGGTTGAGGTGTGATTCGGGACATCACCCACCTTCTTCTTCAGAAAGCAGGATTGCAGCACCTCCATGCTCTCAAATCCACATTTGAATGCCTGTGTGAGTGTTCAGTCTGTGTCTTTCTGTGTGTGCTTGTGTGTGATGCTTATACCTGAATCATCATGGCCATGATCATCAGACTCCCTGCCCAACATCTGTGCCTCCTCCTCTGCAGCTTGGTCCAGGTGAGCTTCAGGCTCACCGTATGTTGATGTGTGCCCTGACCTTTGCATTGCTACATCCTTTCTGTATGTTTTTCAGCTTGCAAACCGGAGACAGAATAGCACACAGTCTTAAACTTAATGCAGCAGGAGAACTGGTGTATGGGTTGTTGAACCCAGCAAAACTGCAGCACTTGCCAGGGAGCATTGACTTAAACATGCATGCCGCTCGCTGCTGGAATAGATAAGTTGTGGCATAGTTTGGGTAGTTGTGTTAATTTTCATTTCTGCCTCATTTCAATGGCCAAGTTAATGATGCCAGCAGGGCCTAAATGTTGTGGCTGGACCATGAAAGGCCCATCTTGGAATAGTGCCACATGCCACCTCAAAGCAATTACTGACCTTCCATTGCATGTGTATGTGCTACACCTTGCTAATTTTTAAAACATGGAAGCAGATGGGTTAGCCATTGCTTAGCCACACAAGGTATGGGGCTTGACTTATTCCCTATTCACATTGCAGGAAAAAAACAGCAAATAAACATTGCCACCCAAGCACACCAACAAACATGTACTGGGGCTACGTCATCAAGAACTGAGTCTTCAAGGACAGCAGCAATAGAAAACTTGGATTTGGTCGTGCATCGTGTGGCCAAAGTAGGGACCCCTGGATCCCCACTTTTCTGCGGGGAAAGGATGTGAAGGATGCAGGCGTCATGGGTGGAGGCCGGAAATTCAGACATCAGGTTCATAAACCTCAAGTCAGGAGCCGCTACACATTGGTTCCTGCACAAGACAGAAAGTATCCTTTTGGCACAAAATATAAACACTTTCAAAAATGCCATTGAAAGTGGACTTTCCCTTTAATTAAAAATAATGTCTAGATCCATAATTCCAAACTCTACAACTCTGTGTATACCTCACAACTATATCCAAATAAAGTGATAATTATAGAAGTAACAACCAGGCTTTTGAATCTCTACACATCTGGTCTACCTTTTACCTAGTGAGAGATCCCATAATAAGGCAGACAGCCAGCAGACTAGGCACTAAGTGCTATTTAGCTAAGCACACAAAGCACCCTGCATGATATTGACTTACACTCTGCTGGAGAAGTAAAGAAAAACTGCTTTTAATAACAGCAAACTGGTAGCAAGAGTGAGAACAGGTGCCTGTCTGTATCTGCGCAGCTCTACAGAAACCCTTTTTTTATATTCATTATAGCTACTATATTGGGGAGCTATAAAGGCCAAACTATAATCCTTGGCTAAATAGAACATGGGGCCTAAGGAAAGGGTGCAAGCTTTATTGCAATGGGTAGTGTCTTTTATAGGTTTTAGTAATGGCGTGTCCCACTAGTGGGGGGGGGTAAAATGTAAAGTGCCCTATCGCTAACGATAGCGATGTCGATAACCTAGCATCAAGCCTGGCCCACTCACAAAAGTGTCAGTACCACTGCTGTGGAATGCAATGCAATGCAATGTAGAAGTGGGGGCTTTCCTCCAGTATTAGACATAATGCTAGGTGCAAGTGCACCTGCAGTCATTTTAGACTTCCATTTCATTAAAACTGGACTAAAACCTGTACTTGCCAGCCCTGAAGTCTAATAGACCCTGGATCCAGCTGATTCCCTATCCCTGGTGCATCTCAATGTGGGATGCCCAACTGTGCGAAACCACCCAGGATCGCTGGCATACTTGAGTGAGATGGTTTGGTCCACTTTAAAGGGCAGAACAGAGGCGGGCATGGCCTCCCTTCCTTCTGACAATCTGTGCACCCCCAGCAGCTCCAACTGACTGAGAGGGTGGGTGGACGGGTTAGGGCATCCCCCGACTATGATGCCCTGTGCGATGGCACACCTCGCAAACCCCAAAGGCCGACCCTGCGCACTAGACCCAGCAACAACAGAACAACGAATTCCGGAGAACATTGAAGTACATTCGTTGTTTCAAGAGGCTGCTTGAGAGGTGCCCTATAAGTTACACCAGAACATAATAGGATCCTGAAATTATACCTGGACAATGACTTTTCAATTTATAACAGAACACTATAACATTATACTTCCCAACAAATAATAACAGCACTATGACACGATATACCAGGACACCGCCCACCAAAGACACTTTCCTCACCAATAAAAATAGGGTACTGGTGTGTTTTATCAGGATCTTTCCTTATAATAAAAGCAAACCCCTAATAAGTGGTGAATGCTCAAATACACATGGGGGCCCAGGCTATAGTGCAGTGATAGCAAACCCGGGTGCCCAAACTCTAACCCAAAACCTTATTTAAGTACCAGTCTGATGGCTCTGGTGGCAGGGGGAGATGAAAAAACAAAACAAAATGCGTGTCTTGGAAAGATGACGGGTGCCCACATAGAGGGCTCTGAGTGCCACCTCTGGCACCACTGCTATAGTACATGGACAGCTTCTAAGCTTATATCACAGAACCTGAACCTCTTCAGCCCACAGGAGTCCATGGCATCCAGCCTATAAGTATTATATATATATAGATTATTTTATTTATGTTGCCAGTGTTGGACTGAGGAGTTTCCTGCCCACTAGGAGAATGGACTCTAGGGCCTACCTTACAGTTACGTGCAAATATGACCAGCTAAGAGTTTGTGCACAGACATCAGATCTAAATATATTGAGTGGACAGTCTTTGCTCTCCTGTCATACCACAGCCACATCCATCAAGTGGACCAAAACACACACTGGAGTCTATGAGACTGGCATCACTTGTCTCCCTCCTCGGCTGTGCGCGGCCCCGCCCGGCGCAACTGAATGGCTGTGCGGGGCCATGCACAGCTGAAGGGAGCTGAGTGATGTTGCGCGCCGATCATATTTGCGGCTTGGATTTCACTCAGCTTCTCACGGCTGCATCATGGGTTTGAGGAGAAGTGAGTGAGCGTGGCGTTTCACACCTGCCCCAGGGGGATGGACCAAAACACGAGATGAGTGAAAATCATGGGTTTGGTCCACTTTAACTACTTCTCCATCATATAAAAAGGGATAGCATAATAATTACTATCACAAAGTGCAACATCCCCTATTGGGCCCCCTTAATGGCCCTTCAGTCCAGGAGACCTCCGGGGCATACCCCAATAACCTGGTGGGCAAGTATGAGCCTGGTTTGTGCTCAGACAGTCTCTGGATTTGCTGGTCCTACGACAGGAATGTTTATGAGAAAAATTTTTACCTTGCAAGCTTATTTTTGTTTTTAGCATTGATTCGGAGGAAGGCCTGCTTTTACCATACTGTTCCATCGGATTCTAAGAATTTATTTATGCAGCTACAAAAAATGGAAATGTATTGGAATGTAACATATAAATTAGTTTTTTTCCTAGTAAGGGATGAATGACACTGGCTTTCAGCATTACATGGTGACCACTTGTACCTAGGAAAACACAGTTTAAGCTTGTAGACCAAAGCCAGAGCCCGCACTAGCAGTGTATGTGTCAGTTTTCAGCATTCTGTTGTGTGGCGTGCCGGCAATATATATATATGGAGGCCTCTGTGTTTCTCACTTCCTGAATGACGGAACAGCTTCAGGGAAAGCAGCCAAGAAAACCAGACAAACAAACCTCTTGAAAAATCCAGCTGAGCTGTCTGACTTTAAACAAAGTTCATAATGACAGAGCTCAGTTTCAATGTATCCGTCCCCGGGACCTGACCCACTATGTACAGAGCGTTACTGTTGGGTGTACCTTTGGTGTCTGAGGAGTGTGGACGCGCTCACGCAAAGGCAGTCTATTAATAAAAAGACAACAGAGGCCTTCTGTAAACGCCTGGGAAGCTTAAGGAAGGTGAAAGGTGGCAGTGTCACTGAGTTTCCAGGACAAACATGTCTGCTGTATGCTCATAAGCAGCAATATTCTTTTATCTAAGACAAATAATGCATTAATTGCCCTGTGCTAATATTATTAGAACATTCTGATCTTAGAAGTACTGGCTATAAATAAGACACTGTGTTCGGCCACAAATTTATAAATCTACTAACAGTTTATAGTGGTATGTATATATACGGTACTTTCCATGAAATACAGGGGGAAAATGTCTGTACGTCTTATTGGATGAACGTGGGTCTGGTCCACTCATCTGAAAACAATGGGCTCTGGGGAATTCTATACACTGCTTGTTATGGTATTTTTGGGTGGGGAGGATTCTGCACACTGGGGGGCTCCACATGATGCCTGTTATGGGCTTTTCTTTTGGGGGGATTCTGCACATTGCCTGTTAGTGGGGTCTCTAGAGGAGGGAGGGGGGGGGTTCTGACCATTGCCATATTTGTTTGTTCTTTTGGGGAGATTCTGTCACACTGCCGACTACTGGGTTCTGGGTATTTTAGCACACCATTTGGTTTTTCTATACCCTATACATATATATATATATCATATTTTTTGCCCCATAAGATGTAGCTCCCCCGCAAAGTGAGGGAAAATGTGGCTGCATCTTATGGGGTATCGGCTTGATTCTGCCACACTGCCTATAGGGAATGGGAAGGGGGAAGGCCACACTGCCTATGGGGAATGGAAGGGTGAGAATGCCACACTTTCTATGGGGAATTGGAGGGGGCGATGCCACACTGCCTATGGGGAATGGGAGGGGAGAAAGCCATCCTGCCTGCAATATGGGGGATTCTGCATATTGCCTATTATTTGGTTCTTTGGGGGGATTGTGTTTTAGCGCAACATTTGGTTCTGAATTTTTTTTCTCTTATTTTTGTCCTTCAAATCCTTATATATTAAGGGCGAGTGCACCTAATAGAGCGAATATATATATATACAGAACAAATATAAAAAAAATATTCTAAACAAATTGGTGTGCTAAAATATGATTATTTACATAGAAATGTAGGGGTTCAAAAAGAAATGCTTTTTCATCCTTGAGGATACAAAATCAAAACTCTTTGGACAATAACATTAAATAATGGTGATAGAGAAAATAAAGTCTCCTTAAGGCAGTCAAACCATATCCCTTGGACCACAAAATTCTCATGATAATGTTAAAAAAAAATGTAACTTGAATTATTTTCAATTAACAAATTGGAATTTCCTATCCAGTGATATACAATAGTCGGAGCCAAAGTTTGACTACCCTTACATTAAAGTTTTTTTACTAAGCAATCATAATAGAGATCATGAGACAGACCGGTGTACAGATGGTGGTCATTAAGATTTTGCAGGGATTTCCTAATTCCTGGACTTGTATATGGCAACCAGTAGTCTGATCTGTCAGTGTGAGTCATATCACGGGAATAAATACAATAAATCTGGTCTACTTAAACCAAGCCTATGGTTTTGCCTAGTGCAAGATTGTTAAGTGTTCAAGGAAAATATGCACATTAAAATTGAAAGCAAATACTCTTAGCCTTCTGTGGTACAACACTTGCAACATTGGACATATTCACTGATACTATAAACTTTATTGGACAATAAAACATACAGAAAATTCTTAAAACAAGAAGTACAAACTATTTCAATAAAACATCTGTTCTACAATCAAACGTGGTGTCATGCTTTTGTGTACCTGATCTTGTTGTACTGCCAGGAAATTTTGCCAGTGGAGAGACAAAGGATTCTTTAGTTTTGCTCTGAATTTTCAGGTCCAGGATTTCTCAAAGGTGCCAAGATAATAACATTAAGATCAGAATAGAAGCCATCTCTTTGTTAATGGGAATCCATGACTAAATAGAGATCCACCTTTCTTAGTTAGTGGGGCACAAATTTAATCTACAGTTCCTCAAGAACTTACATGTCTCATAGGACAAAGCTAAAAATCATTATTATCCTACAAGAGGCACCAGGTCGGGAATGGTCAGGGACTCATGTCTATAAATAAATAGATTAAAGCTCTTGAAAAAATGGTCACATGCCTCATGGTAATGAGCTGTACCTCTTCATCACCAACTGGAAATCCCATTGTGATTGTCTCATCTGTAGACCAACATAATAAAGAAAGACATGAAAAATCTTAAAGCTGGCCTGAATCAAAACAGCATGTATAGGTAGGTTCCTGGCTTGTTGGAACCCTAACCCACTCCCTCCCACTAAAGCCCATACTCCTCTTTTATTCTCGCATTTCTTCCATCCTCTTCCAGTTCAACAAAACTTTCCAGGTCCTGAGATCATGTCCCACGGCATCCAGCATCACCTTTGCAGAATAATGACTTCAGCATGCATGCTCCATTTGTTTCAATAGCGGGTGGGAGGGGGGTGACACAACCCTTTATTGCCATGAATATTGGGACATTATTAGTCACATGGGGGGATTCCACAGCGGCTCCTCCTCTGGGGTCTAAAAGCTTCCTTGTCCAGGTGGGTCAACATAAGCTTGGCAGGATGCCAAGGAAGAAACACCCTCACTGCTGGTGGGGAAGCTGAAATATTGGCTTCCTTGCATCAAGAAGATCACAGCCCATTTGGCCAGGAGGGAGCCTTCAACCCAGCATGCCTGTAGAGAGGGCACCACCCAGCAGGGGACAGATAAAGGAACCATTGTCCCTGCTTTGTCTCATCACTAGTCACAAGATGGTGGTGTGACCTATAGTGTTCTAGGTAGGGGGTGTCTTACAAGGGATGTGGGGATGATAGCCCATATATGGTGGAAATGCCTTTCCATTAAAGTGATATAGAACTCAATTATTTCAATATACAACTAAGAGGCCGATTCATTAATAGCGCCAGGTAGCGACAGATGAGCGCCAGTAGCGTTATTTTCACAGCGCACACTAGTATTCGTTGTGCTTGGCCGTTGTTCGGCTGTTGACAGCGACTCAGTCGGTGTGCGGTAATGTTGAATACGGGGTTAGGAGTCGCTGTTTGACAGGTTCCGTGCTGTATGGGAGCGCATGACAGCGAATGGCCATAGCGAACGGCTCCCAGCATATTCATTAACAAATCACGCTCCAAAAATTCTCGCGCAGTGAAATGCTTGTTTAAACCCCAGAGCGCTGGCGGCGATGTGTTAAAAGTAGTTTTTTAACCCCCAAACAACCATATTTTTGGAAGAAAAAAAAACATGTTTTTACAAACATTTTGTAATATGAATACATTAATATCAGACCTGTAATATCAATTCTGCACAAATTATTATTTTTTTTTTTTTAAATATCTAACATTGCAGAAGTGGTCACAGAATTTTTGCCATTAACAAAAAAAAAAACATTAATAGCAATTAATTAAGAATATTTAAAGATTGCTCCATTGAAATGCATTGGAGAGCGCCAGGTAGCGAGAGGTCATACCTGTCGCTGTTCAAGGTCGCTCGCTGGCGCTGTGGGGTGAGGCTGGAATAATGATGAATGATTCGCTATCTGGCGCTCTGTCAGTCGCTAAGCAGGATCGGCTTGATAAATGTGTGATTGCGGAGGGGAGCTGGCATTCTCGTGGCGGTGAGCGTCATTACCGTTCGCTCACCATTCGCTACCTGGCGCTATCCCTTGTTAAATAAGGGCCTAAATCTCTGCAGCCAATTTGGGGATTGGATTTTCACTTTAAGAGATGCAAGGGCCTTCTCCTGTATGGGGCACCTCGAACCAACACATGGGGAATTTCATCTATTTTGGTGCAGTGAAATTAGAAAAATATATTTATAAAACATTTTTGGAATTAAAAATCTGAAAACTGGCAAAGTGAAAAATGTGCATATTTATTTACCCCCTTTGCTATGAAGCCCCTAAAAAGTTCCAGTGCAACCAATTACCTTCAGAAGTCGAATTAAGCCCACCTGTGTATCAATATAAACACACCTTTTCTGAAAGGCACCAGAGGCTACTACACCATTAAGCAAGGGGCACCACTAACCAACAACAACACCATAAAGACAAAAAAGCTGTCCAAACAAGTCAGGGACAAAGTTGTTAAGAAGTACAAGTCGGGGTGGGGTAATACAAAATTTTCCAATCTCTGCTGATCCCCCAGAGCATCATCAAATTTATTATCATCAAATGGAAAGAACATGGCACCACAACAAGCCTGCAAAGAGAGGGAAGCCCACCAGGACTCCCAGACTGCCCAAGAAGGGCATCAGTCAGAAAGGCAGCACAGGGAACAAAGGTAGCCCTGAAGGAGCTGCAGAATTCCCAAGCAGAGACTGGAGAATCAGACCACAATAGGCTGTACACTCCATAGAGCTGTGCTTTATGGAGGCATAGCAAGAAAAAAGCCTTTACTTACAGGCAAAAAACTCTCCAAATGTATGGAGGAAGGTGTTCTGGTCAGATGAGACCAAAACTGAGCCTTTAGGCCACCAAGGAAAGCTTTATGTCTGGTGCAAATCCAACACCTATCATGGCTCCAAGAACACCATGCTGTGCGGGTTTTTTTCAGCAGCAGTGACTCGGAAATCCGGTCAAGGAGAATAGGGATGGAGCTAAATACTGGGATATTCTTGAGAAAAATCTGTCTGCCACTGATTTGAGACTGGGATAGAGGTTCACCTTCCAACAGGACAATGGCCCAAAGCACACTGCTTAGGCAACACAGGGAAATAGGGGAAGCGTGTAAATGTATTGGAATTGCCTAGTCAAAGTCCAGACCTTAATCCTATTGAGAATTGGGGGTTAGACTTAACAGTTCACCTGTGGAAACCATCTAACTTGAAGGAGCTGGCACAGTTTTGCCTGAAGGAATGGGCAACAATTTCAGTGGCAAGATGTGGCAAGCTCATAGAGATGGATCCAAAATGAATGGCATCTGTAATTGCCGCAGAAGGTGGCTCCACAGTTCTGACTTTAGGGGCAGGAATAGTTATGCAAACTGAAGTTTTCTGATATTTCGTCCTATTTGTTGTTTGCTTCACAATATCAAGAAACACAAATGTTCAGAGTTGGCATGGTCTTTAAATGAAATGAAGCAACCCCTTAACCCTTTCGCTGCCAGCCCACCTGGAGATTGTGTCACGCTCTGTTGCCAGAGCATTTTTTACAATTTTGAGCTACACATGTTTAACTGTAATTTTTGAAGGGATTTTCTGGGACTTCCCATAAAAATTACATATTGTTTTTTTCAGCACAATCTGGGCTTTAACATCATATCTCTTGTTTATCAATTTTGTAGTTTTATCCTAATTATTTTGGGCAAAATATGTGACAGAAAATAAAATATACACACGTTTTTACATTTTGCAGTGTTTTTTTTTAATCGAAAATAAAGGTTTTTCAATAAAAACATATTGAGGGTAAAAGCCCCATTTCTCCCGGTTACAACGGTACCACACATGTATTAGTAGACACCCTTTCCTGCCCAGGAGACCCCAGAAACTGCAAAGAGCGCTAGAGGAGATTTTCAGATAAAAAACAAATACTTTGCGCTCCTCGCAGTTTTTCAAAAAATACAACCCTTTACATTTGAAATACCCCCCACAAACTATATATTTTTGGAAAGTGCACAATTCAAGGTTTCTAAAAATACTAGGCTTGTTGACGTGGGTGTATGCGATCGGACTCTATTGATTGGCAGAATCTCTGCTTCCAAAGGATTTCCCTAAAAAAATAAGCAAAAAGCAGATTGTAAAACATTTTTTCCTATAAAAACAATAAGCAAGCAAGAACTAACGCAGTAAATCTGAAAGCACAACGTCTGCTGAAAAAAACAATACCCCACATGCATAGGTACTTTGAAGGGTAGAGTTGCCAAACACCCCAAAGTCAAGCATGCGTTTGAGGGTAATTTTACTTGCAAAAATCAGCAGCGCACACAAAGTGCGCACCTTGCAGTTTCTCCAAATTTACAACCCTTTACATTTGAAATACCCCCCACAAACTATATATTTTTGGAAAGTACATACCTCAAGCTTTCTAAGCCTACTGGGCTTGTTGGCGTCGGTTCATTTCTTCGGACTATATTGATTGGCAGAACGTCTGGTTTCAAAGGTTTACCCTAAAAAAATAAGCAAAAAGCAGATTGTAAAACATTTTTTCCTATAAAAACAATAAGCAAGCAAGAACTAACGCAGTAAATCTGAAAGCACAAGGTCTGCTGAAAAAAACAATACCCCACATGCATAGGTACTTTGAAGGGTAGAGTTGCCAAACACCCCAAAGTCAAGCATGCGTTTGAGGGTAATTTTACTTGCAAAAATCAGCAGCGCACACAAAGTGCGCACCTTGCAGTTTCTCCAAATTTACAACCCTTTACATTTGAAATACCCCCCACAAACTATATATTTTTGGAAAGTACATACCTCAAGCTTTCTAAGCCTACTGGGCTTGTTGGCGTCGGTTCATTTCTTCGGACTATATTGATTGGCAGAACGTCTGGTTTCAAAGGTTTACCCTAAAAAAATAAGCAAAAAGCAGATTGTAAAACATTTTTTCCTATAAAAACAATAAGCAAGCAAGAACTAACGCAGTAAATCTGAAAGCACAAGGTCTGCTGAAAAAAACAATACCCCACATGCATAGGTACTTTGAAGGGTAGAGTTGCCAAACACCCCAAAGTCAAGCATGCGTTTGAGGGTAATTTTACTTGCAAAAATCAGCAGCGCACACAAAGTGCGCACCTTGCAGTTTCTCCAAATTTACAACCCTTTACATTTGAAATACCCCCCACAAACTATATATTTTTGGAAAGTACATACCTCAAGCTTTCTAAGCCTACTGGGCTTGTTGGCGTCGGTTCATTTCTTCGGACTATATTGATTGGCAGAACGTCTGGTTTCAAAGGTTTACCCTAAAAAAATAAGCAAAAAGCAGATTGTAAAACATTTTTTCCTATAAAAACAATAAGCAAGCAAGAACTAACGCAGTAAATCTGAAAGCACAAGGTCTGCTGAAAAAAACAATACCCCACATGCATAGGTACTTTGAAGGGTAGAGTTGCCAAACACCCCAAAGTCAAGCATGCGTTTGAGGGTAATTTTACTTGCAAAAATCAGCAGCGCACACAAAGTGCGCACCTTGCAGTTTCTCCAAATTTACAACCCTTTACATTTGAAATACCCCCCACAAACTATATATTTTTGGAAAGTACATACCTCAAGCTTTCTAAGCCTACTGGGCTTGTTGGCGTCGGTTCATTTCTTCGGACTATATTGATTGGCAGAATGTCTGGTTTCAAAGGTTTACCCTAAAAAAATAAGCAAAAAGCAGATTGTAAAACATTTTTTCCTATAAAAACAATAAGCAAGCAAGAACTAACGCAGTAAATCTGAAAGCACAAGGTCTGCTGAAAAAAACAATACCCCACATGCATAGGTACTTTGAAGGGTAGAGTTGCCAAACACCCCAAAGTCAAGCATGCGTTTGAGGGTAATTTTACTTGCAAAAATCAGCAGCGCACACAAAGTGCGCACCTTGCAGTTTCTCCAAATTTACAACCCTTTACATTTGAAATACCCCCCACAAACTATATATTTTTGGAAAGTACATACCTCAAGCTTTCTAAGCCTACTGGGCTTGTTGGCGTCGGTTCATTTCTTCGGACTATATTGATTGGCAGAACGTCTGGTTTCAAAGGTTTACCCTAAAAAAATAAGCAAAAAGCAGATTGTAAAACATTTTTTACTATAAAAACAATAAGCAAGCACGAACTAACGCAGTAAATCTGAAAGCACAAGGTCTGCTGAAAAAAACAATACCCCACATGCATAGGTACTTTGAAGGGTAGAGTTGCCAAACACCCCAAAGTCAAGCATGCGTTTGAGGGTAATTTTACTTGAAAAAATCAGCAGCGCACACAAAGTGCGCACCTTGCAGTTTCTCCAAATTTACAACCCTTTACATTTGAAATACCCCCCACAAACTATATATTTTTGGAAAGTACATACCTCAAGCTTTCTAAGCCTACTGGGCTTGTTGGCGTCGGTTCATTTCTTCGGACTATATTGATTGGCAGAACGTCTGGTTTCAAAGGTTTACCCTAAAAAAATAAGCAAAAAGCAGATTGTAAAACATTTTTTACTATAAAAACAATAAGCAAGCACGAACTAACGCAGTAAATCTGAAAGCACAAGGTCTGCTGAAAAAAACAATACCCCACATGCATAGGTACTTTGAAGGGTAGAGTTGCCAAACACCCCAAAGTCAAGCATGCGTTTGAGGGTAATTTTACTTGCAAAAATCAGCAGCGCACACAAAGTGCGCACCTTGCAGTTTCTCCAAATTTACAACCCTTTACATTTGAAATACCCCCCACAAACTATATATTTTTGGAAAGTACATACCTCAAGCTTTCTAAGCCTACTGGGCTTGTTGGCGTCGGTTCATTTCTTCGGACTATATTGATTGTATACTCTTTACTGCAGCCGTGACATCAGATTATAGGATATAGCTGAGGAATCCCATTATAAGATCAGTGCAGTGATCAATGACCAATATCAGGAATCAAGAACCTGAAATTGGTCACATTTTATCATCACATGCCATAAGTAACCAGCTGCTCCTGCTCCACCATTTCCCATCGGAACAGCAAAAACAAACAAAAAGAAAATAATATAATGGGAACACAAGATACCTAAATCCTAAAAGGGGCCTACCTACCAAAAAAAAAAATGCATTGCTCAATAATTTAGTTGAGTATGGTATACCTCAAAACAATCTTCGAGGCATAACCCGGGTTGGCTGGGACAGGTCGGGCAATAATATCGCACATCTCTTCTAATGCCACGCTTCCTACAAACCCTACAAGCTCTCTGGGGATACCGCTTTTTACCAACTTCGGGAAGCAACTTTATAAAGTGCTTCCCTACTAATCTGGCCTGGTTGTCATTGGTAGCCAGATCTGGTGCTTCCGCAGTATCCCCAAACAACAAAGCAGGGAGTAACTGCTGCTGGTATTTTATGTACGATAAATTGGAGCCTGGCACTGCTGCCTTGAAGGCAACAAAGCTGTTGTAAGTTGCCATTTGGACCAAATGGATGGCAACTTTAGTGTACCAGGCTCGAGTTTTTCGGGTGGCGTTGTAATAAGTTAATATTTGGTCCGTTTTATCAACGCCACCCATGAATTTATTATAATCGGTTATGCAACGTGGCTTTTGGGAAGGGGCTCGGGGACCACGTTGCCTTACATTCACAACTGACTCATCGTGGAGTGTTGTCAGAAGGAATACATGTTTTTTGCCCATGTATTTCATGGCCAGGACCTCATCGCTTCTTAGAGCATAAGACTCCCCCCTTTTTAATTTTTTTTCAAGTAGTGGCCTGGGCAACCCTTTGCGTTTACGGTTGATGGTGCCGCAGGCCGGGGTATCCAACCAATAAAGGGCGCGAAATAAGGGGATGCTGGTATAGAAGTTGTCCACATATAAGTGGTAACCTTTACCCAACAATGGAGTCATGAGGTCCCAAACGATCTTTCCACTTATTGACAAATCAGGGGGACAACCAGGGGGGTCCAGATAGGTGTCCTTTCCCTCATAGATTCGAAAATATTTGATGTAGCCGGTCACACTATCGCATAATTGGTAAAATTTAATCCCGTAGCGGGCACGCTTGCTAGGGATATATTGCCGAAAAACAATGCGCCCTTTGAAAAGCAGTAGTGACTCGTCAATTGATAATTTTTGGCCGGGGGTGTACACTACTGCGAAGCGATCTGACAGGCTGTTGAGCAGGGGCCGTAATTTATGCAGCCTGTCGTGACCGGGCTCACCACGGGGAATAGCAGTGGAATTGTCGTTAAAATGCAGAAACCGCAGTAAAATTTGGTAGCGGTTTCTGGACATTACGGCCGGAAATAATGGAGTTGCCAATATGGTTTGGGTATCCCAGTAGGACGAAATACTAAATTTTTTTAGGATACCCATTGCTAGAGTGAGCCCCCAAAATTTCTTTATCTCACTCAAATTTGTGGGATGCCATGCCTGAGCTCGGGCGTGCCTCTGCAGGGGGTTTTGCGCTAAGACCTGCTCGGCATAGAGATTGGTATAGAAGACCATATCCAGTAGGATGGCTTCTGTGAGGAACAATTTGAAAAAGTCAATGACACCAAAATTTGTGGTGTCTACATTGACCCCGGGGACCGAATCAAAAGGGGGAATTTCGGGGGAAAAATTATTAGGAGGCCTCCACGCAGACGCTCCTTCACCAGCTGCAGCACTCGATGCCTCACCCTGCACTACACTCGCCTGAAGCGTGGCCTCACTTTGTGCGGTACTATCCCTTCTAAGGTGGCTACTACTGGTAGCACTGCGCGGCTGTGTGTCCTCAGTAGAGTATACACTGTCTGACTCGCTATCTGATGGGAAGAACTCGGACCCTGACTCACTAAAATCTTCCGAGTCAGACGCCATCAGGTAAGCCGCAGCTTCCTGTGCAGTGTACCGCTTACCAGCCATACCCCAATGCAAACAAAAATCTAAAAAAAAAATTAAACTAAAGGCTAAAACTAAAGGCTAAAACTAAGCTAAAACTAAAGGCTAAAACTAAAGGCTAAAACTAAAGGCTAAAACTAAAGGCTAAAACTAAAGACAAATTACAAAAAAATACAATACAATAAAACAAAGCAAAAAAACAGACAAAAATTTAACAAAAAAATACAATACAATAAAACAAAGCAAAAAAATGACAAAAATAGAAATAAAAGAGTATAGTTACAACCCGATGAGAAGTGGTGGAGTCAGGAGCAGCAGGTCACGGGATCCCAGCTAGGCTCCCAAAAGGAGGGGCGGGGGCTAGGCTCCCAAAAGGAGTGGCGGGGGATAGGCTCCCAAAAGGAGGGGCGGGGGATAGGCTCCCAAAAGGAGGGGCGGGGGATAGGCTCCCAAAAGGAGGGGCGGGGGATAGGCTCCCAAAAGGAGGGGCGGGGGATAGGCTCCCAAAAGGAGGGGCGGGGGATAGGCTCCCAAAAGGAGGGGCGGGGGATAGGCTCCCAAAAGGAGGGGCGGGGGCTAGGCTCCCAAAAGGAGGGGCGGAGGCTACGGTCCTAAATGAGCAAACGAATGGTCCAAATAACGAAACCAAGGCAGTAGCTCAGCGAACAACCTAAGAGAAAAAGTTAAGATTAGGACGCATGCATGGACAACAGCCGCACTATGCTATACCTAGAGCGGTGGTAAGGTAAGTTTTACTGGCAATCGAGGGGATTCACTCTGACCACCGGCACACGCACGCACCCACCCACCCACCGGCAGATCTCTGACCGCCGGCACCCACGCACGCACGCACGCACGCTCGCAGATCTGACCGCCGGCACGCGCGCGCGACCCCAGATCTGACCGCCGGCACGCGCGCGCGACCCCAGATCTGACCGCCGGCACGCGCGCGCGACCCCAGATCTGACCGCCGGCACGCGCGCGCACACACACGCGCGACCCCAGATCTGACCGCCGGCACGCGCGCGCACACACACGCGCGACCCCAGATCTGACCGCCGACACGCGCGACCCCAGATCTGACCGCCGGCACGCGCGACCCCAGATCTGACCGCCGGCACGCGCGACCCCAGATCTGACCGCCGGCATGCGCGACCCCAGATCTGACCGCCGGCACGCGCGACCCCAGATCTGACCGCCGGCACGCGCGACCCCAGATCTGACCGCCGGCACGCGCGACCCCAGATCTGACCGCCGGCACGCACAGATCTGACCCCAGATCTGACCGCCGGCACGCACAGATCTGACCCCAGATCTGACCGCCGGCACGCACAGATCTGACCCCAGACCTGACCGCCGGCACGCACAGATCTGACCCCAGACCTGACCGCCGGCACGCACAGATCTGACCCCAGACCTGACCGCCGGCACGCACAGATCTGACCCCAGACCTGACCGCCGGCACGCACAGATCTGACCCCAGACCTGACCGCCGGCACGCACAGATCTGACCCCAGACCTGACCGCCGGCACGCACAGATCTGACCCCAGACCTGACCGCCGGCACGCACAGATCTGACCCCAGACCTGACCGCCGGCACGCACAGATCTGACCCCAGATCTGACCGCCGGCACGCACAGATCTGACCCCAGATCTGACCGCCGGCACGCACAGATCTGACCCCAGATCTGACCGCCGGCACGCACAGATCTGACCCCAGATCTGACCGCCGGCACGCACAGATCTGACCCCAGATCTGACCGCCGGCACGCACAGATCTGACCCCAGATCTGACCGCCGGCACGCACAGATCTGACCCCAGATCTGACCGCCGGCACGCACAGATCTGACCCCAGATCTGACCGCCGGCACGCACAGATCTGACCCCAGATCTGACCGCCGGCACGCACAGATCTGACCCCAGATCTGACCGCCGGCACGCACAGATCTGACCCCAGATCTGACCGCCGGCACGCACAGATCTGACCCCAGATCTGACCGCCGGCACGCACAGATCTGACCCCAGATCTGACCGCCGGCACGCACAGATCTGACCCCAGATCTGACCGCCGGCACGCACAGATCTGACCCCAGATCTGACCGCCGGCACGCACAGATCTGACCCCAGATCTGACCGCCGGCACGCACAGATCTGACCCCAGATCTGACCGCCGGCACGCACAGATCTGACCCCAGATCTGACCGCCGGCACGCACAGATCTGACCCCAGATCTGACCGCCGGCACGCACAGATCTGACCCCAGATCTGACCGCCGGCACGCACAGATCTGACCCCAGATCTGACCGCCGGCACGCACAGATCTGACCGCCGGCACGCACAGATCTGACCCCAGATCTGACCGCCGGCACGCACAGATCTGACCCCAGATCTGACCGCCGGCACGCACAGATCTGACCCCAGATCTGACCGCCGGCACGCACAGATCTGACCCCAGATCTGACCGCCGGCACGCACAGATCTGACCCCAGATCTGACCGCCGGCACGCACAGATCTGACCCCAGATCTGACCGCCGGCACGCACAGATCTGACCCCAGATCTGACCGCCGGCACGCACAGATCTGACCCCAGATCTGACCGCCGGCACGCACAGATCTGACCCCAGATCTGACCGCCGGCACGCACAGATCTGACCCCAGATCTGACCGCCGGCACGCACAGATCTGACCCCAGATCTGACCGCCGGCACGCACAGATCTGACCCCAGATCTGACCGCCGGCACGCACAGATCTGACCCCAGATCTGACCGCCGGCACGCACAGATCTGACCCCAGATCTGACCGCCGGCACGCACAGATCTGACCCCAGATCTGACCGCCGGCACGCACAGATCTGACCCCAGATCTGACCGCCGGCACGCACAGATCTGACCCCAGATCTGACCGCCGGCACGCACAGATCTGACCCCAGATCTGACCGCCGGCACGCACAGATCTGACCCCAGATCTGACCGCCGGCACGCACAGATCTGACCCCAGATCTGACCGCCGGCACGCACAGATCTGACCCCAGATCTGACCGCCGGCACGCACAGATCTGACCCCAGATCTGACCGCCGGCACGCACAGATCTGACCCCAGATCTGACCGCCGGCACGCACAGATCTGACCCCAGATCTGACCGCCGGCACGGACAGATCTGACCCCAGATCTGACCGCCGGCACACACACAGATAACAACCCCCCCCCCCCCACACAGATCACAAACCCCCCCCCCACACACAGATCAGAACCCCCCCCACACACAGATCAGAACCCCCCCCACACACAGATCACAACCCCCCCCCCCCACACAGATCACAACCCCCCCCACACAGATCACAACCCCCCCCCACACAGATCACAACCCCCCACACACAGATCACAACCCCCCACACACAGATCACAACCCCCCACACACAGATCACAACCCCCCACACACACAGATCACCCCCCCCCACAGATCACACCCCCCCCCCACAGATCACAACCCCCCCCACAGATCACAACCCCCCCCCACAGATCACAACCCCCCCCACAGATCACAACCCCCCCACAGATCACAACCCCCCCACAGATCACAACCCCCCCACAGATCACAACACCCTCCACCCCCCCCCCCACAGATCGCAACCCCCCCCCCCCCCCCGGATGGCGGCGGCGCACTACAAGTGACAGCGGACACCCACCACAACGTCCCCCCCCCCCCGGATGGCGGCGGCGCACTACAAGTGACAGCGGACACCCACCACAACGTCCCCCCCCCCCCCCCCGGATGGCGGCGATGGCAACAGAATGGAAGATCATCGATACCTACGGCCACCCACCCACTCGCCAGCCCCCCCCACACACCCCACTTACCTCAGAATCACCGATGGAAGACAACAGCATTAGACCGAATGCTGTTATATAGGGGAGGCGCCGGCTGATGACAGCAGCCATGCGCCTCCCTTCCTATTGGTCCAGCGCCGATCTGCTGACTGGGGTGAGGTAAGGGTCACCTCCACATGAACTCGGATGTCTTCTCTTCAATCCAGCGCTGGAACGGATGTCTTCTGCAGCTCCAGATCGCCACAAGGTAAGTAAGTGTCAAGCACGTAACACCTACGTGCTTGGCACTTAACGCCCAGCCAAGCCAGCACGTAGGTGTTACGGGCTTGGCAACTAAAGGGTTAAAAATCCGTTTTAATTCCAGGTTGTGCAGCGATTATATGTAAAAGCTTTTATGGGAATTAGTTACCATACATTGATAATATGTGAAATGCATATCAGGAGAAACCGGAGGTTTTAACCAAATTCAAGATAAGGTAATGGAAGATGCATCTGTAGTTAACCTGGAGAACCAGTGGTGCTGACTCTCTAACTGGAGGATTTTTAAAGTGGAGCATTTTCCCAAATGGATGCAAAATAATTTTAAACAAAGGTACTGATCAGATTGTAACTAAATGTGACTGGTCCCGAGTGCAAACATTAAATGGGGCCCCAATATGGCTCATGCAATATCCATTTTCCTGTTAATATAACTGCACTGGATATTTTTGGACTCCTCAATAATTAAATAGCACAGACAGATGTTGCTTCCCTTCTGTACATAATACCATGTGAGCACCAATCTGATAAATTAGGTGGAGAGCAATAATGACGCACCCCTGACTTCATGGAACCAGCTGTGGTTGCTACTCCTGACACCCCCCTGGTACTGATATTTGAGAGTATGGGAGCTCACATTCCAGTAAGGTATTCAGCACCTGAAGGACTGGAATGCTTAGCATTATCTAAGGTCACTCAGATCACTTACAGACTGGAATAGCAAGAGCAAATCTTTATGACTGTTAGGCCTGTATTGCTGTTTCACTGATGAACCCAGTCACCTCAGTAGCTAAACCAGTGGAAGAGCATATTGTCCTGAAAAAACAATAGGGCGGGTACATCAATAATTACAGAAAGCAAACTGCAAAACTGGAGAAATCAATTGGAAAACTATCTTCTAATCACACAACCTTCACTTCATATTTTCAGGCTAGAAAAGTAATGGCTGTATGAGGTGTAAAATGTAAAAATACTGTAACAGAGTCCCAAGCCACTTAGAGAGATTTATGTTAGGCAGGGAGTCTCATTAATAAAACATTGGCACCAGTCAATGCCACTCAGCGCCAATATTTTGCCTCTGTGCCTGATTTAACCCAGCACTAATGTGTCCACCTGCCTGTGTCTAATTTATTACCGGTGCCATATAGTTCATGGTGACCAGCGCTTTTCTCAAAGCTGCACCAGTTTATAGTGGCCCTGTAGGTTTAGATCCCATAGACCGCAATGGGCAGAAATGTACCGAAGTGTTTCTTGCTTATAATTAATATTAAACACAATTGTTTGCACAGAACTTCCATTGGTGATTTCTCAGTAATGTAACTGCAGGGCTTAGATGTCACCAAATGTTATTTTATTATTTTCTTGTAAAAATGTGTGTTTTTGAAGGGTTTTCTTTTCCTAAGAAAGTGTACTTTGGAGCATAACAACTAAAACACAGCCTAAATGGACTGTAAAGTTTGTCCTCTTTGTTCCCAGCAATGAAATTCTGTGACTCAAATTATAAGACGCTGGCCAAAAACTGTTACGTACAGCGCCAATCTTTTCAGCATGCCAAAAATGATCAAATATGAAGTTCAATGGCGAAAAACTGGCGATACAGAGTGGTGCTCACTGGAGCTGTTCTAAGGATAAGGGTCCAGCAGACACTGGCGCAGGACGGCCAATACCTATTGCACCAATTTGAGATGATTTCTTAACTTTGGGCATTGTGACTTACAGTGTGAATGCAGCTCCATTCTGTACAAATAACAGCAACAAAAGCAGACGCATATGCCAGCAAAATGACACTAAGCTGGACATTCCGTAAATAAGGACCTTGAAGTCCCTGTCCAGGCAAACACTACTACATCTTCCTCCTATCTTAACCCTTCCCCCCTAGGAACAGTGTAAAATGAGCAATTTCAAAGCATCTTAAAATCTCCAACTACATGTAAATACCTTATTTATTATAAGTGAAGCAGCTTTCTTTGCCTTAGTTTCTGTATCATGGCTGATACAGAGCGTATCATGGCACAGCTTTATGAGTAATGAGAATGCTCTGCTGCAGTCAGAGACAGCTGTGGGACCGCTGTGGCTTCCCATACTGAGAGCACCAAGGGTCAGAGTGTCTGTAAGACCACTTTTTTGCGAGGTCCTGGAGAAATAAAATTGAAAGTGGAAGACAAACTTTGGAGGCAAGGCACATGGGGCAGGTATTAATTGAGCTGCTTGCTGCCTTAATAATGTTTATGGGTGTACAGTCCTTTTAATATAATGGATTCAAAGAGACCAACATTCTCCTTATTCAATTTTATAAAGCACTTAAAGTGGACCAAAACCCACAGCGATTGGCCTGGGATTCTATAAAATTCCCAGGTGGACCGATTCCCTGCCACCATGGGCATCCAAAATTGGGATGCCCCGCTGTGTGACACCCCCCATGTCACACCATACAATTACCTTGTTTCCCGTCCAACGGCGTATGTGCTAGCAATGGCTGCATCCCTCTAGCAGGCTGGTCCCTGTTAGAGGGTAGCACTGACTGAGCGAGTGGCTGCACATGCGCCGTAGGACCGTGAAGAGGTGAGTTGATTTTGGTGACCTGAGGGGTTTCATCCGATCGGGGTGCCCGGGGGGCAAGGACCAAACCCCAGGATAGTCAAAATCCTGGGTTTTGGTCCACTTTAAATAGATAGAAATGTAGAGACCTTCAATACATTGAAGGGACTGTCCAGGCAAAAACATTAAACCATACTTACTCACTTATAGTCTTGCACAGCTGATCAGTGAAATTTTATTACTTTGAAGCTTACCTTTGCTGGTGATCTAGGCCATGGCCCATGATAGTGTTGCCACCTCCTCACTGTAGTTCTGGCATCAATTATGGCAACTGGCCAATCCTGTAGCGGGTGTGGCCAGTCCTCATGTCTGACACAAGGCGATAGAGGTGAGGCTTTTGGCTACGGGGATGGAGGGGTCAAAATTGCTGATGCTGGTAAGTTTCACACTACCATCACTGTGCGACTCAGCTGTGTGCCACAAAAGATGAGTATTTGTTAATTCTTACTTTTATTTTATTATTTTTGCCCAGACAGGGACTTTAAACCTGGTTTTCAACAGTTTTCAGCATATTTTTAGCATATGAGGCTGGCTGTGCAGTGACAGAGGCATGACTATGAGGCAGGTCATCGAGGGTGGCAGTGCAGTTGTAGAAGTCAGAATTGCAGCTGTAAAACATGAGCTGAGGTGGACACGGGACTTGTGGAGGGACCTGAGTGGATCAGTTCAGGTCCCTATTGATTACAATGGGGATCAGGTTTGGGTTAGGGTTCGAGTGAAGTTATCAGTCGAACCAAACTTTTGTTCAATGTTCGGCCGAACATGCCAAACCCGAACTTGTACCAATTCACCCAACGCTAGCTATAATGTGTTTTTGGGCTTAGAAGTAGCTGGTCCTTTTTAAAATGCCTGGAAATTGCAAGACTGCAGGGTCTGTTTTCTTTTTTGTTCCTGATGAGTAACTATTATTACAAAGATTGGATGGCACCAACTAGTTACTAAGTAAATGTGGTGCAATGCTCTGGGTGCCACTCAAAATGCCAAATCACTGTTGAAAGTTGGGATGCCCAATTACCCCAAAAGAGTACAAACCAGAGACTTAGCGTTGCACACACTCAAATAATATCGAAATTCTATTTAATCCACATGATAATATGTGGATATCATGTGGATTAAATAAAATTTTGATATTATTTGAGTGTGTGCAATGCTAAGTCTCTGGTTTGTACTCTTTTGGGGTAATTGGGCATCCCTACTTTCAATAGTGTTCCTGATGAGTAAGTTGTCTGCATATCCATCTCATCCAATCTTCCAATCGACCAATCTTCAGGAAAACACGCAGGACCACTTGTCTGTCCTCTCACAGGCAGCCCATGCCTCAAAGATTCTGGATGCTGGTCTGGAGCCAGATACTATTCTATGTTTTTCTAATTTATTTCACGCCTTTATATGTAAATATAGTTCTCACCTTACAGGTCATATAACATTTTAAACTGCAACAATTCCAAATCTTGAACATTAGAAAGTCGTTTAGCTTTCTAAGGAAAGCCCAAACTTGGAACTACATTAAAATTAAGAATCATAGCCAAAATTGCCATTTGAGAACTATTCTCTAAACCAGCAATAAAACTCAATCAAATAAATATTGGTATCTCTTTGGATATTTCTACAGATAAAATTGACTATTTTAAAATTAATTACCAGATCTTTTCCGATGTTTGAATCATAAAAACATGACGCGAGAGACCTGCCGGTGGTTTATACAGGACCACATTACAATGGCATTTTTCTAATGGGAGTGAAATGAGATAAGCAAGTCCTGGATTAAAATTGTTGAATTTAAACTAATAAGCAAACTGAAATATCATGTAACCCACTCTCCTGTTTGTTAAACATAAATCACTTTTTTTAAATGTGTACTGATAATAACTGATAACAAATAAAAATCACAAAGCATTTATATAAAAAAGAGGGTAAAAGTAACAACTTTAACTTATTTTCATTTATATATTATAAATGTGTACACATTATAAAGCAGAACTAATATTTACCAAATGTTTCACACATTATATAATGAATCCAAGGGGGAAAATCTATTAAAATGTAAGATATTATTGATCTAAAAGAATAGAAGTACATTTTTCTTACACCATTGTTCCCGAGATCCTGTTAATTATTTCCTGAAATTCCAGGCTGTGCTTAAGGCACATATCCGCAATCAATTGTTTTGTAGCTATAAAAGTAAAAGTCAATAGAGCATGATAAGATGTATTCAGTTTATATATTTTCCTACCCAGCAGTGCCTCCCATTGATCTGGAGTTCATGTTGGACCAGCAGTCTTTATCAGCATTGTGAGTGACACTATATTACTTACAGAAGTTTGGAGCACCTGACCTCCTTGTTTATGTGGCCTGTATAGTGTTATTTGAATAACTCTAGGGTGCTTACTATCCCAAATACATTTGACAGCTTCATAGGAGCGTCCTTATATCAGCAAGAACTGGTATTGTGAGAAGTCATATCAACTGCTTGGAATTTGTCCCCCAAAAAGAAATGAAAAACCAGTTCCAAAAGTGCAATGGTTTAAAATTAATTTGGTGTAGCTTTTCTAAATCTACAGCAAGTTTGATACCTAAATTTGGCAGTAGCAGTCTTGTGGATGCAGTGAAGTGGATGCAAACCCCAAAATGGGTTCACCTCTTATCTGCTGGGGCCCCCTCCCAACAGGATGCTGGGGCCCCCTCCCAACAGGCTTGGCTTTGCGGAAAACTGGGCTTTTCCACCGCCGCAGCCACGCCCAATAGGCAGGCCACCGGAGGAATCGCATTGTGGGACTCGCAGGGATCAGGTAAGATCAACGGTGCCCCAGGGGGTTTCACACAGAGGGGCATCTTTTTGATTCCAGGGCCCGGTCACTTTAAATTATGGAAACCAATCGGGGAGGCCAATTCATTAACAGCGGCAGGTAGCGACAGTTGAGCGACTGTAGCGGCATTTTCAGAGCGCCTGCTAGTAGTCGCTGTGCTTGGCCGTTGTTCGGTAGTTGATAGCGACTCAGACGGTTTGCCGTAATGTTGAATATTGGGTGAGGAGTCGCTATTTGACAGGTTCCGCGCTGTATGGGAGCGCATGATAGCGACTGGTCAGAGCGACCGGCTTCCACCATATTCATTAACAAATCACGCTCAAAAAATTCTTGCGCTGTAAAATGCATGTTTAAACCCCAGAGCGCTGGCGGTGATGGGTTAAAAGTAGTTTTTTAACCCCCAAACAACCATATTTTTGGAAACCAAAAAAAACAAGTTTTTTTAATAATTTTGTAATATGAATACATTAATATCAGACCTGTAATATCAATTCTGAACAGCAACAAATATGTATAGGGGATTTAAATATGGGCACTCACACTGTTAGCATTAAGGTCCCCGGAGGCCTATCTATCTTTCTTTTAACTTTGTCTTGTATCTGTGTGTTGTATATATGTTTTTTATTTGTGTACATAGCACCTTTAATAAACTTTTCATATGATTATCTTAATGCTAACAGTGTGAGTGCCCATATTTAAATCCCCTATACATATTTGTTGCTGTTCAGGTTTTTGTTTGGGGTTTATGGGAGCACCCACTTACCTATATAGATTTCATATTCTGGTGGTGCCCTTACAGGTCTTTTATAATATCAATTCTGTACAATATATTTTTTATTTTTTTTTACCTTAAAAAAAATATTTAAAATGGCAGAAGTGGTCACAGAATTTTTCACATTAAAAAAATAAATAAATAAATAATAACAATTAATTATAAATATTTAAAGATTGTTCCATTGAAATGCATTGGAGAGCGCCAGGTAGCGAGAGGTCATACCTGTCCCTGTTCAAGGTCGGACGCTGGCGCTGTGGGCTGCGGCTGGAATAATGATGAATGAGTGGCTATCTGGCGCTATCTCAGTCGCTAAGCAGGATTGCCTTGATAAATGTGTGATTGTGGTGGGGAGCCGGCGTTCTCGTGGAGGGGACCGTCATTACCGGCCGCTCACCAGTCGCTACCTGTCGCTTTCCCTTGTTAAATAAGGGCCTAAGTCAAAATAATGAGGTATCATTCTATCCAAGACTAAATATTACAATATTAACAAAATCCTGCAGAGGCCACAGCAAGCTCCAGAAATCCCAACATGTAACCCTGAAAACAGCTCCATAAACCTATGAATGAAGAGGGAGAGATTAAAGCAAATGTAAAAAAATTAGCCCTGGGGTAAGGTTTCTTGCTGGCCACTTGGTTAAATATAATTAAATAAAGAGAAAAGGTACTTTACCCTGACCATATTACCTACTAGATATTCCACCAGTTTGAAGGGGGCCCTGGGTATATTTTAGATTATTTGATTGAAACAATATACCCTCTCATTATAATCTTAATATTTGCCTGCAACACATCCATATTCATATATACCTCTCCCTCTGCCCTCAACTATTCTATTCTATTCCACTACCCTTTAGGGTAAGTCTTCTCCAAATCTTTTTCCCATGCGATCATATAGGAGAGTCTAGTCTGCGAGGATATCAACAGTGAGTATATTCTCGATATAGCCCCTGGGGCTCCTGGATGCTTCAGGAAATAGTTTTCAAAGCTAGATATCTCCAATGGCTACTGTAGCCTCTTCTCCTGAGCCCGAATAAAATGATATATATGATGAGCTCTAAATTTTTCACAGCAAATTATAGCAATCGCATAGCTGCTGCATCATAATTATACAGCTTTTTTTTTTTTTTTTTTATAAAAATGTCCTATTCTAGAAAGCCCCTGGGCTTTCCACCACCCAAAACCAGGGACAAAATTGTGATCATCAGCATGTTTTGACTTCAGGGGTTTGTGTTGATTGATTTTCACATTTGGAATCGACTTTTTGGGCTACCAGAACATTGTGGCAATCAGCAAGCCCTTCCGTGCCTCCTGCTCCATCTATACCCAGATCAGGGTATACCCGGGGCTCAGAAGTGCTACTAAACTGAGCAAGCCTTGGCGAGTAATAATAGTGCTCCAAGAAGTACACCAAGTTCCCCTTGCCTCCTCATAGTTGGAGCTTGTCTACTGATCCTGCTATGCTTGCCTTGCCCAAAAAAGTTTAGAATTCATGTATGCACTTTATTCAACTTACTCTTATCTATCTGCATTGGCAAAGCCCAAAAGAAATATAGAATATTGGAAAGAAAATCCATCTTTACAGCAGCTATTCTACCTATCACTGCCCTGCTGAACTTGATCGATAAGCAGCATTATTAAGTATTGGTAAGTTAGGAATAGTAACATTGTCACTAACAATTTAATATGCCTCAAAAGCTATGCCGGGCATCCAAAATCTGCATTTCCCCTGCTGTGTGAAACCCCCCAAGGTCTCCGGTGAGGCATAGAAAAAGTGAAGGTGAATATAATCTTACTGGGAAAGTTGTATGATTATCCAGTTTATCTACATTTTTCTGCTGATGAATTTGGAATATTTACATTCCTGCTCTACCTTCTCACTGTTCTCAATTTGGCTTTACTTGCACTTTCATATACCAGCTTCAAGCCTGCAGAGATAGTAAACATCTGACTTGCCATCATTGTATTTAACCAGTGTTTCAAATATTTTGCCCGTCACTGTATTTTTTTAACACATTCTGATATTTACAACCTTTAATGAAAAGGATCAGATCAGCTTTTCCCATTCTCACATATATTTTATGCTCCTCAGAAATGCATTGGTCAGTTAGCTTGTCTATTGTTTGCTTGGTCAGATTTGTGCTTTTTCTTCCAAGAGCACGGCGGATCACTTAGACCTCTGTAGTGGCAGAACGGCTGCAACAATATAAGTACATGGGCTCCCTGTGGTGGCGGTGGAGGTATAGTTGCCTCCATGCTCCACGTTTGGTATGCGGTCAGGATGATGCAGATAACGTCAAATCATGGGTATGCAATCTAAAGTGTGGAACTCATAAAAAGAGTGTGTCAGCATGGTGGCCTTTATATTGTCGCAGCTGTTCTGCCACTACCATCCAACAGACCAGACGAAGGGCCACAGGAGATGACCAGCCCAGCCGCATCCCTTTGTGAGAAGTGCAAAGTGTTGGTATACCAGACACCACAGCTGGCCCCAAGAGTCCTGTAAATGGGTGAGTGAACTTCAAAAACGCTGCCTGGTGGTAGTATATAAAATATAAAATACATAGACACTGCATTTCATAGCCCTAAAATAGTCTTTCTGCTTCCTATAAATCACATAGGTAATCCAATTTGACCTTTTGGTTGACTATAAAACGTGAGTCCCCCCCTGTGGGCATTAGATGACCTGAGCAAGTCTAAATTTATGGCTTTACACAGTCAGGTTTTTAGTTCTCGTTGCGCCAAAGAGATTCTTTTACCTCAAATTAGTGGTGAAGCTCGAAGACTATGACAGAAGACTATGGCAGACCATAAGCTACAATTAATCAACTTTCATTCACATTTTTTGCTGCCTGGTGGTAGTATATAAAATATAAAATACATAGACACTGGATTTCATAGCCCTAAAATATATATTGCTAAGTATTTTTGCTTCCTATAAATCACATAGGTAATCCAATTTGACCTTTTGGTTGACTATATATGTCCCCAGGGTATTATCTTTATTACCAGGTTTCATTATTCTGTATTTAATAAATCTTGATGCATCAAAAAGTAGCGGTATATTGGTATACAGGAAATCCAAGGTTAAGGTAAATAACATTTATTGGCTAACTCTATAAGATTTAAAATGCAAGTTCAAGCTTCTTCTTCTTCAGCCAATAAATAGTATTACCTTAACCTTGGATTTCCTGCTTACATTGATGGCTAACACGGTACAACAACTTACTGACACTTGGTATATTGGTGTATAATTTTTCAGCCAATTAGAGGCACTGAAGAAGCCTGGTTAGGTGAAACATGCACACTGCATTTCATAACCCTAAAATAGTATTAGGGCTATAGAACTATGAAATTATGAGCATTTCCATTTGCATGCAGAGAGCACCAGGGCTTCTGGATCATCAGATGCCCTTCAAGTAAATTTGATTTTGATCATTTAGTTTCAATTAATGCCAAGAGCAGTGAGCAGTTGAGCTGACAGTCAAGGTAAGCGTGACTGACAATTAGGATTGTCTGAAACTCATAGACTTTGGAGGTCTCTGGCATGAAGTGGTCATTTGGTCCAATTAATAATTCACTTTTGTCATTTCTTTAAAGGTTGGTTTATTAGGTCATGTTCTGGGGACCCATTTTACCTAAGTGCTTTGAGGCCACTAAATCCAAATATAATTGTTTGGCGGTATAAACAAAGAGGTGCTTAAGTACAAAGAAAGACCCGGCATGGTACACTGGGCTAATCCGCCCCCCCCCCCCCATGGTCATTAGATGGCCTGAGCGAGTCTAAATTTATGGCTTTACACAGTCAGGTTTTTAGCATCCCACTGTGCCACAGAGATTCTTTTACCTCAAATTAGTGGCGAAACTCAAAATCTTTATGACAGAATGTAGAAACTAACCCTTACAGACACTGTATTTTTTACTTTAATTCGAAATTTTGGTCAGAGGCAGAGTATTTGCAGTTTCAGTTTACATAAACATTATTAGTTGAAGATACATTGGCATAGAGGCGGCTGGACATTGAACCATTTGTGTACCTTTCCAGGCAAGTTGACTACATGCACATGAACAGCAAAAAGAAAATCACTAACTTTTGAATACATTGTTGATCTAAGATGTTGAAGAAAGAGGCTGTGCTGGCTGGGCCACGAAGATTTATTGGTCCATTACCTGCTATACTTCTCATGAGGAACCAGTTCATGTCTTTGATAGTCTGTTGTGGCCTCTGTCTAATGTCTACATGTAGGGTGTCAATAAAGCTTGCCAAGTTTTGTAGAATAGCTCGGTTTTGCATTCTTCTGAGTTGTTGTTGTTCTTGTCAGATTTGAAAGGATTTTCCCCAATCCAATTTTACATAATTATTTTTTTTCTGATATTCTGACATATATATATATATATCATCAGAAGTGCCCTTTTCCACTGCCAGACCATATATATTGATTAAGCCAAATGTTCCCTACTGAAGCACAAAATATTGATTAGGTTGGTGAATACATATTTATAGACAGCTCTCCCCAATTTTTTGACAGTTTCACAATCCCACAAGCAACGAAATAAGTCCACTCCCTCCTTTCCACACCTGCTTCAGTCAGTGTCAGAAAGTCCAAGTTGGAAGGATCTGGTTGGTTTATAATTACTGTTGTAGTAACATTTCCACATAGGATAAGGATTGTAAAGTTTCCCAAGAATATTTATAATGTTTTAATTGTGTTGACATTTTTAGGGAAAGGGAAAAGTCGGCTTATGTTTTAATGATCTTTGTAAAATTTCTATAACCTTTCTGTCTTGTCCATGCCAGACTGACTGACCTTTACCACCCTTCACACACATATTAAATATTATATATATATATAATAAAAAAGGGAACTCCCAGCGTGGTGGCGTTGTCGGGTTAGGGGACAGTGCATGGGGAGGGGCGGGCCAAGCCGGGAGGGGAGGATTGTGGGCAGACAGAGAGCCACATAAATGGACCACCACTGGAGCATTGAGAGGTAAGCAGATGCCTCCTGGCTTCGCTGAACCAAGTTTGTCCTGAAATCCTGTCTGGGGGAACACAGCAGTGGCCGCTCTCCACCATCTCCCCATATGCAATTGATACAAGGTAGTTAGATCGCCTTACAATCTTAAATCCCAGATTAAAGTGTGTAGCCATAGGACTGATTTTTTTTTACATATTTCTATAAAAAATAGTTACTTGTAAAGAGGACAAAAAACTTCTATGGCCTATCCTTATCTCTGAATGTATCAATATCATCAACTACATTGCTAACAAGTTTATGTTCTAATGTTACATTTCCTTTGCCTATATCTTATGGGAACTTCTATACTATATAAATTTAATTAAAGTTTAAATTTATTTTGTAGAATATGATTAATTATCTTTAAACAAATTGCCAGCTTTTGAAAAAGCCAATGGGATAAATGCATCAAGCAGGCTGACTTGTCATCTATTTATGCTAATCGAGTAATGGATTATTGAAGCATCTATGAGATGTTAATTATTTCTATTCTATTGAATGTGTGGTAAAGGTCAGTCTGGCACTGACAAGCCAGAAAGGCTATTGAAATTTTATAAAGATGTGTTAATGTCACTGACCTGCCAGGTGTAATATAATGTTTTGGGTAAACTGAGAGGCAGATCACGTGGAGTGGGGAGGAAGCAGCACCCAGTGGCTCTCTCTTCTTCTCTCCAGTGGTCGTCTTCTTCTAGTCTTATTATTATATTTTAATGAGCAAATCATCTTAGGATGTACAATTTGTAATACATCCTCATAACACTGGTTCTGTTTAATTTATTGAACAACTGTCTTGTTCAGAAACGGGGCAAAATGGCGCTACACTTAGTAAATACGGCACATTCACCATCCACTTTTGCAGGCATTGAGCTATGCACAAATGCTTAACTCAACCTGAATTGGGATGCTCCGCTGTGTAAACCCCCCAGAAGCCCCGTTTCACTCACTTGTGCCGGAGCTCTTGCCGCATTTCTGTGCTGCGGCCGCATCCTGGCTCACCTCTGGCCATGTGCGCACCTGCGTCCGGCCTTTCTAAATGGGCGGCGTGGGCATGCGATGGCTAGAAGGTGAGCGGGGGATGCAGCCGACATGCACTCACCTCCGTCCAGGCAGCTTAGCCGTAAGCGGAGCTGAGTGAAAGCGAGTGCACTGATTGGTTAATAAGGCCACTCTGCCAATTAGCGCACTCATTCTCGCTCGAGTCTGCATTATGGGAGCAACAGAAAGGTGAGTGACCTAGGGGCATACACACAGCGGGGCATCCCAATTCAGGATGCCCATCCTGAGACGGGTATGTTGTTCCTCTTTAAGCTAGGATGAGAGCATGGGAATGAAGGCTCTTCTTGTCCGAAATGAATGATAAAGGGACTGGCATGGCATCCTGACTGGCTAACATTAAGTTAGGAGAGGCTGGAAATAAGGGAGAAATAATTGTAGCCACTGCAGACTGGAATAATTTATATTTAAAAGTAAAAACAATTACATGGAAGAAAAAATTCTAAGCTCTGGACAGAACATTTCCTTACTGTGTGTAATGGGAAGTGTTCCTAAGCTTTCTTTGAAATGTCTGGCAGTCCCAAAACTCTGTTGGAAGAATCAGGGCATAGTGCTGAACACAAAATGCTTCCAAAGATTCTAAAGCTGGTAACAAAATCAGTTAGCACAACATTTCATGCCCATGTCCAAGCCTTGCCATTCAGACCCCCTAATTTAACAAACCATTTTTTGCATGTACTAATTAAAAAAAATCTAAAGCAGTCAATAGCTGTAATAAAGATACCAAGGCCTCAATTCAATAAGAGTTGAAAAGAATTCTCATGGTAGTAAAAGTTCACTTTAGGAGAAAAGAGCCTGAGAATGTCACTGTTGCTGAATCACCAGCTAGGAAGACAATGAAAGTCAATGGTACTTTTTAACTCCTAAGAAAAGTGGAGACATTTTTACTCCTTATTATAATGTAGTAAAAAATGTCATTGACTTTAATTGTGTTCCTAGTTGGTGATTCAGTAACACTGAAATTCTCATGCTTTTTCTCATAAAATTACTTTTTTAGTACCATGAGAATTTTTTTCGAGGGTGCTGGTCCTCCTCAGGCCTACACACAACTAATTTCCTATGACATTACATATATACATTAAAATTTGTCATAACATTACTTGTACTGTTTTTCTGTTGCATGTATGATACTGAGACATGGTGTGACCGGATAGATGTTAGATGGCCCAAAAGGCCAATACTGTACCTGGCATTCAGTTTTGAACGTACCTAGTCATGTTTGGCAACTTATACAGTATGTGAGAACTATGCTGGTCTACCTAAATTTAGACCTACCCAGTATAATCAGTATTACACATCTTTCGGTAGGTACATTTTTACAGACAGCTTTAGTGTGAGTTTCTGTCCAGTAGCACAAGCTGAATTCATCTCTTGATTTTCATGCTCAGGCTCCACTGAGCCTCTCCACTGAAGATGAGACTTCCTAGCTGCCACGAGAGCTGACTTACCTGCTCGATATTTCAATGTGGTCTCCTGGCTGTGGGTGCTGTGGCAGATGCTTTGTCACCTAGTAATTGGCTGCACCACTCTCCACTGGAAGCTATTCAGCCCTGGACTGCCTACTACCATGCCACCTCCAGCAAGTTCTATTCTTTTTCCCGGTTTCTTGGCACTGGAAACTGAGAGCCTCCTCCTGCTGAATTAAGGTGGCTAATTTAAAACCTGCCTCTGCCATTAGGACAGTGTTGACTGTATTGTCTGACTCCTTCCCCTGAAGGTGTTTCCCTTCAGATCTATTGCATTCAGATGATCAATTGCCAAGTCCACAACCATGTTCTTGTTTGCTGCCTGTTAAACTGACCCTACAACCTGGCACAGTTGGAAAAGAAAACTCCCCAAAACTCCCTTTCCTCATCTGCATGCATGATACTGAATCATTGTCAGCATTTGCCCTTGCATCCACTAAAAGCTAAAACCCACCTCACTGATTTTCTATTGATAGTGGCCATTTTGGAGATTCCTTTCTCAGCATCCCAGCCTTGCCACTGCCTGGATTCAGCTGACATAACTGACTAGCACTTCCTGTTTGCAGATGGTCTGCAGCTCTAGAGAAGCCATTTTGTTTTTAAAATCGATGTGCAGCAATCTGAATTGCATATATGGATGCATATGAGTACTGGTTCTTCTAAGGGTGTTGGTCTGGTCTAAGACCCCTTGCTACAAACTTTGACCACTTCTGTATCTGCAACCTACCAATGAGATACTGTTACAGATAATGACCATGTGTCTGGCTGCCAGAAGTCTAAGATCGACGGTTATGAACTTTGAACTTTGAACACTGCTCACCCTAGTCAGTTCCTAGCTTGGAACACATCAGCTGCCTCCATCTGGTGGTAAGCCATGTGCGATGGAAGGGTTCGCATCAGGCGCTGGGGTTTAGGCCATGTTCCAACCTGTATGAAATCCTGAGCTATTGTGTCTTACACAAGTCCTAAAATTAAACTCTAAATAGCAAACAGAACCCAACTGCAGCCCCACAAAAGTATATGGGAGCACATTATAAATGCATGAGGATTAAATGACTTAAAATAACATCACATACCACCAATATCTGCTACTCAGAAATTTCTGCACTTTGATGACTGCCTCATCTATGCAGAATTCTAACAATCCCTTCAGGATCTCTAGCCAAGCTTAGCTGGAACTGTACTACACAGTTGATATGATAGTGTTGTATCAAACACTCTCCAGGCATGCCCAGTTTGTGTCTGCTAGAAGCTATGACCCCCTTGTTTTCAAGAAAGAACTAAAACTGATATATTTATATTTTTATTACTCTCGGTCAGTGCACTCATGCTCACCTGGACCCAGGTGTAGAGACATTTAGCAATGTGTGAATTGGGAGTCCCTTTTTTAGCAGCTTAAGACAGAAGTTTTAGGTAACACTTTACTCAACGTTTTTATTTGACTGATCTGTTTTAACAGTTAGGGATGACCCTGTTGACAAATCAGATGCTGTTTCTGATACAAATGTAAAGGGGTGGTTTGTTGAGTACACACTAAGATCAATAATTCAGATACTTTGAGACCTGTTGGCTGAAATCGAAATAAAGTAAACCATTTATGACTATTTTGATCCTTTTCCATATTGTTTTACGCAGTTTTTTTTATGTAGGCATAATGTGCTTTACTTTAAAATGTGTGTGTCGGGGGGGGGGGGGGGGGGCACAAATGTTTACCTAAAGGTTGTTGTGTTCATCAAAGAAGCTCTGTAGGGATGCGTTAAGTAGATGTTAATATCTATTCCTTCAGATATTTTATTCAGCAATTGTGAGCTTCTATTTTAATCTCCACCCTTGCTTCCAGCAGCATACCCCCATGTGGCCTTCCCAGCCCTCCTACAAGGCTGACCCGGAAAGATCTAGTTGCTGGTTGCTCCTTCTTCCTTTTAATTCCATTGCAAAATGAGGGAAGGAGTATTCTGGAACCTGCCACGGGCAGAGGCAAACAAAAGAGAACAAGACTAAAGATTAGAAGAAAAACATGAATATTTCCTTTGAAGACACTAGACTTTAGAAGATGACTGGGACCATGTTTTCCCTCACTTAGTCACAAGTGTACAGTGCATGACGGGATGTCCACATTTGTACACTATAATATATATATATATATATATATATATATATATATATATATTATGTATTCACATGATAGAGAAGACAGTAGTGCGGGATGTATTTATTTCTAGCATCTGTTCATATTTCTTTGGGGCTTTATTGAGCAAACTCTGCATTTACGCATTTTATTTAGACATGATTGCTCTAGTGTTTTCCAAAAAGTTCAAATAAACATGTCAACCTTGATGCAAGAAAGTTGGCAAAACATGAGTTCACACTCCAGCCCTGACCTGGATGAAGGATATTTATCCAGCCTGACTCTTCACACCCCGTGCACCACATGCCTGTAGACCATGCCAGTATAAACGCCCTTTCCTTTTAGTCTGGTATAGACAAAGTATGATTTGAAAGGTAATTGAAAGCGTCAAAAAGACGTTAGGGGCTGACCCTTGTAGCATACTTATTTTGCCTGCTCACAAGTGATTGATTGAAAACATTTCTTACAGTAATGTTGACTACAAATAGTTTCCTAGAGATGTCTGAAATTCCATGGACATTCACAAACATGGCACAACAGTTACATTCAAAAAAACTACGCGTGACCCTTGTAGTTGAAGAGGACATTATTTTTTTAGAAGCCCACTACAGTAAAGCCCCAGTGAATATTAGGACAGGACCAGCTCCTTTCACTACTTTTCTGTTCTGCGAGACTCATCCTTCTTGCGCCATAAAAATATGATCTGCCATCTATCCCATGCTATTGGTCTCTTATAGTAAAAGACCTACACCCATCATGTTTTATCATTATTGTCACACCTTACAGTGTGTGCATGCAAGCCTAGATTATGAGGGGGGTGCAAGGGTGTGCGTCCCAGCACCTCCACCACTTGCCCAGCAAGGGGGGGCCTCCACCACTTGCCCGGCAAAGGGGGCCTCCACCAACCTTTGGGTTATGTTCTGGTCCAGGAGGATTTTCAGTCTTTGGTCTGACGGGCCACAGGGCCAGCAATAAAGCAATCAGCGGCAGTGGGGGCACCCTGTGCCTGGACAAGCCTTTTTTGTTATTGCAAACCTGCAGCCAAAGCCACCACTATGCAGGACAGAGAGTCTAGAGCATTAAAGCCGCCATCAGCAATGCTACAGTGAGTGTTGGTTCAGTGATGGGCGGCCGCTCACTGCACGTAAGCCACCAAGCACAGCCACTGGCAGCTCAATGCAGGGAATTGTTTTTTGCTGGACCAGCTGGGTGGCTACACTCCCCCCTGCCTGCAGCACGCACATGCACAAGGATGGCACAAGGGACTCCATCTGACATTCCAGTAAGTAGGTGGATGTCAGACAACCACCAATCAGTTACTTGGCAGGACTATTATTTCAAAGGAAAAGAAAATACTGTATTTTGTTCCAGGGACCTTCACCACACTTAATCTGGCCTTGTGTGTATGGGTGTTCAGAATTACACTCCTGCAGGCTTGTGAGGTGGCTTTGGACTATTGGTATCACAAACACTACTTGTATGTTAAATGTGGTTCTTCTTCTGTCTCTTCTGGTTTTGTTCTCGGTCTGTTCCTCTCCAAGATACTAGTCGATATTACTGGTCTGTGTTCCTGGTCCATATCCTGCTCTTATGTTCTGTTTCTGACTTGTGCCCTGTTTAATGGCGTCTATTCCTGTCTTCTTCAGTGTTTCTGTTCCTGGTCTGTGTACTGCTCGGAGGTGCTGTCACTGGGCTATGTGTTTAGAGGTCATGTTCCTTGTCTGTATACTGCACTAAGGCCCAGTGACTACTCTGAGGTAAGATTCCTGGTCCTTGTCCTGCTCTAAGATTATTTTCCTTGTCTATCTTCTTCTCTGAAGTCTAGTCCCCAGTGTGCGTCTTGTACTTGTTATTTTTCCAGTTTCATATTTCTGATCAAAGTTTGGTTGTTCCATTACTCCATGCCTTAGCCTGGCATACCACATATAACTTTCTGTAATGCAAGCTCCTACTTCCAATCAGCTTGCTTGCTAGGTAAGGGAACAAGCACACTGCCACGGGAGATTACACTAAAAGCAAGAGAAAATGTTGTTGATGCTCATCGTGTTGGAAAAGGTTACGAAACCATCTCTAAAGTGTTTGGACTCCACCAGTCAGGCAGCTTGTGTACAACAGTAGGAAATTCAAGATCATTTTTACCGTCCCCAGGTGTGGTTGCTCAACTTTGCTTTGACTGACGTAGACACCAATATTGCTATGTTATTGAGAGCATCATTGTGACATAGCCCTTTTTGGAACCAGTGCGAGTGTCTGTTCTATTTGATCTTAGTTAATTTTTATCTGGCATAGATTGCTATATCTTTTAATGCCAGATTTATGACACTGGCAACGGTGTATAACACAATAATAGTGCTTATTGGTTCAACAAGGATTTTATATGCTACAGAGCAAGTAATTTTATTCATGTGTTTGCACTACAGTAGGATTTATTATTTGTTTGATGTTAATTTGTACATGTATATATTGTAGACATGCTGTATATATTTATTGTTTGTTGACATATGGTATGTATATGTGTGACAATGCCTGCTCCTCGTAGATGATTCTCTATCACGTCTTGAATGGCTGAGTAACGCGCCCCGCCAGTGCCGGGAACCTACACGCGCAGAAATGTACCTGTTCGTGTGGGTGCGCGTGCATTGGTCCCAGGTGCTGGATGGGGCGTGAGCACCCTTTGCATGCGAGGACGATACGCCGCCCTTAAACCCGGCAGCAATAGTGCTGGTGCTGCAATCGTGAGTAAGTGATAGGTAGCGCCAGCTCAGTGCGTCCGGCACTTGGCATGTCCGCACCGCCGGCACTCTAAAGTTGGGCGCTGTAGCATAGAGCGTCAGACGCTGTGTGATTAAAGTCTGTTTTTGAACACATATACACCAGTAACAAAGCGAAAACACATGGAATTACATTGTTGTAACACTGTGACATTAACACTTTAGTGCCAGACCTGTAATGAGTCACAAAACGTCACAAAATATGTAAAAGTGTTTGTTTGCAGCCAGGGGAGGTCACACAATGATCTAAACAAAAAATAATAATAATTGCAAAACACGCTATTTATACACAAACAAATGAAATCCAATTGAAATGTATAGAAGAGCGACACTGAGCGAAAGGTAATACCTGGCGCTCTTGAACCTAGAGCGCCCACGCTATACGCTGAGCCACCTGTATTAATACATGTGACGCTACATGGCGTTGTTAGAGGCTCTCACCTGATTCGCTTTCTTAGATGTGGTTTTGTGTACAGTGGCCAGCGCTCACCAGACGCTGCCTGCCGCTACAAAGCACTACCTGGCACTATCCTTGCTAAAATAACCTCCATAGACTCCTGGTCAGTGAAGGGATGAATGGAACCTATTTAAGGTAAGACCTACCGATGAAAAGCGAGGCAGCAGATGAGTTTGTTTTTTTATTTTATTTTTTTACCTATTTCAGAAACAAAATTCGGCATGAATCCCAAGAAATTCTGATTTATGCCAAATCAACTTTTCCCTGGAATACAGAGCAAGTTCTTTTTTGGGACTTGGTGAGAATATAGTAGGTCATATTTATACCGAAATACAGACCTTTCAGAAGGGTTCATAACATTTCAAGCACCAACATTTATAGGGAAAATATCCAGGTTCATAAGCCCAGACGAGGCTGGAAAGAGTCACTCAGCTGCCCCCCCCCCCCATCTAAACTTCACGATTAAAGCGGACCAACACCCAGGGGGGATCGGCTGGGGAATCTTATAGATCTATAAGATTCCCGGGCCGATCAGATCCCTCCCCGCTGGGCATCCGAAATCGGGATGTCCCGCGGGGTGTAACCCCCCCAGGAAGCCCACAATCCTACCTTTTCCACGTTCCAGCGGCGCATGCGCATCCGCCGCCTCCCACGCGTCCCTCTAGCAGGGCGCGCTCCCGCGCCGGCCGTTTGTGAATGGCCGGCGCGGGTGCGCTCCCTGTAAGAGGGACGCGCGGGAGGCGGCGGCGGACGCGCTCTGCTTGTCCGGCACTGCCTCTCGCTTGCCGGGGATTGGCTGCAGCGGTCACGTGGGAGCGGGGTGAGGTGAATTTTCGGGGCTTTCTGGTGGGTTTCACACAGCGTGGCACCCCCGATCGGGGTGCCCCACCGAAGTGGACCAAAACCCAGGATAGTCAAAATCCTGGGAGTTGGTCCACTTTAAAGGTAAGAGTTTACCCTGACAAATATGGGGAAGGAATTGTTGGGGAGAGGTTTCTCTTTGGCCAGCGTTGGGCTTTAGCTCACCAGTATCTGTCCAAACAATTGAGCAAAATTAATTTTTATTGCCACGCTGGGATTTAAAACTAAAGTCAAAAGTAAACTTTGTGCTCATAAACCTTTCATGGCCTTCGCCTGGCTGAAGCAGACTTTCTCTTTCATTATCCACAATCATTTAGTGGAGTGCTTCCGCATGATGAGCACAGAGAACATGGGGTATTAGCAGATAATACAGACACTGTGACATTCGTTTGCTCTACTCTTTCATTGCTTCCAAGAAATTAAACTTGCAGAATGTGTATAAAAGCTGGGCACCCTGCAGTGCCGCTCACATGAATCCCATCAGCACGTGCAGAGGAAACTCTTCTTTAGTCTAATTTTGATTTGCTTACAGATCAGTCATAAGCCACCCAGACAGAGGAAAGTGGGTCACCCTCCACAAAGAATCCCACTGTACGATCCTGACCTTGAATTGGATTGCTCATCACATTTTCTTTAATGCTTGTTTCCAATTTATGTTATTGGCATACAAAATCCGAGCAGAAAATCCACGTGTTTATCCACAAAATGTACAGAGCGACTTTGCCGCTGGTAACTGGCCACAGAGGGAACAAGTAGATGTGAAGTTTGGATGATTTACTAGAAATAATGCAATTCTTTTAATTAAATGATAAACCAGGCAAAACATTTCAGCAAAAAAACTCTAACTTAATTTTTATTGGAGAACATTTGCAAAAGCCAGTGTAATGTTAATCTGGGCAGGTGATAAGGGCAACCAGTCAGGTTCCATGTTTTGAAGAAAATCAATGATAAATCTAATCCATTTCATTTTGGAAAGTCAGCCTGTAAACTCTCCAGTGTTTTTTCTGTTTGATTTAACGCCTATGTTCAGCTCAAAGAGTTTTTTTAACTTTTGTGTAGGACATGTGTAGGTTGACTTTTGAGTTGTTTTGTCTGCATTGGGGGAGCATAGCGATTAGCCAGCCTCATATTTACCACTCCTGAGATCCTCACTAGTGACTGGCCCCATGTGACTGCCACCAGACAATCTGGTTTCACCAGATAGACTTTCAGATAAGTTTGTGCCCTTCTACCCACCCACCTGCTTACTGACTTTTTTCTTTTCGCTCTTTGAAGGGAAGAGACCTACTAACATGATTACCAATCACTTTTAGACCCCTTTCACACCAGACCATTTGCGTTGCTTTAGAGTAACCTTTTACATCAATGCGTGTTTTGGCCGCAGCACAACTGCAACACACCCCCATAGAAGTCTATGGGCACCGCAGGTAAAACGCATGTATTGCGCTTTACCCCCGATGCATTGCAGTGAAAAGGCCATATACGCCACCACCTCCTGATCCATCGCCGCTGGTCCTCCGGTCAGGCACTGCTGCAGACAGCTTCTTGGAGGCCTCTGCGTCAGTAAGGACAAGTGGAAGGCCATCCAAGAGGTGGCTGCAGCAGTACCTGACCGGAGATGGTGGTCCTGTCACCTGCTGCTTCCTGGTCCTGATGCTGTCTGGATTTCCTGCCTTCGCTGCTGGGATCTCCTGTTTATGCTGCCACCTGGATCTCCTGTCTGATGCTGGGATCTCCTGTCTACGCCAGGATCTTCTTCCACTCCCACCACAAGCTAATGCCTTCACTGCTGCTGCCACCTCCAGGTACCCAGGGGCAGGAAAGAACAAGGTGGTGTAGGATGGCATGTACATACCGCCCCTGCACCACACCACAGCAGAGGCACAATGCAGCATAAATTGTGTGCAGCACTTTGCTGCGTCTATGCATCTGCACTGCACTAATGGTGGAGACGCATAAAGAGGAACAAAACACTGGAATTTCACTTTCCCATGTGTTGTTCCTCTGTGCGGCGCATCCTGAATTACGCATACCCATCCCCCAGGTCACCCCGTTTCACTCACCTTCCTTCCGCTCCCACAGTGCAGAGGCAAGTCAGCAAGTGCGCTGATTGGCTGCCTGGGCGGCTGAGCAGCCGAGCGGCACTGCCAGTAGCATCCCCCGCCCACCTTGCAGCCTTGGCATGTCTGCGCTGCCCATTCAGAAAGGCTGGGTGTGGACATTAGCATGGCTAGAGAGCTATGGAAGCGGGGGTGCGGCCAGAGCACAGACGTGGTGAGGGCTCCAGGAGAAGGTGACTGAAACTGTAGATGGGGGGGTTCACACAATTCAGGATGCCCCAAGGAGTTGAACTCGGATGACCTTGGAGCCTTTTAGACTCCAGGGCCTCCAATGTTCTGATTTAATGATTTAGCTTTTCACAGCAATGATTTTCCCAATGAGGCAAGGCAACAATAGTTTATGGTTGTATGGAGGTGATACACTAACACAGGGTGCACCGCCTAAATAAATCTACCATGATAAGTTGGGTGTGCTCACCAACATTAATAACTCTACACCATGTGGAGTAGGCATGCAGTGCACACCTATCTCCCAAACCGGAAGCACCACCAAAAAAGCTCCTAATTAAGTAAATATTTTATTAGTAGTACAAAATTAAAAACATTAGAACACATATACACCACAAGACACTATTAAAAACAAGCGGTATGGCCGGAAACAATTAATGTATATACACTGCCCAACATAAGGGCTAATCAATATATATTATATGCCCATGGGTGGAAACTATACATATAACAAATATATAATTAATATAGAAAAAAAAGAAAACTTATCATTTTGTGCCGGCACAAAAAGTAAATGAATAAATGAAAAAATGAAAAACAAAATAAACATATAAACATATATATATATAAAAATGTGTATAATTAAAGATAATCCCCAAATACAATCTTATTTACTCTACTAAAGTGCAAAAGTGCAAATAACTGAGTGAAAATAACTAAGTGAAAATCGTAAGCTTCATATGGAAATACAATCAATATAACAATCATTAACAACTAACCAAGGAAACCCCTATTCTAATCACCTACTGTTGCACAGGAGCCTGTATCAAGGCTACTGAAATAGTGACCCCAAAGGACCAATATGAACAGATATTAATACCAAAATCAATGATACAAATAAAGAGATCTCACGTGACATCACCCAGGGCAAGGATCCGGCCGACCTCAATTAGAACTACCCGCGCACGCAGCCCCCATGCTGCTTCCGGTTTGGGAGATAGGTGTGCACTGCATGCCTACTCCACATGGTGTAGAGTTGTATGGAGGTGAGTTTATGGTTGTACGAAATTTCTCATAATCAAACATATAACAAGAAAAGAGCAATTTCTTAAAACAAAGTATTTACATGGCATGTACAAACCAATAGCAACATACCTGACCATCATTCTTAGCAAGAAGGCAGAGCTAGGAAAAATAACTTTGCTTCCTTCTTTTCACTATACTGAACACTCAGCTATAGCTTTCAACTTTGATACAACCCTAATGCTCCCACTTGTTGCCATATGTTTCAAGCTTGCCAGCCCTAGCCAGCAAAACGCATTGATTCCATGATTGTAATGAGGTAAAGCTCAGGACTGCTGAGACTTGAGTAGGCGAGACCCATATCAGGCTAAATAGAGTAGACCAAAATAGATTGAAAAGCTCCCTATTGATGGGTATTAAAGCGGAAATAGTGAAGGCTCATAGGCACGGGGAGGCCGATTCATCAATAGCGCCAGGTAGCGACAGATGAGCGACTGTAGCGTGATTTTTTCTGCGCCAGCCAGTATTCGCTGTGCTTGGCCGGCATTAGCTTGATGACAGCGACTCAGTCGGTGTGCGGTAATGTTGAATACGGGCTGGGGGGTCGCTGTTCCACAGGTCCAGCGTTGTATGTGAGCGCCTGACAACGAATGGCCAGAGCGAACGGCTAACTTCCTATTCATCAACAAATCACACTCCGAATGTGCTGTCGCTGTCCATTCCTTGTTTAAACCCCAGAGCGCTGGCGGCGATGTGTATTAACTAGTTTTTAACCCCTAAACAACCATATTTTTTGAATGTAACATTATACATGTTTTTAGAATCATTTTGTAATATGAATACATTAATCTCAGACCTGTTAGATCAATTCTGCACATATTTTTTTTTTTTTTTTTGACTTAAAAATAAATCCTAACATTGCAGAAGTGTGCTCCGATTTTTTGACATTAAAAAAAAAAAAAAAAATACCGATTAATTATGAATAATTATAGATTGCTCCATTGATATGCATTGGACATCGCCAGGGAGCGACAGCTCATACCTGGCGCTGTGAGGGAATTTGCAGCGGCGCTGTTCGGTCCAGGCGGCTTCATGATGAATGCCGCGCTAGCCGTCGCTCTCGCCGGCGCTAGCCTCATTTTGCTTGATAAATGCGTCATTGTGACCGCCGCCGGGCGTACTAGAGTCGGTAGTCGCCGTTAGCTGCCGCTACCTGGCGCTCGTCAGACACTACCTGGCGCTATCGCTTGATGAATAAGGGCCCAAGAATAATTGGAGCATTGCAGCTCAAAAAGACATGAAGAGATCATTTGCATACTCTACCAGGAATGATGGGTAATCCTGTTATTCTTGGTTAGCACTGTTTGCTCGATGTGTTTTAAAAAAAGTTTATTTTCCTTTTACCTTTGAGAAGAGGGATTTAAATTTTGGCCAGTTTAGCTTTGAAAAAAGCTTTTACTATTATCCAGAGGAAAACCATGAAAGCCAATGGTACAATTTTACTACTAAGAAAAGCAGATAACTTTTTTACTCCTTTTTACACTGTAGTAAAAAGATCCATTGACTTTCAGTGTTTTCTTAGCTGGTGATTCAGCAACAGTGACATTTTTGCATAAAGTAATTTTTTTACTACTATGAGAATTTTTTCAAGACCATTGTCTGATGTGTTATAGAGGATTTAAATGTATTTTGCTATTCTACCTTAAATCTGTTTTTCTTATGAGCTTTACTTAAAGTGGACCAACACCCAGGATTTTGACTATCCTGGGTTTTGGTCCACTTCGGTGGGGCACCCCGATCGGGGGAAAGCCCCGAAAACTCACCTCTCCCCGCTCCCACGTGACCGCTGCAGCCAATCCCCGCCGGCGGACAAGCGAGAGGCAGCGCCGGACAAGCAGAGCGCGTCCGCCGCCGCCTCCCGTGCGTCCCTCTTACAGGGAGCGCACCCACGTCGCCATTCACAAACGGCCGGCACAGGAGCGCGCCCTGCTAGAGGGAAGCGCGGGAGGCGGCGGACGCGCATGCGCCACTGGAACGTGAAAAGGTAGGATTGTGGGCTTCCTGGGGGGTTTCACCCCGCAGGACATCCCGATTTCGGATGCCCCGCAGGGGAGGGATCTGATCGGCCCGGGAATCTTATAGATTGACTATCCTGGGTTTTGGTCCACTTCGGTGGGCCGATCCCCCCTGGGTGTTGGTCCGCTTTAAACTAATATTCCAGAATAAATAGTATTGGAAATGTGATCTGGTTTTCAGTCCTAAATCATGAAAACGCAAGTAAACAAACTGTTACTTGTTTATTTTTCTTTTGAGAAAAAAAAATATCCAAAGTTGCATATGTGTGCGGCAAAATGAAGCAAGCTTCTAGAAATCGTATTTTATTTGGAGCGGAAATGGAGTCTGGTGTTTCAATCAACAGGATGCTAACCTGGTAAATAATTTTGTGAGGTTACACCTTATTTAAATGAAAAGTATACTTGTACTGTCTGTAGAGGTCTGTAGAGGTACCAGCGGAGGTTACATGCTTAAAGTAGACTAAGGACCATAGAGATCGGCCCGGGAATCCCTCCCCCCCAAATCTGGGAAACCCCCCAGTTCACCCGGTATACTCACCTTCTGCCCCAGTCCAATGGTGTATGCACAAACAGTGCTGGATCCCCGCTATCCCTTTAGCAGGGTGTGTGCCCGCACCAGGCATTTGTGAATGGCTCCCCGTTAGAGGGTAGAGTGGATGCGACGCCGACAAGCTAAGCCAGTGTGGATTGGATGGGAGTCCGTGCATGCACTGTAGGACCCGGGAAAGGTGAGTCAGCTCGGGCGACCCGGGGAAGTTTCACACAGCAGGGCATCCCTGATTGGGATATACTGTGGGCAAAGACCAAAACCCAGGATAGTCAACATACTGGGTTGAGGGTGTTGAGGAGGGAGGGTGTCTAACTAAATGTGACCCGGCCCCAGCTTGAATATTGAATGGAATCTGATCATGACTGATACAGTAACTGAAACAGGAGAGACAAATTATTTTTGTTTTCTGTAAATGATGGAACAAGACCACAAATCTAAGGCAGATGCCCCCAACAGAGTTCAGTTGACCCTAAAACTGAGTAGGAAGAGTGTGGGTGGCAGAGACCCCTCCTCCTGCTATTTCTATGTACTCTTGGCAATATTCTGCTTAGCAAGCGCATCTTTTAGCCTTGCTTCCTTGTTTTCCTCACTCCACCCACCCCCTCTTTTCTTCTCTCTCACCCCTTTTTATAATCTATTTTCTCTCCTCTTTTCTCTCCTTTCATAGTCTTCCTTTTCAACACTTAGGGCCTTATTTATCACGGGCTAGCGCCAGGTAGTGTCTGACGAGCGCCAGGTACCGCCAGCTATCGGCGGCTACAGACTCAAGTACGCCCGGCGGCGGTCACAATGACGCATTTATCAAGCTAAATGAGGCTAGCACCGGCGAGAGCGTCAGCTAGCGCGGGATTCATCATGAAGCCGCCTGGAACGAACAGCGCCGCTGCAAATTCCTTCACAGCGCCAGGTATGACCTGTCGCTCCCTGGCATTGTCCAATGCATTTCAATGGAGCAATGTTTAATTAATCATAATTAATTGGTATTTTTTTTTTTTTTTTTTTAATGTCAAAAATTCTGAGACCACAGGCTCGATTCAGAGAGACACAAAAAAACTTTCGCTTTGGTGCCGACGTCGTAAGATTTTCAAAATTTCCCGCTCTCGCATGAACGTTCGAGCGATTCTATGCATGCTTCGTAAACCTTCCGTAGCGCGTCCGTGTGCTCGTATGCCAGAGTACGCAGACGAGGCTGTCATTTTCCATCGAAAATGTTCAGATTCATTTTTCACAACTACCAACGTAGCCTTTCGTTTTTGCCCTTTTCCCATCGTATCCTCACACGAATCCTATCATTTTCCCGCTACATCCTGCTTCATTTTTTCCTAAAATATCTGGCCAGACGAAATTCTTACGATATTGCGCCTGCGCACTACAAACTTCTCTCATTAAAGTGCTCGCCTACATAATTTCACTTCCATCACTAAACTCACCCTAACCACTTCGCGCTATCCTGCCTTTTCCCTTGAGGTCCCTTAAAGCTCACCCTAACCACTTCGCGCTATCCTGCCTTTTCCCTTGAGGTCCCTTAAAGCTCACCCTAACCACTTCGCGCTATCCTGCCTTTTCCCTTGAGGTCCCTTAAAGCTCACCCTAACCACTTCGCGCTATCCTGCCTTTTCCCTTGAGGTCCCTTAAAGCTCACCCTAACCACTTCGCGCTATCCTGCCTTTTCCCTTGAGGTCCCTTAAAGCTCACCCTAACCACTTCGCGCTATCCTGCCTTTTCCCTTGAGGTCCCTTAAAGCTCACCCTAACCACTTCGCGCTATCCTGCCTTTTCCCTTGAGGTCCCTTAAAACTCACCCTAACCACTTCGCGCTATCCTGCCTTTTCCCTTGAGGTCCCTAAAACTTACCCAAATCACTTAGCGCCTTGTTTCTTCTTCCATTTTCACACCCTAAAACTTACCCAAATCACTTAGCGCCTTGTTTCTTCTTCCATTTTCACACCCTAAAACTTACCCAAATCACTTAGCGCCTTGTTTCTTCTTCCATTTTAGGTCCCTAAAACTTACCCAGATCACTTAGCGCCTTGTTTCTTCTTCCATTTTAGGTCCCTAAAACTTACCCAAATCACTTAGCGCCTTGTTTCTTCTTCCATTTTAGGTCCCTAAAACTTACCCAAATCACTTAGCGCCTTGTTTCTTCTTCCATTTTCACACCCTAAAACTTACCCAAATCACTTAGCGCCTTGTTTCTTCTTCCATTTTCACACCCTAAAACTTACCCAAATCACTTAGCGCCTTGTTTCTTCTTCCATTTTAGGTCCCTAAAACTTACCCAAATCACTTAGCGCCTTGTTTCTTCTTCCATTTTAGGTCCCTAAAACTTACCCAAATCACTTAGCGCCTTGTTTCTTCTTCCATTTTCACACCCTAAAACTTACCCAAATCACTTAGCGCCTTGTTTCTTCTTCCATTTTCACACCCTAAAACTTACCCAAATCACTTAGCGCCTTGTTTCTTCTTCCATTTTCACACCCTAAAACTTACCCAAATCACTTAGCGCCTTGTTTCTTCTTCCATTTTCACACCCTAAAACTTACCCAAATCACTTAGCGCCTTGTTTCTTCTTCCATTTTCACACCCTAAAACTTACCCAAATCACTTCACGGACATCACAATCTTGATTTTCAAATATGTCATTGGCCCCTTGTTTTTGTTAAATGTATGTGTGCAAATAAATGGGACAACATGTTTTTTTTTTTTTTTTGTATTTATTGGTCAATTGCCATTTGTTGTAAAAATTTTTGGCCCAACTTTGGCCCTAAAAAATTAAAAACTATATACAAATTGTTGGTTGGTTATTAAAAATATATACACTAATTTTTTATAAAAAACTTTAAAAACTATATACAATAAAAACTTTTTTTTAAAAAATGAAACTATATACAAAAAACTTTGGTGTTTAACCAATAAAACTATCTACAAATAAAACTATTTACAAATCTACAGGGCCAGGAACCAGGACACTAGTCTTCCTCTTCTGTTGTCCCCAACGTGTCCCGCATCGCCTGCAGATCGGCCACCAACTCAAGGACCCTCCGATTCATATCAGCAAGTCGCTGTCTTGTGGTCCCTGCCAAAAAAACAGAAAAACAAATTATTCGGAGAACAATACATGTTTCTCACCTGTGGATTTAATGTATTTTAAGAAACAAATTAACTATAATGCACAGATGTCATTAATGACAGGAATTAAGGTTAGGAAGTGGCCACAGGTCATTAAGCTAATTCAGTGGCCACAGGACAGTTGGGCAACTAATTAAGCTAATTCAGTGGCCACAGGACAGTTGGGCAACTAATTAAGCTAATTCAGTGGCCACAGGACAGTTGGGCAACTAATTAAGCTAATTCAGTGGCCACAGGACAGTTGGGCAACTAATTAAGCTAATTCAGTGGCCACAGGACAGTTGGGCAACTAATTAAGCTAATTCAGTGGCCACAGGACAGTTGGGAAACTAATTAAGCTAATTCAGTGGCCACAGGACAGTTGGGCAACTAATTAAGCTAATTCAGTGGCCACAGGACAGTTGGGCAACTAATTAAGCTAATTCAGTGGCCACAGGTCCCTCTTATATTGGCATTGACTAGGGCATTATGTGTTTTGGTGTTCATGGGAATTTAGACAGAAATCTTTATAGTGCCATGACTACTTACTTGGTTGGTGGCCGAGAGATGGCTCGTTGGGGACAACACCCTGAGGTCCTGGTTCCTGGCTCTGCTGTGAAGAAGTGCCTGTTGAAACATGGGCCAAATGGTTAGTTTGGATGTCTGATTCCGCAGTCCTCAAATGTTTTTAGCTAAGTCTGGGTCACATCACTCACCTTCTCCAGGGTCTTGTGGGCTCCTATCTGCTGCCTCCTCACCCACTACTTCACCCGCAACAGAAACATCTACAAAGACAGAATAAAGGATTCAGTTTGGTGATATCAGGAGCTAGCAATTAGATGTTTGGGTGTAGACATGAAGAGTGACATACCAGAGGATCCCGCATGCGTGGCAGGGTACGACTGCCTGCCCACGCTGTGCCGCCCCTCCTCTGTGGTAAGGTCCAGGGGCTGGTCTGAGGAGGCCACAGAGGAGGGGTCAGCCCGTCGCCCTGGAGATCCACCACCTTCACTCCCAGCTGCAGAATCATGCAGCACTGGTCGGCCTGGGCGCCTCCGGGTGCGGCGAATTCTGTAATCCATTTCCAACACTACCAAAGAGAAGGCATTATAAATAAAAGGCATAAATTCTGTCCTAGTTACATCTTGCATGCAAGCGCTATGTACTTACTTGGGAAATGGATTGCAAAAAACCTCCGCACCCGGGGCATGTGCAGTCGCTTCAGGTCCGACCAATGCTGCATGATCTGTGTGTGGGTGAAGGTGGTGTCGGTCTGGTGTTGTATCTCCGAGATGATCTCCAGGGCGACGTTTCGTTTGGCAAACGAGTTGGGCAGGTAGTCGTACCTGCGCTCCAGCATGGTCTGCAAAACAAAAAACAAACATAGCAAGAACTCAGAAATGCATATGTAGAAGAGGCAACAATACATTATTTTGTTCAATCACATGAACACATACACACACACACTTTTAGGCTAAGTTAACTTTCAAATATGGCAGCACTGTCGTTTGGCACGTGTGTGGTGTGCGCTTGGTTGTGCATGTAGTCCAACCAAAGCTTTAACAAAAAGATAACTTTTTGCGCATCCTTAACATGTAGAGCAACAATTAACAATCCAAGCAAAGTCGTTAAAAGACACTTACAAGCATGATTATCTCTTCTTGTTGGCGGGTGAAGATAGTGGGCGCCATCTTTCTTCTTCTTCTAGGCAGCAGATAAGCACGGCCCCAGCGGTTTCCGGGTTTCGCACGGCCTTATTTAAAGGTCCCTGCACACACAGCTCATTCTCTTTGAGAGTCCACACAAAATGGCACCAAAAAGAAAACTTCCAGCTAAGAAGCAGAGCAAGCAGGCTGAGCAGGGCGTGGGTCCGCAAACACGGTCGCAAGAGCCTAAAGCACGACTAAGGGCTACCACCAAGGCTGCGGCAAAAAAGGAGGTTGCAGCACCACCACAACCAAGGGGCAAGGTAACCAAGGCTGCTAAAACTCCTGGCCCACAGATGGGTAAGAGGGGACGAAGCCCCACCCCACCCTGCCCCACATCACCCCCCCCCACGTGGCACCAAGGCCATAGGCAAAGGCCAAAAACACCGGGCCAGAAGCCGCAGCAGGGGCCGAACCACCTCCCGGTCCACAAGCCGCAGCAGGGGCCCAAGGCGCCGCAGGGGCCGAACCACCTCCCGGTCCAGAAGCCGCAGCAGGGGCCCAAGGCGCAGCAGGGGCCGAACCACCTCCCGGTCCAGAAGCCGCAGCAGGGGCCCAAGGCGCCGCAGGGGCCGAACCACCTCCCGGTCCAGAAGCCGCAGCAGGGGCCCAAGGCGCAGCAGGGGCCGAACCACCTCCCGGTCCAGAAGCCGCAGCAGGGGCCCAAGGCGCTGCAGGGGCCGAACCACCTCCCGGTCCAGAAGCCGCAGCAGGGGCCCAAGGCGCCGCAGGGGCCAAACCAGGACACGCTCCAGAAGCCCGAAAAGCCGCCAAAGGCCAACGGCCCCCTCCCCCCCCGCACGTGGCTCAAAAACTAAGGCCAAGCAACCCACCTCCAAGGCCCCACAGACCCAGCCGACCACCTCCAAGGGCCCACAGACCCAGCCAACCACCTCCAAGGCCCCACAGAGCCACAGCAGCAGCTCAAGGTCGCCAACACCCTCTCTTGCTCGCCCACATTATCCTCCGGCACAGGTTGGCATGCATTCACCCTATGCCACATCTACACCTGCAACTTCAGGGTCCACCCAGCCAAGAACACCCAGTCCCTTCCCAAGTCCAGTAAGATCAACAGCCAGCCTCCAGTCCTTGAGGTCTCCTCCATCCCCCCAGGCCAGAATGTCACCCCATTTGCAACCAAGCAGTGAGGAGCCACAACCACCCCGAAGAGGGCGCAACTTGCGCAGAGGACACTTGGGTGGCCGTTTTGCTGAGTCCCAAACTCTGGCATTGGCTACTGGTCTCACCTTACATTTTGATGAGCTATATGGTAGAAGATCAAAACACACCAGTAAACAGCGCAAAACCGAGATTTTTGAAGAACTCACCAGGCAAGTCAATGCAGCGGGTGAGGAACGTAAAGATATGGACCAGATTCAACGGAAGATTTCGGACCTGAAATATGCAGTGCGGAAGAAAGAGAATCTACGGCGGATGCACAGGTACATAGCTAATGTTTGGGTTTTTATTATTCTTGTCTGTCCATCAGTGCGCTTAATTATGCTTACTATGTTTTTCAGCGAAACAACTGGCGGAGGTTTCCCAACCAAAATGCGCTTTACACCGGCTGAGGAGATGGTGCTGTCCTTATTACATCCCGTGGCCTTAGAGGGACACTCAGGCCAGCAGGACACCGACAACCCACCAATTCCTGCAGGTTAGTAATGTCTGAATGACCACACAAATGTATAGAAACATACACATACGCAGCACGGGCTAGCTAAGCACATGGCTGTAGGGGGTGGGAGCAAGGGCTAGCTAAGCACATGGCTGTAGGGGGTGGGAGCAAGGGCTAGCTAAGCACATGGCTCTAGGGGGTGGGAGCAAGGGCTAGCTAAGCACATGGCTCTAGGGGGTGGGTTTGTTAGGAGTGCTCACTTTGACTAGGGAGTGTCATGGGTGTGGCCTGGTAATGTGCAAATTGACATCCACATACATGATGTTTAATGAAATGTGTGACAAATATGTCACTTAGAAGTGTCGAAAAGGAATGGGTGCTATGTATTAATTGAGAAGCACACGCCACAATAACATCTTTGCCTGTTGGCAGTGGCGTTGCTAGGGCTGGTGTCACCCGGGGCGGTAGGAAATGGTGTCACCCCCCCCCCCCCCCCAAAGAAAAAAAATTTTTGTATGTTGAAAGAACTCAATGGCAGAGAAAAGGAGCACACCGATTACAGACAGCTGGAGGAGAAAAGGGGCGGGCCAGACAGGCAGCAACCAATAGGAGTCGGGGCAGGGCCAGACATCGCACCTGAACAAAAGCGGGGCGCGCGCCTATTATAATCAATGTATGATAGCAGAGGCGCTTATGCGTTGTGCAGTACCTCACTAGCACACATACATCGGCCTGCACGCTCCCTTTATGTCCATTAAAAACACCCATCTCCCGCCAGGTAACGCGCCCACCATGCAACACCACCACACACGCCACTGAGCAGTTACAGCTATAAATCCCCGAATAAACAGGAACAGCGTGCGCTCACCCCAGCAACACCACACACGCCCTCACCTGTTTCTAGCGACGAATACCGCGCGCGCTCTCAGCAACAGCGAACAAAAGCTCCCACCTCGTCCACGTGACCTGCTGTGCGCGCACACCATTGGTCCACAGATTCTGGACAGGCACCAGCAGCCGCTCCGCCTCCTGCCAAATGGCGCTCGAGCGCTGTGGGAGAGATGCGTAGGTGTCGCCGTGAGGGCATAGCATCCCCACAACTGACTGCTCTGTGCCACAGGCTGGCAATAATTGAGGTGACATAATGCTATAGTGCGGTGTCACCCTCTAGGTCTGGTGTCACCCGGGGCGGTCCGCCCCCCCCCGCCCCCGGGTCGCTACGCCACTGAGCCTAACTGTAGTATGGCTATAAGATTGTGAGAAGCTTTGAAGGCATGGGGTGGCCCATGTGTTGTACAATATGCCCAAGCTGTGAAAAACAGAATGTACTGTAACATTATGCACAAACCCAGCTAACACAGGGCGTGCTCCTTACTGGATGGATAGCGGCCACTGGCATACTTTATATGATCACTCAGAACAGACATCTTAGACTTGTCTGTCCCTCCCCCTTCCAACTCTGAACAAAAGGCCTCCGAGACTTTTTCCACAACCACTTCCTACTGAAATCTGGGGAAATGTGAACTTTTTTCAGCACACACATCTCACGCCGACCAGATGCCAGGAAGAAAAAACAACACGGCATTCACGGCTGCTGGAATGCAAAACTGCTTTTCAGACACTTCTCAGGCAGAGGGTCACAGCCTAAAGCCATCAGCTGGCAATACATAACCGTCAGACATGGCGGCACAGCCCAGAGGTGGGCACATATGTGCCACTGACAACCACTGCAGGAAGGGGGCCCATGGCCTGGGCATCAGTGCCACCACTATATCAGGCAACAAACTGGGAAAGCTTTTCAGAGGCTTTATTTATGGACAACCAGAATGCTGCAGCAACTATGGAATGGTGACCACACTTACAATCTCATCTACACAGCTTTACTGCTATACTTGTTGTATATGCTTACGTTTTTAAATAGAACCCTTTCTTTTTAAATCATGTAACACTTTCCTTTTTCTAATTCTCCCAAGTGCCATGTATGGGTTGTCTGCACCATTTTGCATACCCCACTGTGTGAAATCCCCGACTGCCCTAAAAACTCACCTCTCTGATGATCATACAGCACATATGCAGATCTCCTGTAATCAGAAAGCTACACTCCATTCAGTTTTGCTAATGTCATCTGACCGGCTTAGCAAAGCCAAATAGAACGTGAGCCGGGGGTCACTCCCCTGCGCTCCCCTGTCAGCCATTCAAATATGCCTGGCGCAGGTATGTGCCTCAGCCAGAGGGATGTCTGAGGATGTGGCTGTAGTCCGTGCATTCATCATGGGATGCAAGTAAAGACAGCTGTCCCGGAGGATTTCACACAGTGCAGCATACCAAATCAGCCTCCATGAAGTCTTCCCTTTAAATCGAGCCAAAACCCTAAGGACCTGGTTCTAGCAGCTAAAGACTCCAGGGCTGGGTAAAAATCAGTTCCAGGGGCATCCCCACTGTATGAAACCTCCTAGATCGTCCATAAACATACCTTAAGCCCCATTCTAATGGTGCATGCACAGGCCTCCAGAGGTATCCCTGGCACCACTCCTACAGAACCCGAACCAACATATCTGAATATATGTACATTATTTATGCACCAAAATCTATTCTGCTTGGGTGGCTAATTGATCAAGTGATGCCGGGGGTTTTACACAAAGGGGCAACCCAAATCAGGATGCCTATGTTAAAGCGAAATAAAACCCATCAGCAACCTGTCTGGAATTTAGAATATTCCAGGGCCGACCGCTGGCTTTCCCCCCTCCCTGCTGTGTGAAACCCACTAGGGCACCGGTAAAACCTCACCTTTCTCCGATCCAACAGGCACATGCACAGGCTCCCATCCAATGACAGCCTCCTGTCATAACTTCTTCATTTGGCAACCAGCTTTTATTGTTGTGAATGGAAAGCGCGCGCTTCCGCATCCCCAGCATGCACGCATTCACCCCAAGTCATTCAGATAGGCTGGGACAGGAGTGCGCAGGCGGTTGGGGATGCAGCAGCACATGCTCCCTATTAAAGCCAATCAGAGCCCTTTGACGAAGTATGTATACATGGCAAAGAGCTCTGATTGGACAAGAGCCTGCGCATACACTGTAGAACTGGGGAAAGTTATACTGGGTGAACTTGGAGGTTTAACAGGTTTTGTTCAGTGCCCCAGGGCATCCTGAATTGGGAAGCAAGTAAAATTCCTGGGTTTTGTTTAGCTTAAAGTGGACCAATACCCAGAGGGTTTTGGGCCACTTTAAAAATTATGGTTAAAAACACAAAAAAATGTAAAGAAGACCTCCAGACAAAATAGACTGTAGCTCCCCCAACCATTGCAGTATGAGAGGGGCATCCCAAATTGCACACCAGCCACATGGAAAGCCTTAAACCAGGACTCCATGCACATGACTGCGGGTGGCTGAGTACAGAGTCGCCGTAGCAGTAATGGTTATCTGGCCAATATGGGCATGTAAACAAGGGGGCACCTGTTCTGCCAGGGGAGTAGCTGTGTATATAGGTGGGCAATCAGGCTTGGGTTACGTATACATGGCAGCAGATCATGTACCATGAGTGATACACGTAGCACTGGTTGGCACAGCTGTCATGGTGTGGCATTGTACAGACCAGGAATGATTAGTGAGTGGCCAGTAATTCTGGATGCTAAGTGGCCCCTGACTGTGTGGCCTCCTCCTCCAGGGATTAATAGGTAACGGCTCTTGTAACATTAACCCGGGCCCGGTAATGGGCAGCCAGCCGCACAGCACAGTACCCCCCGGGGTGTGAGGGGGGGTTATGGAAGTTTCCAGCATCAGCCCGGAATTCACACAGATGCACTATGGCATCATCATACCCTCCCTATAATAATAATACCCCCCCCCCCCCCATCCTCCGGCATTTCCGGTGCCCCAGTCAGCGTCCTACCTTAGAGATAATGAGCGGCTCTCCGTGCTCCAGCCCCCCCTTCAGAGTGAATCCCCAGGGCGCTCCCCCGTGTAGCTGCACGTGCACACACTGCGCCGCCTGGGAAGCGCCACCGACAGCCTCCTGCGACTCCATCCCGGCGCCTCATCCATTCACCACAGCCGCCCCCTCCCGCGCTACCTCCGGCCCGGCCGGCGAGTCCTCATGACGAGTCACAGGCGGGACAGTGCGCCGGGACCTCACTCCCCACACTACGGCTCCCACTACCATTCACACTGACCAACACAGGGGCGGCTAGGTCTGGTGTCACCCGGGGCGGTCCGCCCCCCCCGCCCCCGGGTCGCTACGCCACTGCCTGTTGGTCAATTTGTTTGGAGCTGGTTTAGTTGCACAACTGATTAAGATGGTTTTCTAGGAAGGTTTTATGCCATACAAATGTTCCCCACCAGAATCATATTGTAAGTGTTTTTTCCCACCTTAGTGTGTTAACTTCCTCCCCTTAAAGGGATGTTGCAACTCACACATCAGCCATTCTTTGCATGTTTGGTTTGAGACACGTGATGTGTCTAGTCTGGTTTAACAATCCATGCACTAATGTAATGGGATTCATAGGGAATGCCAAGTGGCCACGTTGTGGGAGGGGCCCTTACTGCTTTGCCACGTTTCTTGGATTACCATATGTGTTCTTAATCATAAACTATGCATAGTTGTGTGTATTAATCGCTGTTTTTCTTCCAAACCAGGCCAGCATCATCCCTCAGCTAGTGGGGACTCCTCTGCCATGTTACCGCGTCCGTCTTCTTCCGCGCTGCATAGGACCCAGGATCCGATGTCTACGGTAAGTGTATTTTGAGGGTGTTGTGTATGCATGTAGCTTGCCATGTTTGGCTTGTGTGGTTTTTATAGGTATTCCACACACTGAACCTGTTTTTTTTTACATGTCCCCAACAGAGCCACACACTGATGGAGCAAATCCAGGAGCAGGAGGAAGATGGAAGCTTCATAGGAGATTCTGAAGATCTTCCCCTGGGACAGAATCTGCAACTGTCCCAAAATGTGTCTCCGCCAAATCCACAGCAGCAGAGTGAAGCTGGCTGCATGCTGCCTGCACATCGTGGGCAGCATGCAGAGACTGACCCTCCAGTCCCCAGTTTCAGATCTGCTGCTGAGGATTTGGCGAGCAGACCTGTGGCTGTTGGGGGTCCTCGAGCCACATCATCTGCACGCCCCACAACCCGGGGAATTGGGCGGCGTACTCAGCAACGTCGCCCAGTTTCCCAGGGGAGGGGCGTGCAGATGATGGATTCAGCATGGCACCATGAGAGGCGCCTTTTTCGCCGCCAAAACCAACAAAATCAGGAGCATATTAGGGGCCAATTAGAGTCCCTAAATACTACCTTCAGTGCCGTGCTGACTGAATTGAGGACCCATAACAGCCACATGGCCAACTTGACTTCAGAAATAAGGTCAGGCATGGCCGAAATGCACACTAACCAAAGACACATTTTGGAACAGTTGCAGATTCTGAATGCCACACAGGCCCATGTTATGGCCCCCCCCCACCAAGGGCCACAACCTGGGTTCTATGGGCATCACACATATTAAGGTGTGTTAGGCATGAATCTGGTCCATATCTTTGCAAAACCTACCCACTGGATTGACTTGTCTGGTGAGGGCTAAAAATCACACATTTTGCGCTGTTCTTGCTCGGTTGCTTTTGATTATCCACCATATAGCTCATTCAAGGCCTGAGGTAGCCCAGTAGCCAATGCCAGAGTCCCAGACTCAGTGAATCGGCCACTTAAGGTGTTGCGCGCCTGCCCTGGCCACAATAACATTTGTGGTGGCTCCTCATGTTTGGCGGCATGATTGGGTGACATTCTGGCCTCAACATCAAAGACCTTGGACCCTGGCTGTGATTGTACTGGATTTGGATTGGGACTGGGTGTTCTTGTTTGGGTGGCCCACTGACTTACAGGTGTAGATGTGGCATAGCTAGGATTGCTTTCAACCTGTGTCGGTGGAAAATGTGGGCAAGCAGGAGAGGGATTCATTTTGTGCTATTTATTTTGTGTACAAATGTATTGAACATAATTGCATGTACAGGTGTGGTCCCAAAGTATGTGAGGGGCACTCACCTCCGATTCTGTTCGTCTCACATATACCTTTTACTAAGTAGTAAACATTTTGTTTTGAACAAGCTCATGTGTGTGGTGTTTTGATATAGAAATCTGAGTTCAAGTTGGGACGAAAACAAACAAGAACCAAGGTCTCCAAATAAATACTCCAACATATTTTATTTTTTGGGTTGCACAAATTCATTATTGTTTACTTCATAATGAAATTAAACATAGCCAAAATTAAAAAAAAATAAAAAAAAACTAAAAACTAAATTAGGAAAAATGTGTGGCTATTAAATTTGCCCGCACGGCTTGCCCAGACGCACTTGGCTGGCCCACATAGGCGTCGTCTGCCTCATCGGAGGGTGGAGAGGGTGGGCAATCCAGATATCGGGGGACCCTTTGCATAATGGCTAAATTATGGAGCGCGGCACATGCCATTATAATGTCAATGACCTTTTTCGGGTCATACTGCAGGGAGCCCCCAGTGTGGTCCAAGCACCGAAACCGGGTCTTGAGGAGTCCAAAGGCCCTCTCCACCACTGCCCTGGTCTTTCGATGTGCACGGTTATAGGCCTCTTGTGCTGGAGTTTGTGGCCGGAGGACCGCAGTCATGAGCCACGGCAGTAGTGGATAGCCCAAATCTCCTAAATAAGCCCAAAAAAAAAAAAAAAATTAATAACAGGAAATCATACATTGCCACGCAACATTACTACTGCAATAAAAATAAAAGAGGTATGTGACATTGTCACACAAACATGAGCATACAGATTGCAGATGCTAAAACAAGAATTAAACATATGTGATAGATGTGGGTCAAAAGTAGGCAAATAATACTGGGGATGTTGGGCAATCAGGCAGACTGTTAGCAGATATTGTTTCCTGCCTGTGCTGCAGAACAATGTAGTATGGTCTAACTTGACCTGCCCCTTTAGAATTCTTGCCTTACTCCCAAACCGGTGTAAGCCTGCCCCTGCACTTTATCCCGCTCACCTCTACTCAGTAAGTTAAATGCATGTAAGCAAAGATGGCGCTGACTCTCTGGTAAAGTCAATTACAGATTTCGAAAGCAAATGGTTTCGAAGGCTGGTTCAGACTTGGCCTCACATTACACTTATTAATTAAAACAATGCAGGCAAAACAATTTTGCAGCAAATGGAGTTTGTCTAAGCTAATGGTTACAGTGTGCTTACACATGTTCACAAGGTGAGGGGCAAGGCAGCGTTTCTGAAAGGTAAATCCAACATAAAACTTGCCCATACATATACAATCCAAAGCGATAATTTGAGCCAACTTACCAAGGAGCCATGCACCCGCAAATTCCCCTGACTCAAACCGGCGGAATAATCTAGATCTGCGCAGGATATACGCATCATGGGCTGAGCCAGGGTAGCCTGCCAGGACGCTCAGAAAGCGCAGGTCCTGGGCCACCACCGCTTGCACATTCAGCGAATGGCCCATTTTGCGATTTCTGGTGAAAAAGGAAACAGAAACCACCCAAAAATTACGTTTAGTAAACAAATCCAACGCACACTTCAAACAGCCTATGTCAAAATGTAACATGTAAAAGAAGAACAATGTTTAAGCCTTGACAGTCTTACTTGTTCTATTAAAAGGACAATTACAAATGTTTTACTTTGAAATAACTAACTTTGGGACTAATTTATAAATAAGGGCCGTTGGTGCACATACACTCTTGGCAAGGAGGGAGCATTAGCAAGGAGGGAGTGATTGCAATGAGTGAAGATGTAAAATCTGAGTGTATATTAACCTAGAGGGACTAAACAAAAGGAGGGACTATTGGCAATGAAAGTTACTACAAATGGCGAGATTAGTCACAAGGAAGCTTTTCTGGAAAGGAGGGACTATTGGCAATGAAAGTTACTACATATGGCGAGATTAGTCACAAGGAAACTTTTCTGGAAAGGAGGGACTATTGGCAATGAAAGTTACTACAAATGGCGAGATTAGTCACAAGGAAACTTTTCTGGAAAGGAGGGACTATTGCCAATGAACCAAACGAATAATGTGATTGAGCAAAGGAGGGACACACAAATATTTAGAGACAATGGAAGCCAAAACTTGCCTGTATATATACTCGCCGCTTGACGGAGGGACGAGGGCAACGTGGGTGCAGTCAATAGCACCCATGACATTGGGCATGTCGGCGATATTAAAAAATGCCAGCTTAATGGCGTTTCTGGCTACCATATCCTCAGGGAAACAAATATATTTCCGAGTTATGGTAGCCATGCCTTCCAAAAATTGGGATAGCGCGCGGCTCAGCGTAGGCTGTGAAATCCCCACGGAGAGGGCACCCAGCCTCTGGAACGAGCCGTTCGCCAAAAATTGCAGGCAGCCAAGCATCTTGGTCATACCTGAAATTGCATGCCCCTTCCTTGTGGTGCGGGCTAACCATGGCCGCAGCTCACTATATAATTTATGGAGGGAAGCGCGATTAAGCCTGGTCAGCTCGAACAGCTCAGTGTCATGCATGCTATTGATGTCCATGCGTCGCCGCCGGTGCAATCTGGTCTGTGCCCTCCGGACGATCTCAATGCCCATGAGTTGCAGATCCTCATGCTCCTCAAAGGCAGTAGCCTCGTCCATGGCTGGCTCGCGCTCCCGTAGTCAAAAAGGTGCCGGGAATGTTTTTGCCCTGAAACGAATTTATGAGGTGTGGGACCATCGGCAATCAGCTCTCTGAATTAATCGCAAGCCCATTGCAATAACGAAAAAATTCTGAACGGACGAAACATTTCCGATTTGGTGGGAAAAAGCTCCCGAAGTAACGAAAATCTTCCGATTTTGGCACCATTATCGAAAGAGCATATACGCATGTTCTCGAACGTTCGTGCGAGTGGAAAATATACGAAAAAAAGCAAAAATATGACAAACACCCACCAAAACTTTCACAGACAGCTACGGAAGTCCGGACGAATGTTTCTTTGAATCGAGCCTCACTTCTGCAATGTTAGGTTTTTTTTTTAAGTAAAAAAAAAAAAAAAAAATTTGTGCAGAAATGATCTTACAGGTCTGATATTAATATATTCATGATATAATATAAAATGATTCCAAAAACATGTATAACGTTACAATCAAAAAATATGGTTGTTTAGGGGTTAAAAACTAGTTAACACCCATCGCCGCCAGCGCACTGGGGTTTAAACAAGGAATGGACAGCGCCAGCAAATTCGGAGCGTCATTTTTTAATGAATATGAAGCAAGCCGTTCGCTCTGGCCATTCGTTGTCAGGTGCTCACATACAACGCTGAACCTGTGAAACAGCGACCCCTAAGCCCGTATTCAACATTACCGCACACCGACTGAGTCGCTGTCATCAAGCAAACGCCGGCCAAGCACAGCGAATACTGGCTGGCGCTGTAAAAATCACGCTACAGTCGCTCATCTGTCGCTACCTGGCGCTATTAATGAATCGGCCTCAAAGTTCTTGTGTTGGTGAAGCTGGGGAAATATTTTCCAAATAGCAGAGATAGATTATCACTAAAGAACAATGAATCCACCAAGATCAGGCATAACCTGCATTGCAGGTGCAACAGGTTTACAATAGGGCGATTCCTACCTTCAATTATTGATGTAGTTACAATTTCATGACAATCTTAGATATTAGTATATTAAAAAATTGTATTTTAACCACCCTTAAACAGATTGACCACCCAACAACAAAAGGATACTTACATTTTGTACCCCGCAGCTAATCATTCTGACTCTCTCAGCAACACACCTGACTACTGGACTGAATCCCATCATGTCAAGGCCCAAGCTCCAGTCACCAGTGCCCGTGTCAGACTCATGACCCCGCCATTAATCAGTCACAGTGACACTGCCATGCTCTCTTCATTCACTGCAGGTCTGTCAGCTCAGCACTGGATTCTATCTAGTGATAGGGTGAGTTCTATGGAGGGCTTGGTTGCAGAGGCGTGAAGCTCAATCTCAGAGCCTAGTACTTTCCTGCCTGCCTGGTGAGATGGCTTTCGCAGGAGCCATGTTTTCCCCTGTATATATGGGTCCCCATGTAAGGGGAGGCTGCATTAATCTTTTCTCTGTTGGATGTATAGTATAAGGGATCTGGGTGGACCTGGGTGGGTTGCAATCACAGAGAGTTTGCGCTGAGACTCATGGGAATAGGATGGAGGTCCAGGGGTGGAAGGAGGAAGTCCTGGGGGATTTTTGATTGGAAATTAAGTGATTAAACTGTATGCACTTGAAATGAGTCCCGGCATTTTCAGCTTGTTTTTTTGGACGGAGACTAGATGCTTATTCATATGGATCATGTGAGTGCTGTAAATGTTAAAGGAAGAATTAAACACAAAGTTTTATGGAGTTGCTGGCAGTGTGTTTTGTCAAGTGAACACAAGTCTAATTGTCAAATGCCAGACCATGATCCAGTATAAATGGTGTGTACGGATGTAAAGCTGGCAGTTCATTCCAAAGCCCAACAACATCCCCTGAAGATGGCGAAATTTGCTTCCCCCTAAGGAAGCACACCAACTACAGAAATGAAAGTTTTCTATAATATATATATATATATATATATATATATATATGTATAGGGCCAGATTAATTGTGGTGGAGTGTGGTGGAGGCCCCTGGGCTTAAATCTGGTGGAGGTCCCAAATACAGCATTTTCCCTTAAAGTCATACTTTAGTCACAATGCTATACTGATCTTTCATTCTCCCGCAGACTATCACTGCTAGTCCAGGGCTTTCAAACTTACTGGATGGACCAATGTCAGAGCCCTGTCACATGCTGCTCCTTCCTCCACCTCCCCGCATTCACTGCAATGGAGAGGGTCGTGTTATACATCCTGTGACCCACCGCATCGTCTCCAGTAGCACAGCTGTGTCATGAGACGATGCAGTAAGGGAGGAAGCAGCAGTTATCCAGTAAGTTTGAAAGCACCAGATCTAAAAGAATCCAGGGCTGCCCACTAGCCTACTCCCGGGGCATCCTATAGTTGGATACCCCGCTCTGTGAAACCCCCGCTGCAATCACCAGCTGCCACATCCCTGGCTCCCCTGTAGCTTTGACCAGTCTATCTCAGTGGCTGGACACGGGAGCAGGCTCGCCCAACCTGAAAGTCAGGGATGTGTCCAGATGGTGTCCTGGACACCTTTGCACATCAATTGGCACCTTAACCAATCTGTGATCTCAAAAGGTGCTGGGTGAGCATAGCCTCTGCGGTGGAAAACCCAGTTTTTTTTATCAAAAACCAGGCCACCGCCAAGAGAACAGCATGGGTCTGAGAGTACTTGTACTGGGATGGTTGGGGGAAGCAAATGGGTTTCAATCTGTTTTAAAGCAGATGAAAAGACGCTGGCTTTGTACAGCCAGAGTGCGTGGCGAGTAGCAGTAGATGTTTTTAGAAAGAGGCCGCTGACCTGGTCCTTCAGTGGGCCGAGAAACACCCTCCCTCCCTCCCCGGACGTGCTGACAGGCTGCCTCTCTCTGCAGCTATGAAACCTCCACCTTCTGGTCACACTATGTGCTGGCAGGCTGGAGATGCTCTTAGCATGCCACATCTGTCACCCTCTTTTCTGGTTACACTATGTGCTGGCAGCAATAACTAGACACAACAATGCACTTATTTTTTTAACTATGATATATATCAGAGATACTCAACCACTTCCCTTAAAGGTCCATTTAAAGGCATCCAGTGAGAGCTGAAGGTTCAAATGGATGGCTGTTGCAGGGCGTGGATAGTTAGAAATAAGCACACGGGGGGGGGGGGGCTAGACAAAACTAAAACAAAACTCCACACTGAATATCCTATTGGCCACTAGGAAAAAAACAGGAGCGTTTTATTTTTTTTTGGCCCCATAGCACCTACAGCTCAGACTGCTTTAACCCCCCCCCCCCCCCCTTGCATTCTGTGCAGGCCATGTACAGAGATGGACCATGATCCAAAATGTTACTGCCAATAAGGTCTGGTAACAAGGATGGATAGATAGGGCTCAGGGGAGAGAGATGAATGGAAGAGAAGCTGTAAGGAAGAGACTGAACAGGAAGGGCAGGAAGGGATGGGCACAACTAGAAGGACAGGAATGATTGGGCAGAGCTGGAAGAATGACTAATGGATTGGCAAAACTGGGAGGCCCCGGATTGGATGGGCAAAACTGGGAGGAAGGGAATGGATGGGGAAAAGACGCTGGGCTGCATGGGGCAGAGCTGTGGGGACAGGGATAGATGGGGCTGAGCTAGGGGCGGGGGGAAAGGATTGGATGGGGCAAAGAGACTGAGAATAAAAGTTTGTGTGTACCTTGCAATGCCACTTCCCGTCCGTGTAGTACTTCATATTGCAATGCTAGGTGCCAGGGTGCCATGACACTGGCAGGAAGACTAAGCACAACATCGCTGATCAAAGGGGCAGCTCTGAACATGGCAACACAAAAGCGACTGACAGCAGGTCTGTGAGGACAGGGGTCCAGAAATCTGGCTCCAAGGTTTGCATTCGGACCCCAGTCCCCCAGTTAAGTATCACTGTTATATGTAAAGCACACAGTGTGCTTACATCACACCCCTGTTGCTACAACCCATTGTTTCTCATTTTTCTCTGCATCTCCAATGCTCTAATACTTTTACATATAACTTAGGTCATTCTAAAAAATGGAGTGAGGCTTGGGACAGTGCAACGTGTATCCTGAGACAATGGGGCAACAAGTGGGCTTGCCTTTAGTAGAACTTTACTATAAACCAACTGCCATGTTTTCCTCCAAGAACATGGAGCTGCTTTGTGAACGAAGTTGCCTTTATGTTTAATATCCCATCTAAGCATGACATTTCTAGTCTAGCCCCTGAGGCCACGCATTCTGAAGCCTGATGATATCTTTATAAGGTAGTTTCAGCTGCTGGAAACCCTGAACGTGGGATTGATATGCTGGCTAAGCAAACAGACCGAGGAAAGAATTTCACTGTCACTGGCATTCGGAGTGCTACCTGATATGACTGCTTATATAATCCTGCACCGATTATATAAGTATAAACTGTCTACATTTTTCTTCAATGCTGCTTGCCCTGAGGCAGATATTCTCAAAGGGATTTGGGGATTAAAATGACGTCTTTATATTAAAGAAACAGTCTGTACCTGCTGTATTCTGCATTGTGTACCTGTAACAACACACAGAGAATGGCACACTCACAGGTACATTATAGATTGTGTACATTTCTCACTCTTTTAGGTGACACTTGTGTGTCTGAGATGCAGGGATGATGAAATGGCAGGATGGCAGCGTATAGTGCACATGGCAATGATGGTGGTCACTGGTCAGGGGTTGCAATCTGTTCCAAAATGTGGCATGGCCCTTAAAGCAGTCCCACACCCATTTCCTATCTAATGGATGTGGGGCCGCATTGTGACTCGTAGAGGGATTGCTGGAGCCCCCCTGTGCATAAACCCCCACAGCAGTAAGTAGTGGACATACAGCTCAGCCTCAGGTGAATTGTCCTTCCACATATAGCAATATACAGGATGTCCTGCATCCATGGGTAAAACTTTACTTTTATTTCCTTTTATTTCCATATCCAGCCAGGCAGTAGGAAAAGCAAGCAGGATGTTCTGCTGCATAGCTCGAGGCATCACCAGTAGGAAGAGGGAGGTTGTGATGTCGCTGTATAGAGCCCTGGTAAGGCCACAGCTAGAATACTGTGTGCAGTTCTGGAGATCTTACCTGTAAAAAGACATTATTCAAATAGAACGTGTCCAAAGGCGGGCAACGAAAATGGTGGAAGGACTTAAACTTAAAACTTATCAGGAGAGACTTAAAGAACTTAATTTGTACAGTCTGGAGGAAAGAAGGGAGAGAAGGGACATGATTGAGACCTTTATATATGTGAAAGGATTGAATATGGTTCAGGAGGGAAGTGTTTTTAAGAAGAAGCTTAATGATAGAACAAGGGGGCACAACCTGAAGCTAGTCGGGGGTAACATCAGGAACAGAAAATATTATTTTACAGAAAGTGCAGTAGATGCTTGGAACAAACTTCCAGCAGAGGTAGTTGAAAAATCAGTGAATTTAAACATGCCTGGGATAAGCATACGTCTGACCTAAGAGAAAAAGTACATACAGTTACAAGGGCAGACTAGATGGACCATATGGTCTCTTTCTTTCCATGTTACAGTAAGACCATACAAAAAGACAGGACAAGCAGGCATGAAGGCAGCTAAAACAGTGCTGCTACACATTAAAAAAAGCTCATAATTCTCATAAATCTCTGAACCTCCTTGTCCTGGGCGAAAAGCAAACCCGCCCATGTGACCGCCAGTGGCCAATATGGGGGCCACATTTCATCCGGGGGAATGAGGTTTAGGTAAAAATTGTGAGCGCTGCGTGGGCTCCAGCAATCTGGATGCCCCCGGAGACTGTTACAATGCAGTCCCACACACATTAGTTAGGAAATGGGTGTGGGACTGCTTTACGGGCCATACAGTTACAGAATAATACATACCATACATATACTGACTGAAACCTGTTTTATTCCACTGGGATATCCTGAATCGGTATAAACCTCTGTGTGAAACCCCTCAAATCGCCCGATCTGCTTACCTCCGCCCCGGTCCAACGGCACCTGCGCGGGCTTCCATCCAATCAGAGCCACTTGTTGTGATGATGTCATTCGAAAAGCGTCTCTGATTGGGGAAAAATAAGTGCGTCTTATTGGGTGAAAAAATAAAGTATGTAGTATTAACGATTAATGCAGAAAACATACAGTAATCTTTTTGACGTCACACTTGTTTATAACATTTGTGTTTTTACAGTAATAATGATATTATCAATCACCGGAATGTGTGTTTATCTATATGAACTTTGAGCTGATAATGTGACTCCTGATAAATCTATCAATGTCCATTCACCAAAGCTCACATAGCTTATTGTATTTCCAGCTCCACCGCTAGCAAACTGCTATTTTAATCAGAGATTTACAGTTGTGACGTGGAAACGTGTTGCTATGTAATGGTAAAGGTAGCTATAGATGTGATGGCCATACGTGCGGGACGTGCAGCCATTCTATGAGGCAGACCGGGAGACACAGGTCCTCTGGCATATTTATAATGGTGTCATAATGCTACTACTGATACACAAGTGCCAGAGTGTGGTGGATGGCATTTGATGATAGATCCGGTTCAGAAAAGTGAAATTCAAAGTTGAGTTAAAGCAGCACAAAACCCAGGGCGGGCAGCTACTGGCAGGAGCATGCACCACTGTGATGCAGCCGTTTTGTTTCACATTGAGATTAATGAGAGCCTATTGCTGAATGATGTAAATAGGGCAAAGGGCTCTGATTGGATGAGAGCGCCATTTGGGATGCCCTGTGGGCAGGGCCGGATTAAGTGTGGTGGAGGCCCCAGATACAGTATTTTTTTCCCTTAACTCAGGAACTCCTGCTTTGCCATTCTGGGCAGGGTGAGGGGTGTAGTCACCCAGTTGGTCCAGCAGAAAACAGTTCCCCGCATTGAGCTGCCAGCGGCTGTTCTTGGTGGCTTATGTGCAGTGACAGCTCTGCATGCACCCATCACTGCGGCGGCTTTGCTGCTCTAGATGTCCTGCCCTGTGGTGGCTTTGGCTGCAGGTTTGCAAAAACAAAAGCCCCCACTGCCACTGATAGCTTTGTTTCTGGCCCTGCGGCCCATCAGACCAAAGACTGAAAAGCCTCCTGGACCAGACCATAACTCAAAGGTTGGTGGAGGCCCCCTTAGCAGGGAAAGTGGTGGAGGCCCCGGGGCCACCAGAAGGGAAGCACCCCGTGCCATACGCTTGCCCGCACGCCCATTTGCTTCGGCAGCTGAGGAAAGATGGTGGAGTCTGACACTGCAGTCAGGCACTCGGCACCGCAGAATTACAGGTAAGGTGTTTTTTTTTATTTAACCTCTTTTGCTTTCAAATCAGACAGACAATCTAGCTGGACTGGCCCTTTAAACTGTATCCTATACGCTATGGGCAGCCAGTAGAATGACTGGCAGAGGGGGAAGTGATCAGATAGACAGATCAGCCAGGCTGCTGCATTCAGGATGCATTAGAATGCAATGAGTGATCATCGTGTCTGATAAAGGGGTCCTAGTGTCCTTGAAACGTAGATTCACAAGCAAGATCTAATAAAAAGAAAATCCTGCTGTTGTGATGGATGATATTTACTTGTGACATAGAGACACACACAGCAGCCCGTCCTCTATCCCTCCAAAGCAGGTTATATCATCTGAATTATTGAAAGATGTTATGATGCTCTGCACTTGCCAAGAGCAGTTTATTTGCATTATTGTTTCTTTTCTGAAGCAATTGTATCTATGTTTAAAATCCCGAATCACCTGTCCAGACTGGACATTCAAGCAACACCGGTCACCACAACAAGTCATAGACCTCCCAACCTTCAATTGGGAGCAGACAAATGCGGACAGCAAAAGAGGGGGAGGCCGAGATATTCCAATGATACTAAACATGACTTAATCAATCTATAAATACACATACACCTAAATCAGCAATATCTAATATTTCAATATAATAATGTATATGTGTATAGCTAAACAGGTTATAAAGCGGACCAAAACCCACATTTTTAAATAGCATTCCCTGAATTGTTCCCCCTATGAGGAGTACCCTTTGGCTTTACCCTGCTCCCCGCTAATGCTCATCCTCCATTCATTGCCATTGTTGTGGCAATAATGTAATTGCCGCACCTATGCAATGATTAATAGTCTGCAATCTTACAGAGAGGGACAGCAAAACAATTCCGTAGTCAAAAATATCTATTTTAGGTCTACATCTTAATAAAGGCCACTATTTGCCTTCTAAGTGTGGGTGCCTGTCTCCTTACTCTCCTCTCTTGGGACATGTGGTGCCTCCCAATTGTGTAAAGGTTGGGGGTGGGGGGAGCGAGTCATGTATAGGTATAGTGTATGCATGAATATCCAAAATAATGTGGCCCCAGTTACCACAAAGCGGGTAACAACCAAAAATGGCACCAATCACCCCTATAAATAAATCACCTGATAATTAAACCGGACCTTCAGCGTGATTTAATGAAAAGCCCAAACTCTTAAAAAATGGTTCCCCAGCATCTAAAATTAATATATTTCACGTTTTTAATCACTAACTTATTATTCTTTCCCCCACTGGGCTGCAACTCGGTTCAGGAACTTAGGATACGGGCGCCGCCATCTTGACTCAGAAGCATCACACTTACTGAGGAGAGGAGAGTGGGATAAGGTACAGGGGGGCAGGTTATAGCTGTGCTTTGCTCAGACAGAGCAGAGCTGGGGTCAGGTAAAGGTCAGCAGTCACAGAATGCAGAGCAGCAGTCAGGAGGCACTTCCTGTTTGCAGGCTGCCTGATAAGATGGCGGCTTCCATTCGTTTTTTAATGTGAACAATCTGTATGTACAGGGTGTGGGAAAAATATAAGATAGACTCTTATTCAGAGTGAAGGTCCGCTTTAAGGCAAATCATCATAAATGTATTCAATTAAAAACATAACATACAATGTGTAGCTAAAAGTCCAAAGCAGGGGCATCTCACCCATATTAGTGCAAAACAATCCCCCAAAAACACATATAACAAATACTAATCATACTATCCACACATCAAATCCATATACAAATGCCCAAAATCCATATAAATGAGTCCTATAATAAAGTGCCAATAATTGTTACATGAAAACTTGTGCTTATATGAAGTGCTATATACAATGCCAATCCTCCAAGATGTATACAATCAAGAGGAATCCGACAGTGTGCAAAGATGATGTCCCTGCTGGTTCCCACTGGAGTGCCTTTACCCACGCATTTCGTGGTCTTAGAGACCCCTTTGTCAAAAGGTGCCAGGTTTTGAGTGAGCGCCTCCAAGCCTACAACACTGGAGGTAGGTCTGCCTCATTACACTGTTTTTAGTATGGCATGGATACTATAAATTGTGTTTGATATTTATAACGACGCATCCATTAAATTGCTACTGCACACCGGCCTTGTGCGCGTTTAACTTTTCCCGTATATGACACTTGTATGAGCCAAGCTTTGCCAGTGGGGACACTAAATTAATATATAGACAGACTGTTAACCATAGGAAGTGTTCTAGCACATGGAGAAATAAAATAGCCATTGCAGTAAAAGAAATCATTGCGAATCACACAGAAATCTGATTTTCCCACAGCAGTTGTATGAAGCCGGCGTTCATGCGTCCTGTGGGACATTTAAATTCACATATTTTTCCGAAGTCAGCACTTTCTAGAACCAAATTTCACCTGCTGATTCAGGAACCAGCTGTGCTGGCCCTCGGAGAATAAAAGGAGGCCAGACAAGCTCTTCGAACCCAGCTTCCTGTTTTGTTTGAGGCAAAGAACAGTCTGTACTTCTCTCAAACACTGAGGCACTGCCAACTGTCAAGCGCGGTTTACAAGTGAAAATCTCTCAGAAGTTAGTGGCTAGATAAAGGTTTCAGCAGAACATTATTCTTCTTGGATCAGTAACAATAACTGTCCTGGGCAGTCAACTGTGGATTTTACGTAACGGTGGCCAATTGCAGAGTACTCCCAAGAATATCCACAGTTCCGCTATTCGAGTTTCCGATACTGTCAGGAATACTTCCCGTCTCCTGATAAGGCCATTTCCAGTGTGCGCACTGTTCCCATCATCAGATGCGGGCACTGCCCTGCAGCAGGAACACTGTTCCCATCATCAGATGCGGGCACTGCCCTGCAGCAGGCGCACTGTTACCATCATCAGATGCGGGCACTGCCCTGCAGCACGAACAACTTACGATCATCAGATGTGGGCACTGCCCTGCAGCAGGAACACTGTTACTATCATAAGATGCGGGCACTGCCCTGCAACAGGAACACTGTTCCCATCATCAGATGCGGACACTGCCCTGCAGCACGAACACTGTTCCCATCATCAGATGCGGGCACTGCCCTGCAACAGGAACACTGTTACCCTCATCAGATGCGGGCACGGCCCTGCAGCAGGAACACTGTTACCATCATCAGATGCGGGCACTGCCCTGCAACAGGAACACTGTTCCCATCATCAGATGCGGGCACTGCCCTGCAGCACGAACACTGTTCCCATCATCAGATGCGGGCACTGCCCTGCAACAGGAACACTGTTACCCTCATCAGATGCAGGCACTGCCCTGCAACAGGAACACTGTTACCATCATCAGATGTGGGCACTGCCCTGCAGCAGGAACACTGTTACCCTCATCAGATGCGGGCACTGCCCTGCAGCAGGAACACTGTTACCATCATCAGATGCGGGCACTGCCCTGCAACAGGAACACTGTTACCCTCATCAGATGCGGGCACTGCCCTGAAGCAGGAACACTGTTACCATCATCAGATGTGGGCACTGCCCTGTAACAGGAACACTGTTACCATCATCAGATGCGGGCACTGCCCTGTAACAGGAACACTGTTACCATCATCAGATGCGGGCACTGCCCTGCAGCACGAACACTGTTCCCATCATCAGATGCGGGCACTGCCCTGCAGCACGAACACTGTTACCATCATCAGATGCGGGCACTGCCCTGCAGCAGGAACACTGTTACCATCATCAGATGCGGGCACTGCCCTGCAGCAGGAACACTGTTACCATCATCAGATGCGGGCACTGCCCTGCAGCAGGAACACTGTTACCATCATCAGATGCGGGCACTGCCCTGCAGCACGAACACTGTTACCATCATCAGATGCGGGCACTGCCCTGCAGCACGAACAACTTACCATCATCAGATGTGGGCACTGCCCTGCAGCAGGAACACTGTTACTATCATAAGATGCGGGCACTGCCCTGCAACAGGAACACTGTTCCCATCATCAGATGCGGACACTGCCCTGCAGCACGAACACTGTTCCCATCATCAGATGCGGGCACTGCCCTGCAACAGGAACACTGTTACCCTCATCAGATGCGGGCACGGCCCTGCAGCAGGAACACTGTTACCATCATCAGATGCGGGCACTGCCCTGCAACAGGAACACTGTTCCCATCATCAGATGCGGGCACTGCCCTGCAGCACGAACACTGTTCCCATCATCAGATGCGGGCACTGCCCTGCAACAGGAACACTGTTACCCTCATCAGATGCAGGCACTGCCCTGCAACAGGAACACTGTTACCATCATCAGATGTGGGCACTGCCCTGCAGCAGGAACACTGTTACCCTCATCAGATGCGGGCACTGCCCTGCAGCAGGAACACTGTTACCATCATCAGATGCGGGCACTGCCCTGCAACAGGAACACTGTTACCCTCATCAGATGCGGGCACTGCCCTGCAGCAGGAACACTGTTACCATCATCAGATGTGGGCACTGCCCTGTAACAGGAACACTGTTACCATCATCAGATGCGGGCACTGCCCTGTAACAGGAACACTGTTACCATCATCAGATGCGGGCACTGCCCTGCAGCACGAACACTGTTCCCATCATCAGATGCGGGCACTGCCCTGCAGCACGAACACTGTTACCATCATCAGATGCGGGCACTGCCCTGCAGCAGGAACACTGTTACCATCATCAGATGCGGGCACTGCCCTGCAGCAGGAACACTGTTACCATCATCAGATGCGGGCACTGCCCTGCAGCAGGAACACTGTTACCATCATCAGAAGCGGGCACTGCCCTGCAGCACGAACACTGTTACCATCATCAGATGCGGGCACTGCCCTGCAACACGAACACTGTTACCATCATCAGATGCGGGCACTGCCCTGCAGCAGGAACACTGTTACCATCATCAGATGCGGGCACTGCCCTGCAACAGGAACACTGTTACCATCATCAGATGCGGGCACTGCCCTGCAACACGAACACTGTTACCATCATCAGATGCGGGCACTTACCTGCAGCAGGAACACTGTTACCATCATCAGATGCGGGCACTGCCCTGCAACAGGAACACTGTTACCATCATCAGATGCGGGCACTGCCCTGCAGCAGGAACACTGTTATCATCATCAGATGCGGGCACTGCCCTGCAGCAGGAACACTGTTACCATCATCAGATGTGGGCACTGCCCTGCAGCAGGAACACTGTTACTATCATCAGATGCGGGCACTGCCCTGCAGCAGAAACACTGTTACCATCATCAGATGCGGACACTGCCCTGCAGCAGGAACACTGTTCCCATCATCAGATGCGGGCACTGCCCTGCAGCAGGAACACTGTTACCATCATCAGATGCGGGCACTGCCCTGCAGCAGGAACACTGTTACCATCATCAGATGCGGGCACTGCCCTGCAGCACGAACACTGTTACCATCATGAGATGCGGGCACTGCCCTGCAGCACGAACACTGTTACCATCATCAGATGCGGGCACTGCCCTGCAGCACGAACACTGTTACCATCATCAGATGCGGGCACTGCCCTGCAACAGGAACACTGTTACCATCATCAGATGCGGGCACTGCCCGGCAACAGGAACACTGTTACCATCATCAGATGCGGGCACTGCCCTGCAGCAGGAACACTGTTACCATCATCAGATGCGGGCACTGCCCTGCAGCACGAACACTGTTACCATCATCAGATGCGGGCACTGCCCTGCAGCACGAACACTGTTACCATCATCAGATGCGGGCACTGCCCTGCAGCAGGAACACTGTTACTATCATCAGATGCGGGCACTTACCTGCAGCAGGAACACTGTTACCATCATCAGATGCGGGCACTGCCCTGCAACAGGAACACTGTTACCATCATCAGATGCGGGCACTGCCCTGCAGCAGGAACACTGTTACCATCATCAGATGCGGGCACTGCCCTGCAGCAGGAACACTGTTACCATCATCAGATGCGGGCACTGCCCTGCAGCAGGAACACTGTTACCATCATCAGATGCGGGCACTGCCCTGCAACAGGAACACTGTTACCATCATCAGATGCGGGCACTGCCCTGCAGCAGGAACATTGTTACCATCATCAGATGCGGGCACTGCCCTGCAGCAGGAACACTGTTACTATCATCAGATGCGGGCACTGCCCTGCAGCAGGAACACTGTTATCATCATCAGATGCGGGCACTGCCCTGCAACAGGAACACTTTTACCATCATCAGATGCGGGCACTGCCCTGCAGCAGGAACACTGTTACCATCATCAGATGCGGGCACTTACCTGCAACAGGAACACTGTTACTATCATCAGATGCGGGCACTGCCCTGCAGCAGGAACACTGTTACCATCATCAGATGCGGGCACTGCCCTGCAGCAGGAACACTGTTATCATCATCAGATGCGGGCACTGCCCTGCAACAGGAACACTGTTACCATCATCAGATGCGGGCACTGCCCTGCAGCACGAACACTGTTACCATCATCAGATGCGGGCACTGCCCTGCAGCAGGAACACTGTTACCATCATCAGATGCGGGCACTGCCCTGCAACAGGAACACTGTTACCATCATCAGATGCGGGCACTGCCCTGCAACAGGAACACTGTTACCATCATCAGATGCGGGCACTGCCCTGCAACAGGAACACTGTTACCATCATCAGATGCGGGCACTGCCCTGCAGCAGGAACACTGTTACCATCATAAGATGCGGGCACTGCCCTGCAGCAGGAACACTGTTACCATCATCAGATGCGGGCACTGCCCTGCAACACGAACACTGTTACCATCATCAGATGCGGGCACTGCCCTGCAGCAGGAACACTGTTACCATCATAAGATGCGGGCACTGCCCTGCAGCAGGAACACTGTTACCATCATCAGATGCGGGCACTGCCCTGCAACAGGAACACTGTTACCATCATCAGATGCGGGCACTGCCCTGCAACAGGAACACTGTTACCATCATCAGATGCGGGCACTGCCCTGCAACAGGAACACTGTTACCATCATCAGATGCGGGCACTTACCTGCAGCAGGAACACTGTTACCATCATCAGATGCGGGCACTGCCCTGCAGCACGAACAACTTACCATCATCAGATGCGGGCACTGCCCTGCAACAGGAACACTGTTACCATCATCAGATGCGGGCACTGCCCTGCAGCAGGAACACTGTTATCATCATCAGATGCGGGCACTGCCCTGCAGCAGGAACACTGTTACCATCATCAGATGCGGGCACTGCCCTGCAGCAGGAACACTGTTACCATCATCAGATGCGGGCACTGCCCTGCAGCACGAACACTGTTACCATCATGAGATGCGGGCACTGCCCTGCAGCACGAACACTGTTACCATCATCAGATGCGAGCACTGCCCTGCAACAGGAACACTGTTACCATCATCAGATGCGGGCACTGCCCTGCAACAGGAACACTGTTACTATCATCAGATGCGGGCACTGCCCTGCAGCAGGAACACTGTTACCATCATCAGATGCGGGCACTGCCCTGCAGCAGGAACACTGTTACCATCATCAGATGCGGGCACTGCCCTGCAGCAGGAACACTGTTACCATCATCAGATGCGGGCACTTACCTGCAGCAGGAACACTGTTACTATCATCAGATGCGGGCACTGCCCTGCAACAGGAACACTGTTACCATCATCAGATGCGGGCACTGCCCTGCAGCAGGAACACTGTTACCATCATCAGATGCGGGCACTGCCCTGCAGCACGAACACTGTTACCATCATCAGATGCGGGCACTGCCCTGCAGCAGGAACATTGTTACCATCATCAGATGCGGGCACTGCCCTGCAGCAGGAACACTGTTACTATCATCAGATGCGGGCACTGCCCTGCAGCAGGAACACTGTTATCATCATCAGATGCGGGCACTGCCCTGCAACAGGAACACTGTTACCATCATCAGATGCGGGCACTGCCCTGCAGCAGGAACACTGTTACCATCATCAGATGCGGGCACTGCCCTGCAGCAGGAACACTGTTACCATCATCAGATGCGGGCACTGCCCTGCAACAGGAACACTGTTACCATCATCAGATGCGGGCACTGCCCTGCAACAGGAACACTGTTACCATCATCAGATGCGGGCACTGCCCTGCAACAGGAACACTGTTACCATCATCAGATGCGGGCACTGCCCTGCAGCAGGAACACTGTTACCATCATAAGATGCGGGCACTGCCCTGCAGCAGGAACACTGTTACCATCATCAGATGCGGGCACTGCCCTGCAACAGGAACACTGTTACCATCATCAGATGCGGGCACTTACCTGCAGCAGGAACACTGTTACCATCATCAGATGCGGGCACTGCCCTGCAGCACGAACAACTTACCATCATCAGATGCGGGCACTGCCCTGCAACAGGAACACTGTTACCATCATCAGATGCGGGCACTGCCCTGCAGCAGGAACACTGTTATCATCATCAGATGGGGGCACTGCCCTGCAGCAGGAACAATGTTACCATCATCAGATGCGGGCACTGCCCTGCAGCACGAACACTGTTACCATCATCAGATGCGGGCACTGCCCTGCAGCACGAACACTGTTACCATCATGAGATGCGGGCACTGCCCTGCAGCACGAACACTGTTACCATCATCAGATGCGGGCACTGCCCTGCAACAGGAACACTGTTACCATCATCAGATGCGGGCACTGCCCTGCAACAGGAACACTGTTACTATCATCAGATGTGGGCACTGCCCTGCAGCAGGAACACTGTTACCATCATCAGATGCGGGCACTGCCCTGCAGCAGGAACACTGTTACCATCATCAGATGCGGGCACTGCCCTGCAGCAGGAACACTGTTACCATCATCAGATGCGGGCACTTACCTGCAGCAGGAACACTGTTACTATCATCAGATGCGGGCACTGCCCTGCAGCAGGAACACTGTTACCATCATCAGATGCGGGCACTGCCCTGCAGCAGGAACACTGTTCCCATCATCAGATGCGGGCACTGCCTTTCAGCAGGAACACTGTTACTATCATCAGATGCGGGCACTTACCTGCAGCAGGAACACTGTTACCATCATCAGATGCGGGCACTGCCCTGCAGCAGGAACACTGTTACCATCATCAGATGCGGGCACTGCCCTGCAACAGGAACACTGTTAACATCATCAGATGCGGGCACTGCCCTGCAACAGGAACACTGTTACCATCATCAGATGCGGGCACTGCCCTGCAGCAGGAACACTGTTACCATTATCAGATGCGGGCACTGCCCTGCAGCAGGAACACTGTTACCATCATCAGATGCGGGCACTGCCCTGCAGCACGAACACTGTTACCATCATCAGATGCGGGCACTGCCCTGCAACAGGAACACTGTTACCATCATCAGATGCAGGCACTGCCCTGCAACAGGAACACTGTTACCATCATCAGATGCGGGCACTGCCCTGCAGCAGGAACACTGTTACCATCATCAGATGCGGGCACTGCCCTGCAGCAGGAACACTGTTATCATCATCAGATGCGGGCACTGCCCTGCAGCAGGAACACTATTACTATCATCAGATGCGGGCACTGCCCTGCAGCAGGAACACTATTACTATCATCAGATGCGGGCACTGCCCTGCAGCAGGAACACTGTTATCATCATCAGATGCGGGCACTGCCCTGCAACAGGAACACTGTTACCATCATCAGATGCGGGCACTGCCCTGCAGCAGGAACACTGTTACCATCATCAGATGCGGGCACTGCCCTGCAGCAGGAACACTGTTACCATCATCAGATGCGGGCACTGCCCTGCAACAGGAACACTGTTACCATCATCAGATGCGGGCACTGCCCTGCAACAGGAACACTGTTACCATCATCAGATGCGGGCACTGCCCTGCAACAGGAACACTGTTACCATCATCAGATGCGGGCACTGCCCTGCAGCAGGAACACTGTTACCATCATAAGATGCGGGCACTGCCCTGCAGCAGGAACACTGTTACCATCATCAGATGCGGGCACTGCCCTGCAACAGGAACACTGTTACCATCATCAGATGCGGGCACTTACCTGCAGCAGGAACACTGTTACCATCATCAGATGCGGGCACTGCCCTGCAACAGGAACACTGTTACCATCATCAGATGCGGGCACTGCCCTGCAGCAGGAACACTGTTATCATCATCAGATGCGGGCACTGCCCTGCAGCAGGAACACTGTTACCATCATCAGATGCGGGCACTGCCCTGCAGCAGGAACACTGTTACCATCATCAGATGCGGGCACTGCCCTGCAGCAGGAACACTGTTATCATCATCAGATGCGGGCACTGCCCTGCAACAGGAACACTGTTACCATCATCAGATGCGGGCACTGCCCTGCAGCAGGAACACTGTTACCATCATCAGATGCGGGCACTGCCCTGCAGCAGGAACACTGTTACCATCATCAGATGCGGGCACTGCCCTGCAACAGGAACACTGTTACCATCATCAGATGCGGGCACTGCCCTGCAACAGGAACACTGTTACCATCATCAGATGCGGGCACTGCCCTGCAACAGGAACACTGTTACCATCATCAGATGCGGGCACTGCCCTGCAGCAGGAACACTGTTACCATCATAAGATGCGGGCACTGCCCTGCAGCAGGAACATTGTTACCATCATCAGATGTGGGCACTGCCCTGCAACAGGAACACTGTTACCATCATCAGATGCGGGCACTTACCTGCAGCAGGAACACTGTTACCATCATCAGATGCGGGCACTGCCCTGCAGCACGAACAACTTACCATCATCAGATGCGGGCACTGCCCTGCAACAGGAACACTGTTACCATCATCAGATGCGGGCACTGCCCTGCAGCAGGAACACTGTTATCATCATCAGATGCGGGCACTGCCCTGCAGCAGGAACACTGTTACCATCATCAGATGCGGGCACTGCCCTGCAGCAGGAACACTGTTACCATCATCAGATGCGGGCACTGCCCTGCAGCACGAACACTGTTACCATCATGAGATGCGGGCACTGCCCTGCAGCACGAACACTGTTACCATCATCAGATGCGGGCACTGCCCTGCAACAGGAACACTGTTACCATCATCAGATGCGGGCACTGCCCTGCAACAGGAACACTGTTACTATCATCAGATGCGGGCACTGCCCTGCAGCAGGAACACTGTTACCATCATCAGATGCGGGCACTGCCCTGCAGCAGGAACACTGTTACCATCATCAGATGCGGGCACTGCCCTGCAGCAGGAACACTGTTACCATCATCAGATGCGGGCACTTACCTGCAGCAGGAACACTGTTACTATCATCAGATGCGGGCACTGCCCTGCAGCAGGAACACTGTTACCATCATCAGATGCGGGCACTGCCCTGCAGCAGGAACACTGTTCCCATCATCAGATGCGGGCACTGCCCTGCAGCAGGAACACTGTTACTATCATCAGATGCGGGCACTTACCTGCAGCAGGAACACTGTTACCATCATCAGATGCGGGCACTGCCCTGCAGCAGGAACACTGTTACCATCATCAGATGCGGGCACTGCCCTGCAGCAGGAACACTGTTACCTTCTTCAGATGCGGGCACTGCCCTGCAACAGGAACACTGTTACCATCATCAGATGCGGGCACTGCCCTGCAACAGGAACACTGTTACCATCATCAGATGCGGGCACTGCCCTGCAGCAGGAACACTGTTACCATCATCAGATGCGGGCACTGCCCTGCAGCAGGAACACTGTTACCATCATCAGATGCGGGCACTGCCCTGCAGCACGAACACTGTTACCATCATCAGATGCGGGCACTGCTTGCAACAGGAACACTGTTACCATCATCAGATGCGGGCACTGCCCTGCAACAGGAACACTGTTACCATCATCAGATGCGGGCACTGCCCTGCAGCAGGAACACTGTTACCATCATCAGATGCGGGCACTGCCCTGCAGCACGAACACTGTTACCATCATCAGATGCGGGCACTGCCCTGCAGCAGGAACATTGTTACCATCACCAGATGCGGGCACTGCCCTGCAGCAGGAACACTATTACTATCATCAGATGCGGGCACTGCCCTGCAGCAGGAACATTGTTATCATCATCAGATGCGGGCAATGCCCTGCAACAGGAACACTGTTACCATCATCAGATGCGGGCACTGCCCTGCAACAGGAACACTGTTACCATCATCAGATGCGGGCACTGCCCTGCAACAGGAACACTGTTACCATTATCAGATGCGGGCACTGCCCTGCAACAGGAACACTGTTACCATCATCAGATGCGGGCACTGCCCTGCAGCAGGAACACTGTTACCATCATAAGATGCGGGCACTGCCCTGCAGCAGGAACACTGTTACCATCATCAGATGCGGGCACTGCCCTGCAACACGAACACTGTTACCATCATCAGATGCGGGCACTTACCTGCCGCAGGAACACTGTTACCATCATCAGATGCGGGCACTGCCTTGCAACAGGAACACTGTTACCATCATCAGATGCGGGCACTGCCCTGCAGCAGGAACACTGTTATCATCATCAGATGCGGGCACTGCCCTGCAGCAGGAACACTGTTACCATCATCAGATGCGGGCACTGCCCTGCAGCAGGAACATTGTTACCATCATCAGATGCGGGCACTGCCCTGCAGCACGAACACTGTTACCATCATGAGATGCGGGCACTGCCCTGCAGCACGAACACTGTTACCATCATCAGATGCGGGCACTGCCCTGCAACAGGAACACTGTTACCATCATCAGATGCGGGCACTGCCCTGCAACAGGAACACTGTTACTATCATCAGATGCGGGCACTGCCCTGCAGCAGGAACACTGTTACCATCATCAGATGCGGGCACTGCCCTGCAGCAGGAACACTGTTACCATCATCAGATGCGGGCACTGCCCTGCAGCAGGAACACTGTTACCATCATCAGATGCGGGCACTGCCCTGCAACAGGAACACTGTTACCATCATCAGATGCGGGCACTGCCCTGCAACAGGAACACTGTTACCATCATCAGATGCGGGCACTGCCCTGCAACAGGAACACTGTTACCATCATCAGATGCGGGCACTGCCCTGCAGCAGGAACACTGTTACCATCATAAGATGCGGGCACTGCCCTGCAGCAGGAACATTGTTACCATCATCAGATGTGGGCACTGCCCTGCAACAGGAACACTGTTACCATCATCAGATGCGGGCACTTACCTGCAGCAGGAACACTGTTACCATCATCAGATGCGGGCACTGCCCTGCAGCACGAACAACTTACCATCATCAGATGCGGGCACTGCCCTGCAACAGGAACACTGTTACCATCATCAGATGCGGGCACTGCCCTGCAGCAGAAACATTGTTACCATCATCAGATGCGGGCACTGCCCTGCAGCAGGAACATTGTTACCATCATCAGATGCGGGCACTGCCCTGCAGCAGGAACACTGTTACTATCATCAGATGCGGGCACTGCCCTGCAGCACGAACACTGTTACCATCATGAGATGCGGGCACTGCCCTGCAGCACGAACACTGTTACCATCATCAGATGCGGGCACTGCCCTGCAACAGGAACACTGTTACCATCATCAGATGCGGGCACTGCCCTGCAACAGGAACACTGTTACTATCATCAGATGCGGGCACTGCCCTGCAGCAGGAACACTGTTACCATCATCAGATGCGGGCACTGCCCTGCAGCAGGAACACTGTTACCATCATCAGATGCGGGCACTGCCCTGCAGCAGGAACACTGTTACCATCATCAGATGCGGGCACTTACCTGCAGCAGGAACACTGTTACTATCATCAGATGCGGGCACTGCCCTGCAGCAGGAACACTGTTACCATCATCAGATGCGGGCACTGCCCTGCAGCAGGAACACTGTTCCCATCATCAGATGCGGGCACTGCCCTGCAGCAGGAACACTGTTACTATCATCAGATGCGGGCACTTACCTGCAGCAGGAACACTGTTACCATCATCAGATGCGGGCACTGCCCTGCAGCAGGAACACTGTTACCATCATCAGATGCGGGCACTGCCCTGCAGCAGGAACACTGTTACCTTCTTCAGATGCGGGCACTGCCCTGCAACAGGAACACTGTTACCATCATCAGATGCGGGCACTGCCCTGCAACAGGAACACTGTTACCATCATCAGATGCGGGCACTGCCCTGCAGCAGGAACACTGTTACCATCATCAGATGCGGGCACTGCCCTGCAGCAGGAACACTGTTACCATCATCAGATGCGGGCACTGCCCTGCAGCACGAACACTGTTACCATCATCAGATGCGGGCACTGCTTGCAACAGGAACACTGTTACCATCATCAGATGCGGGCACTGCCCTGCAACAGGAACACTGTTACCATCATCAGATGCGGGCACTGCCCTGCAGCAGGAACACTGTTACCATCATCAGATGCGGGCACTGCCCTGCAGCACGAACACTGTTACCATCATTAGATGCGGGCACTGCCCTGCAGCAGGAACATTGTTACCATCACCAGATGCGGGCACTGCCCTGCAGCAGGAACACTATTACTATCATCAGATGCGGGCACTGCCCTGCAGCAGGAACATTGTTATCATCATCAGATGCGGGCACTGCCCTGCAACAGGAACACTGTTACCATCATCAGATGCGGGCACTGCCCTGCAACAGGAACACTGTTACCATCATCAGATGCGGGCACTGCCCTGCAACAGGAACACTGTTACCATTATCAGATGCGGGCACTGCCCTGCAACAGGAACACTGTTACCATCATCAGATGCGGGCACTGCCCTGCAGCAGGAACACTGTTACCATCATAAGATGCAGGCACTGCCCTGCAGCAGGAACACTGTTACCATCATCAGATGCGGGCACTGCCCTGCAACACGAACACTGTTACCATCATCAGATGCGGGCACTTACCTGCCGCAGGAACACTGTTACCATCATCAGATGCGGGCACTGCCCTGCAACAGGAACACTGTTACCATCATCAGATGCGGGCACTGCCCTGCAGCAGGAACACTGTTATCATCATCAGATGCGGGCACTGCCCTGCAGCAGGAACACTGTTACCATCATCAGATGCGGGCACTGCCCTGCAGCAGGAACATTGTTACCATCATCAGATGCGGGCACTGCCCTGCAGCACGAACACTGTTACCATCATGAGATGCGGGCACTGCCCTGCAGCACGAACACTGTTACCATCATCAGATGCGGGCACTGCCCTGCAACAGGAACACTGTTACCATCATCAGATGCGGGCACTGCCCTGCAACAGGAACACTGTTACTATCATCAGATGCGGGCACTGCCCTGCAGCAGGAACACTGTTACCATCATCAGATGCGGGCACTGCCCTGCAGCAGGAACACTGTTACCATCATCAGATGCGGGCACTGCCCTGCAGCAGGAACACTGTTACCATCATCAGATGCGGGCACTTACCTGCAGCAGGAACACGGTTACTATCATCAGATGCGGGCACTGCCCTGCAGCAGGAACACTGTTACCATCATCAGATGCGGGCACTGCCCTGCAGCAGGAACACTGTTCCCATCATCAGATGCGGGCACTGCCCTGCAGCAGGAACACTGTTACTATCATCAGATGTGGGCACTTACCTGCAGCAGGAACACTGTTACCATCATCAGATGCGGGCACTGCCCTGCAGCAGGAACACTGTTACCATCATCAGATGCGGGCACTGCCCTGCAACAGGAACACTGTTACCATCATCAGATGCGGGCACTGCCCTGCAGCAGGAACACTGTTACCATCATCAGATGCGGGCACTGCCCTGCAGCAGGAACACTGTTACCATCATCAGATGCGGGCACTGCCCTGCAACAGGAACACTGTTACCATCATCAGATGCGGGCACTGCCCTGCAGCAGGAACACTGTTACCATCATCAGATGCGGGCACTGCCCTGCAGCACGAACACTGTTACCATCATGAGATGCGGGCACTGCCCTGCAGCACGAACACTGTTACCATCATCAGATGCGGGCACTGCCCTGCAACAGGAACACTGTTACCATCATCAGATGCGGGCACTGCCCTGCAACAGGAACACTGTTACCATCATCAGATGCGGGCACTGCCCTGCAGCAGGAACACTGTTACCATCATCAGATGCGGGCACTGCCCTGCAGCACGAACACTGTTACCATCATCAGATGAGGGCACTGCCCTGCAGCAGAAACATTGTTACCATCATCAGATGCGGGCACTGCCCTGCAGCAGGAACATTGTTACCATCATCAGATGCGGGCACTGCCCTGCAGCAGGAACACTGTTACTATCATCAGATGCGGGCACTGCCCTGCAGCAGGAACACTGTTATCATCATCAGATGCGGGCACTGCCCTGCAACAGGAACACTGTTACCATCATCAGATGCGGGCACTGCCCTGCAGCAGGAACACTGTTACCATCATCAGATGCGGGCACTGCCCTGCAACAGGAACACTGTTACCATCATCAGATGCGGGCACTGCCCTGCAGCAGGAACACTGTTCCCATCATCAGATGCGGGCACTGCCCTGCAGCAGGAACACTGTTACTATCATCAGATGCGGGCACTTACCTGCAGCAGGAACACTGTTACCATCATCAGATGCGGGCACTGCCCTGCAGCAGGAACACTGTTACCATCATCAGATGCGGGCACTGCCCTGCAACAGGAACACTGTTACCATCATCAGATGCGGGCACTGCCCTGCAGCAGGAACACTGTTACCATCATCAGATGCGGGCACTGCCCTGCAGCAGGAACACTGTTACCATCATCAGATGCGGGCACTGCCCTGCAGCTCGAACACTGTTACCATCATCAGATGCGGGCACTGCCCTGCAACAGGAACACTGTTACCATCATCAGATGCGGGCACTGCCCTGCAACAGGAACACTGTTACCATCATCAGATGCAGGCACTGCCCTGCAGCAGGAACACTGTTACCATCATCAGATGCGGGCACTGCCCTGCAGCAGGAACACTGTTACCATCATCAGATGCAGGCACTGCCCTGCAGCAGGAACACTGTTACCATCATCAGATGCGGGCACTGCCCTGCAGCAGGAACACTGTTACCATCATCAGATGCGGGCACTGCCCTGCAGCACGAACACTGTTACCATCATCAGATGCGGGCGCTGCCCTGCAGCAGAAACATTGTTACCATCATCAGATGCGGGCACTGCCCTGCAGCAGGAACATTGTTACCATCATCAGATGCGGGCACTGCCCTGCAGCAGGAACACTGTTACTATCATCAGATGCGGGCACTGCCCTGCAGCAGGAACACTGTTATCATCATCAGATGCGGGCACTGCCCTGCAACAGGAACACTGTTACCATCATCAGATGCGGGCACTGCCCTGCAGCAGGAACACTGTTACCATCATCAGATGCGGGCACTGCCCTGCAGCAGGAACACTGTTACCATCATCAGATGCGGGCACTGCCCTGCAACAGGAACACTGTTACCATCATCAGATGCGGGCACTGCCCTGCAGCAGGAACACTGTTACCATCATCAGATGCGGGCACTGCCCTGCAGCAGGAACACTGTTACCATCATAAGATACGGGCACTGCCCTGTAACAGGAACACTGTCACCATCATCAGATGCGGGCACAGCCGTATTAGCTAACACAATGGCACTAAAGACAGGCGGCCAAATACAGGAGGATTTGCAGATTGAGCAAACAGCTAAAAATGAACAAATAAAAATAACATTAAAGGAGAGCTATTATGAAAAAAATGGCCAATAAAAAAACTATTTAAGTATGCTAAATAGCAATCAGAGGAGTTACTAATATACCCAGCATCAAAGAATTTGAATCTAACTAAGCCTGATTTTTTCTTTAAATAGAAGGAAGAAGAATCAGGGGTGACAGGTTTTGAACCTACCATCGTGCTTTTCCAGGGGATATCTGCTCAACTATAATGGCCTGGTCCCTGGGGTAGGTTATGCTGGAAACACAATTGCAATAGATTTTCCTCTCATTTGTGTAGATGCTTTTACCCATCATGGGCAGATATTTAGAATAGTTAAAGGGCCACTCCAGCTACTTTAAAAAAAAAAAAAGCCTAAGCCCCGCCTTGCCCCCTTCAAATAGCAACTATTCTGATGTAATAAAAGAAAAAAAAACTCACCTTCCAGCTGCAGCTGTGGCCCTGAACACACGCCACCATCTTCCTGGAAGTCGTGGCTGGCGCCACTCTCAGCATTGCGCACACAGAGAGCGTCTGCTCCCAGCCCCGCCCGGGATTTCCGGAAGATGGCGCCAAGTTTGGGGGCTGGATTTGGGGTGAAGGCGAGCATCTTGTTTTCTTTAATTAGATCAGTATAATCACTACTTGGAGGGGGCAGGGTGCGGCATATTTTGAAGGAAGGTGCTGGAGTATTTGAACAAGTACCAGTTTTGTATGCAGGTGGGAAAATGATATAAAATTCCTGAGCTGATCTAGTATTTTTGTTGGGTGGGGTCTTATATGAAAATGCAAAAGTATTAAATCTGCATTAGAAGGTTTATGTATATTGATATTTGTGCTGCTGTTTACAGTGGACCAAAACCAGGGATTTTCACTATCCCGGCTTTGGGTTCATACAGCTGTTTGAAACCCCACTAGTCACCCAATATACATACATTACCTCACAGGCATTCCCACGGCACAGGTGCAGCTCTGTTCCCATCAGCTTCTTTGACTGTGCCCATTAACGTGGAAAAAAAGGAACTGAAGGGAGATTCGCCACACTTTCTACTGGCACACTTCATCTCTGTATGGCTTGGCGCGGTCACGCCAGCCAATCCGTTATGGTGAGTGCGCCGCTCACAGAACTAGAGAGATACCAAAGATACAACCACTGTCCTCACATGCGCTGCGTGTTTGCTGGGCAGGTAAGGTTATCGGGTAACTGGGTTTCACATAGTGGGGTACAGCAGGGAGGGTATATAACCGGACCTAGTACCTTATCTACAGTAGTTCTGGTTTTGGTCCACTTTAAGAGGGTAAGATTTGGAGACTTTACCTTTAGTAGAGGTCTGCTTTACTTACACATCAGGCTTCATCTACTCTATCCCAGTTACACAGCGTTCATGTGAAGATCAGTCGACTATCAAATATACGTCACTGACATCTGAAATTTGTGTTTCATGAATTGTACAGAGCTGCTGTAGCTTTTCACTATTAATATATGTTAATTGTACTGTTTCTATATAGCTCAAGAATGGGACCAAGATGCTCTAGACCAGTGGTACTCAACTGGCGGACCGGGGTCCAAATGCGGACCTCAGTCCCTGATTTCCGGACCCCTGCCCTGACACTCAGCTGCTTCTGTGTTGCCATGCTCAGAGCTGCCCCCTCGATTAGCGATGTAGTCTCCCTGCCAGTGTCATGGCTCCCTGGTAGGTACCTAGCATTGCAATATGAAGTACTACACAGATGGGAAGTGGCATTGCAAGTTTAACCTGGGGAATCTATAGCCCCTCACCCAGTGTGCTGATTTATAACTATCCGCCCCCCCAGCGACAGCCCTCTGCCCGGACCCTCATCTTTCACCAGATGCCTTTTAATGGACCTTTACAAGAAATGGTTGAGTACCCCTGCTCTAGACACTGGTTACCAGAGAGGGTGTAAGTCTGCTTTACAATCTGTACAACTATGATGTACACATAAGAGGCTTTTCCTTGATGAAAGGTTAGATCCGGAGATTACCCAGCATTTCCAGGTGGAGGTTTGCTGCAGATGTAGCTATGATTCTTATGGCAGCCGGTACATTTCACCTGCAGTCTGTGTCCTGGGGGTAAAATAATATTCATCGAAATGAGTCACAGCCACAATGTAAGGTTACAAAGGCCCTAATTTATGAAGGGATAGCGTCAGGTAGCGCCTGGTTAATGTGAGGTAGCGACAGATAGCGACTGGTGAACGTCGGACACGGCACGCAATTACACATTTATCAAGCAGAATGTGTTTAGCGACTGGGATAGCGCCATGTAGCGTCTGATTCATCATTTTCACAGCCTCATCGAACAGCGCCAGCGTTCAGCCTTGCACAGCGCCAGGTATGACCTCTCGCTACCTGTCGCTCTCCAATACATTTCAATGGATGAACCTTTTCTTCTCTTTAAACCGGGTTTTTGTTTTTTTGTTTTCGCCAAAAAATCACTAATAATTTTGTGACCTCTTCTGACATTGAAAAAGCTGTTTTTTCACTTTTTTTTTTATTTTAAAAAAATTTCTTCAGAAATGACATTACAGGTCTGCCATTAAAGTGTTCATGTTACAATGTGGTTACAATGTAATTCCATAGGTTTTCGCTTTGTTACTAGTGGATAGATGCTGAAAAACACACTTTAAACACACAGCCTCCTGCTCTGTGGGCTTCAGATAAGCATTTTTCAGCGCCAGAGATTTGTGAGGCTGTTTTTTGCTGAATATGGTGTGAGTCGGTCGCTATGAGCAGTCGCTAACATGCGCTCCCATACAGCGCTGTACTGGTCAAATAGCGACTTCTCACAATGTATTCAACATTACTGAACAGCGACTGAGTCGCTATGAAGTAGCGACCCACGGCTGAGCAAAGCGACTACTAGCGGGCGCTCTGAAAATGCCGCTACAGGCGCTCATCTGTCGCTACCTGCCGCTATTAATGAATCAAACTCAAAGAAGATTATTGGAGTCTATTAAAATGTCACATCTTGCAAGTGACTGTCTCCTTTACAACTGTCCTGTTACTAATGTCATGTTACACTCAGGATGTCATGGGCTCCCTGTGTTCTTACAGCTCCTATAGTATTGGCCTCTCTAGAAACTGACCGGCCGTTCATTTAGGAGAAGTTATGTGGCTGTTTTAACTGTGACTAGGGTATCCTGTTCTTTTTATACACTTAACGGACCTTCACCTTGAATAAGAACCTATCTTCCATATTTCCCACACCCTGTACATACAGATTGCCCACATTAAAAATCATCCTGCCTGCATCTACTGAATTTTAGGAGCCTTTAAGATGGCAGCACATGTAGTCAGAGGCTACCTGCAAACACTAAAATGTGCTGCTTTGCATTCTTGGATTGCTGCCATTTTCCTGACTAAAATGTAAAATGTATTAATTTTAGATGTTGAGAAATATATATATATATATATATATATATATATATATATATTTTTTTTTTTTTTTTTTTTTTTTTGACAATATTTTTATTGAAGGTATTGAAGGTATAAAGAAGATACATCAATTTGTAACATCCATCTGAATGTATACCTGAGCACATCGCTATCTTCAAATTATCTTCATGCATAGATTACAAAATACAGAGCAGGAGGGAGGGAAAGAAAAAGTGGGTTAAGAAAAATAGGAGTATAGGGGAAGGAACTAGAAACGGGGAGGAGAAAGAGAGAGAAGTAAAGGAAGGTGTCCAATCTCCGACCAACACGCAGTGGGCACAATGAGAGGTTATACTGTAAGGAGGAAGCCATCCAATTTTTGTGAATGAAATTGGGCGATCCAGCCCTCCCATATGGCCAGGAAGGGGGTAAGATCTCCCTGCATTGAGGCAGCCATCTTTTCAAAGAACATTACCTCGTTGATACGGGGTATCAGCCTACCGCTAGAGATGGACCTAGTCTTCCATGATCGTGCTATGGTCAGTTTAGCAGCTGTGAGAATATGCCTAATAAGTTGTGTTCTGGTGCAGCCAGGGGGTTTAAGATTAAGAAGGGCTAGTTGAGGTGAGGGAGTCAGATGCAGGCCTGTAGCCTTCTTTATAATGTAAAAGACCTTGGCCCAAAACTGTCTGACTACCCTACATTCCCACCAGATGTGGACATAGGTTCCTGAGTTGCGACAGTCTCTAAAACAATCCAATGGGTAAGCTGGGCAGAATCTATGGATTCTTTCTGGGACCAGATACCAGCGGAGTAGGACCTTGGTGTTAACCTTCTGGGCACCTGTGTGCAAGAACTTAATAAACGAGTTCTTCCATGCTACATGCCAATCCTCGGTCGAGAGATTAACACCAAGGTCATCCGCCCACCTAGCCGTGTATGATGGAAGGGGTGCCCCCTCTGCCTCACACAATAGCCTATAGACCGCAGCCACCGTCCCTTTTCCAAGGGGTTGTAATTCATATATGCTCTCAAAGGGTGAAGAGGGCCTCAGTACAAACCCCTAGGGAAATTTTGTTTTTTAAGGGTTTGGTCTTTTCATTAAATCACAGCACGCAATTACACATTTATCAAGCAGAATCTGTGGAGTGATTGGGATAGCGCCATGTAGCGTCTGATTCATCATTTTCACAGCCTCAGTGAACAGCGCCGGCGTTCAGCCTTGCACAGCGCCAGGTATGACCTCTCGCTACCTGTCGCTCTCCCGCACATTTCAATGGACGATCCTTTTCTTCTCTTTAAACAGGGTTTTTTTTCAAAAAATCTCAAATAATGTTGTGACCTCTTCTGGCATAGAAAAAGCAGTTTTTTCCAAAATGTTTCATGCGGGTGCCCCGCCGAAGTGGACCAAAACCCAGGATAGTCAAAATCCTGGGTGTTGGTCCACTTTAAACACACAGCCTCCTGCGCTCTGGGCTTCAGAGAAGCTTTTTTCAGCGCCAGAGATTTGTGAGGCTGTTTTTTTAATTAATATGTTGTGAGTCGGTCGCACTGACCAGTCGCTAACATGCGCTCCCATACAGCACTGTACTGGTCAAATAGCGACTCCTACCAATGTATTCATCATTACTGAACAGCCACTGAGTCGCTATGAACTAGCGACCCACGGCCGAACACTGCGACTACTAGCGGGCGCTCTGAAATGCCTGCTACAGACGCTCATCTGTCGCTACCTGGCGTTAGTGATGAATCAGCCTGCCCATGTCAGACCTAACCAATCTATCTTAAAGGGACAGTCCATGTAATGTCAATAATCAGGCAGCAAGGGGCTCATCTGAAGCCTCTGCCAGGTGCCTCTCTTTTATTCCCTGCAATGCACGCGCGTCAGTGCAGCAAAGGAAATCTGAATAGAATGAGTGCTGCTGATTGGCTGAGCATATGGGCAATCCCAATGGATACACACAGTGTGCCATTCCAAATCTGTCTGAGAGAAACAGAACTCAGAATAGTCAATTTCTTTGGTGTTGTTCCTCTTGTGTAGGCGCGCTGTGTCTTTCTACCCTCTTATCTCCTGTGGGCGCGGTGTAAAATCTGCCAAGTAACAGCATTTTATTTTTGTTTCTGGGCATGGCTTGCGACTGTTGCTGCTTGATGACCCAGGTACACAAACTGCTTGCCGGGCTCACTCATGCTGTGGTACCCCTGGGGGACAGACCAAGACCTGAGATTTTGGGTTTTGGCACATTTTAATGATAGTTGTCCTTCAAGATCTCCTGTTCAGCTGACCAGCATTGCTCTTTTCCTTGTTGGGTCCACCTGACTTCCACATTAGGCCAGAGGCCCTCATCCACTATTACTTCTTTATTTTCATCATCTTTACTACTTGTAAGTGGAATTTGGATCTGAATATTGATGACGGTACCTATCTCCATTTATAGCTGGGATAGAATCAGACATGGAGAGATGCCCACACCCATCCCCCCTCCTCATTCCTCTGACAGGACATCCAGATTTGGAGCCACTGGCTTTGAGTCTGTTTCTGGCCATGGCTGCTTGGTGACCCATGTACACACCCTGCTTGATGGGCTTACTCATGCTGTGTGCAGGCAAAGGACCACATTTGGTCGCTGATAAATGGAAAGAAAAGAAGGGGAACAATTCAGTATGGAGCCCTGCTATGGCATCTACAGGGCACTGCAGGAAATAAAGGAGAAGCACTTGGGACAGGCTTCAGGTGAGCCCCTTGCTGCCTTATTAATGCCATTGCCTTGTCACTATAGATATCTCCAAAAAGGTTAAGTTGCTTTCTGTGTAAGCAGGATGGCGCCCATAGCTACTTCCAAACGCATCATGCAGCCATGTCTAAACCATACCTTCAGGCTGGCTGAATTTTTTAGTCGGGCTTTAACTGTTGGTTTGGGTGCAAAAAAATCAGCTATAATAGGGATTGTTGGTTAAAGCTTTACTCAATGAAAACATTCTGTCACAACACTCGGAAGTGAAACATATTTAATATAGTAATATTTTCCTTCCAGTTGCCGGTAACACATTATTGCCACATAGCCCGTGTGTTGCACAAACCACTGAAGGTATTCACACAAGAGTGTTAGTTAGAGATGAGGATACAGGACAAGCTAGTTCATTAAGGCCATACTCACTCGCTATATATTTAAACTTTGGGCCTGATTTATCAAGCACATCTGCCAGATAGAGCCATTTCAGTGCCAGTTAGAGTTGTGCAAACTATGGGGGTTATTTAAGCAGGGATAACGCCAGGTAGCTCCTCGTAGCGGCAGGTAGCGTCTGGTGAACCCCGAGTGCTGTACAAAAAAACACATTTAAGAAAGCGAATTTGGTGAGTGCCATGTAGCGTCACATGTATTAATCCAGGCGGCACAGCGTATAGCGTAGTATCTGTCGCTCTGTAGCGCTCTCCCATACATTTTTAATGGGGCTTCATTAGTTGTGTATAAAATGCGTGTTTGCCATTTTTTTTTCTGCTCAAATCATTGTGTGACCTCTCCTGGCTGCAAACAAACACTTTATATATCTTTTTTTTACTTTTTTTATGCAGAATTGTATTTACAGGTCTGGCACTAAAGTATTATAACATACAACGTCATTCCATGTGTTTTCAATTTGTTACAGGTGGATATGTGTTCAAAAACAGACTTTATTCACACAGCGTCTGTTGCTCTATGCTACAGCGCACAGCTTTAGAGCGCTGACGCTGTGTGTGTCTAGTGTTTTGTTAAATATGGTGTGGGGCGCAGTGTACCGGACGCACTGAGCTGGCGCTAGCTCTCGCTCGCTGCAGCGCTATACTGTGTTACAGTGCCCAACACACATCACATTCATCAATGCTGGCCAGGTTACTACAGCGACCAATACCCGCTTACAGCGTCTAATAGCGGTCGCTCTAAGCGTCGCTATACAGAAGCTCATCTGGCAATACCTGGCGCTAGTAGTGAATCAGCCTCTATGATTTCTAAAATTCTCAGCATGTTGCTGCACCACTAATGTTTTAGTAAATGTGTTTCTTGCAGTGCAGCAACATGTGCAAGTATGAAAAAAATATAAATGATATTTTTCACCATTGTGGCACTGCCTGGCATAGGTGCTTTATAAATCAGGTCCTTTATCTGGCAAAGAATGGTTAAGACGAATTGGCATGTCCCACATGCAACCAATTGACCAGTTTTAGTCCGCTATACAGGGCTGATACAGCACTGTCAGAATCTTTGTTTCTCACTTCTTTATAAGAAAAATATTTTTTATCTATTTTTTTTCAGCAATACAGAATGTTTTGAACACCAGCCTGCTGCCATGTATAGATTACCAAAGAATGATTTGTTCCATAAATAACTGCTCCTAAAGGTGCTGAAACTAACTTTAAATGGTTGTTTGGTGCATTTGTAACACAGTTTTAGGTGTTGGATGCCACACATATATATATACCACCCAATTCGGTCACTACTGTATGAACCAATGGGGCCCCATGTACATGTCTGCACTGGGACACGGTCACATTTAATAAACCTCTGAATTTACAAGCATGATATTTCCATCAATGTCTGCTATTTTTCCACTATTAATCTTCCCAACCACATATAATAACTGCTATAAATGTCTGTATACATCTTGCAAATCACAACTTGCACTGAGTTTATTACAGCTATAGGGCACCATTCTCGGAAAAGTGGGATGGCACAGACATATGATCAGGATAAATATGATCCTCCCCTGTTATTATGTTCTGCTATATTGGTACCCGGTCAGTTCAGGTAACAATTCTATTTCTATGAGCACTTTGAAGGCTTTGGTATTTGAGAAAGGAACAGCTTGATCTGGCACCTATCCTGTCTGCTAGGTTTATTGGCATGGCTTCCCTTCTTCACTGCATTGCATAACCTGTTATAATCAGGTGACCCAAATATTTGTGATTGTGGCTGAAACACTTCCAGACAGGTTTTACCTGCACAATAGACCTCCTGATATTTCATGTGGTGAGCCCTGGCTATAACAGCCTGTACTTTTTCTTATCTATAACCTGAGCTAATACAAGCTTTTATTATTTAGCTAGGAATAAAGCTAGAGATAGGGGAGACATTCCAGGCAAATAAACAGCTACAGCAGTGACCCTGGGCCCACCTAGCTTGTCCTTTAAAGTGGACCAACACCCTGAGGTGATCGGCCCGGGAATCTATAAGATTCCCGGGCTGATCACCTCACACACCGCGGGACATCCCGATCTCGGATGTCCCGCGGGGTGAACCCCCCCTGAACACCCCAAATCCACCTACCTGGTCTTCGGCGGCGGGCGGCCGCCTCCCTCGCGCCCCTCTAGGCGTGCGCGTGCCCGCGCCGGCCGTCTCTGAATGGCCGGCGCGGGCGCGCACACGTCAAGAGTGACGCGCGGGAGGCGCCGACGGGCAAGCTGCTTGTACGTTGCTGTCAATCAGCTTGTCCGTCGGCGCCGATTGGACGGCGCGGCCACGTGGGAGCGGGGAGAGGTGAGTTTTGGGGGCTTTCACACAGCGGGGCACCCCCGATCGGGGTGCCCCGGGGAAGTGGACCCATACCCAGGATAGTCAAAATCCTGGGTGTTGGTCCACTTTAATGCATTTGGGGCAGGGACCCATGTTAGGCTTAATATAGTTGGCTAAAATAGACTAAAATAGATTTTGGCTATCCTGGGTTTTGGTCCACTTCCGGGGTGCCCCGCTATGTGAAACCCCCCAGATCGCCCGATTCAACTCACTTCACCCCGCTCCCACGCTGGTCCAATCAGCGTGCTCGGAGCTGCTGTGGCATGCGCATCAAAGCGAAGTCTTACCACAGCAGCTCCGAGGATGCTGGCGACCACATCTCGCGCTTCCCTCTAACAGGGAGCGACCTTGCTCTGGCCATTCACATGCACGCGCTCTTGAACTGGGAGTCAGGTAAGTTTTGCTCGCGTCCTGGGGGGGTTTCACACAGCGGGGTATCCCGGTCTTGGATGCCCCGCGTGGAGGGAATGGATCGACCCGGGAATCTTATATGCCTCTGGGTCTCCCAACGCATTTTCCTAGGCCGCTGTTGCATCACAGGCTTCCCTTTAGCTGAGCCATGCTCCAACATCCAACCATTCAGATACGCTGGAGACGAACGCTGGAGGCAGGCGCTGGAGGCAGGCGCCAGTCAGCCAATCAGTGATTTCAAATCTCCTGGGTGGCCATGGCTACTGCAGTGTTTTTATATAAACTGCGCCACTGCAGAGCCCGGCACATTACACATGGCACATACAGACCAATAACAACCGGCTACAGCCAATATCCTTAGTGAGTAGATGGAGCCATGCAAATCATTCTTTTTCTATCTCAAGTGTTTAGAAAGCCCCTAAGGCCCTTATTCATGAAGGGATAGCACCAGGTAGTGACTCTTTAGCGACAGGTAGCGAGAGGTATCGGCTCGCGAGAGGTATCGGCTCGAGAACACCGGCTCAAATACGCAATTACACATTTATGAAGCCGATCGTGTGTAGCGACTGGTAGAACGCCATGTAGCGTTAGATTCAACACGATCCCAGCCTCAGTGAACAGCACCTGCGTTCAGCCTTGCCGAGCGCCAGGTATTTCCTCCTGCTACCTGGCACTCTCCCATACATTTCTATGGCAGAGGCTCAAATTGCATTTTTTGGTTTTTTGTTTGTTTTTTTTTTTTATTTTTCAAAATACAAATGTGTTAGACATTATTCCTGAACTGTATGTAATGTTTCCTAATGTTTTTTTTTTTTTGTGAGGAAAGTTAGTTTGTAGTGTGCCACTTAAATGTTAAACTCACACCTCTACCCCAATGTCATTCCCGTTATTTTTACAGTTTTTAATTTTTGTTTCCACCACAAAAAATCACTTTAATCTAACCGTGTCTGGCGCTCTATGCCGCAGTCAGCCAAAAAACAGCGCCCACGCTATTTCATCGAAATTTCTTGTTGGTTCTGGGTTAGTGCGGCGAGGGCCAGTCGCTATGGCCAGTCGCTGGCTGTGGCGCTGTGCTTTTGATACATGTGTTTTTTTTTTTTGGCCATGAAATTCCTTGTAACCCCAATAGTCGCTGCACTACAGTCCCTATATGATCAGATTAAGACCAAAATCGATCCATCCACCAGACGCACCCATTCCATCCCTGGCATAGTTCGCCTATGTGCCATGCTAAATATAGTGGCACGAGGGAATTTCCAGGCAACCTCTGCCCTCCTCAGCGAGATCAGCCAGGCTACAATGAGCCGCATATTTTACAAGGTAGTCCTGGCTATTTGCGACCTTATCCTCATTTATATAAAATTTCCTGAGGATGAGGAGGAGGTTGTCAATATTAAACGTGCGTTCTACCGCATGGGAGGGATCCCTAATGTGCTAGGGTGCGTGGGTGGTACATATATCCCTATCTGCCCTCCCCGTGCACAGGAGCTGCATTTTAGGAACAGGAAACAGTTCCATTCCATGAACGTCATGGTGGTATGTGACCATAACATGAAGCTGTGGGCCGTGAGATCTGGCTTCCCCGGCTCATGCCATGATTCTTGCGTGCTCCAGCAATCAGTCCTGTGCCGAATGTTTGAGAACAATGAAATGCCACCTGGCTGGCTACTGGGTAATTAATAATCCTTGACATAATAACAAGTTTAATATGTTGACAACTAAATTGGAAAACTAGATAACAGAAGCTTTATATAGCTTGTATACATTATGTTCATGGTATTTTACTAATTGCTCTCTCACTTTGTTTATTCCACAGTGGACAAGGGATATGGGCAGAAAACGTGGCTAATGACTCCGGTCAGAAACCTACAGACCACTGCCCAAGTGGTCTGTGGCGCAAAACCAGATGCATTGTGGAAAGAACCATTGGCCTGCTGAATGCACGGTTTCTCTGGCACGCCCAGGAGGAGAGATGTTGTACAGTCCACAAATGGTCTCCAAAATCATCCTTGCATGTTGTGTCCTACACAATATTTGCATATGTCACCGAATCGAACCCCCCGAGGAAACAGCACTGGTGCCAGAAGTCCCCAACATGGCCACAGACAGTAACGAGGACACCCAGACAGGGTTTGAGCGACGGCAAAGCATGATTAGCTCTTTTTTTTCGGTAAGCTAGCGCACCTTAACTATACTAAAACTACTGTACTACAGGGCCCTTCTAAACATTACATCAAAAATATGTGGGTGGTCTAAAATTAGTAACCAGAAAAATGTGTAGCTTAAATTAATTCTAAAATATATGTGGGTGGTATTTTAGATTGATAAATACAAAGTGGCTTGCTTTAATTCTATAAAGTTCAAAGGTGTTTTGTTTGTAATTAAATTCAAAAACACAAAACAAAGGGGATTTTGGCTACTTTATGTTTGACAAACTACATAAACTAACTACACTTTTGTCTCCATTTCAGGCACCATGAAGATGGGAACATCTGTTTTTTTGGTTTACGATAAAAATAAATATGCTTCTTTAAATAAAAAATAGAAAATTCACCAAAATATCTGGTTACATGTTTTATTTGCATAATGTTATATCACATTTCTCAATTTTACAGATTGAATTCTATACAACAGCAAAGAAACGCTCAGGCGCTGTATTGAATACGGTGTAACAACTCCACAGCGCCTCTAAAGCACATCTGAAACATCACATTTAACATTGGCAGCGTGATTACCAATAACGGCAGGTAGCGACTGAGGAGCCCTGTAATAGCTACTGACAGCTGATCGTGGCGGCCACTAGCGGTCACTCATAGCGCCGCTATACAAACGCTCATCTGTCGCTACCTGGCGTTAGTGATGAATCAGCCTGTAAGTCTGCAATGCTGCAATCTCTGTGTATGGTTTAATCTATTGTATCTCTGTGTGAAGCCATTTTGGGATGTGTGTGTGCATATGTATATCTGTTCCAGGGGGCCAAAGTCAGTTTTTTATCACCTAAAGATGTTTTCTGGGACACTGGCTTTTATGGCTTACCTCCAAATTAATTAAAGCAGACCAAAAACCACGAACTTGTGAAATAAGTTCAGCCAAAGCACCTGACGATATTCTCTTCTTCGGGTGTAGAACTAGTAATGGATATTTTCGCTTTTCAAATTTTGCTGGAACTCTGTAAGATGGCAGGCGATCAATCATTGCATAGGTGTGGCAATGACATCATTGCCATACACAACAGTGCCAATTAATGGAGCTTTGCAGATAAAACAGGTGACATTATCTGGTATTAGAGTGAAGCAGGAGCAGTGAAATATGGCAAATGGTAATCTCCATGGGATGAGCAATTCAGGGGCTAGTTAAAAATGTAGGTTTTGGTCCGCTTTAAAGCGAACCAAAATCTGAAAACTGCCCCTCCCCCAAGTACTGCCGGCGACTTGGTTAAAACGAAAAACCCTTTTCGACACCGTAGCTATGCTCAGCTGGCAGATCACATGTGCCTGCTAACATGAACAAACTCGCTGACCACATCCCCGGCTTCCATCTAGTCTGAGGCACATTTCTGCCCCCCAGAATCACTGGGCGCTAGATGCAGTTGTAGCCCGCGATCATGCTGTGGAAGGGAGCCCCGGGGGGGGGGGTGTCAGGCAGTGGGGCATCCAGAATTTGGATGCCCTGGGTGGAGCCAAGTGCCCAGTAAATATAATTGCCAGGGCCGGGCACCACAGGTTTTAATCTGCTTTTAATACAGGAAAGTTGCGACCCAGCTGTTTTTTTTCCACCTGGCCCTAAGGGTGCAATGCTAAGCATTAGTTTTAAATTTACACAGCCAAACATATCCAACTAGTGGACACGTGTTTCAAGCTTTAGGCTCTCATCAGCACTAGGGCGGATGTATCTGGCTGTATGAGACTTGGTCAGTACCAAAAGTCAGTCGCAAGCCAGTACGTGGAGAGATCCATATTAGGCTATATATAGGGGGGCTAAAGAGACCAAAAAAGCCTCTACTTAGGTAAAGGAAGAGAGATGCTTTCCATGAACAGAAAGTATTTGCACAGCACCCAATACAACCAGAAACTAGTGCTGATGAGAGCCTAAAGCTCAAAAACTCAAAATCCACTAGTTGGATGTCTATGGCTGTGTAAATGTTAAGCTAATCCTTGGCATTACATCCTTAGCGGTTCTAAGGGCCTTGGATGGCACAGAGACATTAAGAGATGATTTGCATAGCTCCGCCTGCTGCAAGAATAGATGGGTAATGCTATCTGTCCTTGTGTTGGATACTGTGCAAATACTTTCTGTTCTAGGAAAGCTTCTCTCTTCCTTTACCTAAGTAGAGGGTTTTTTGGTATCTTTAGCCTCCCTATATTAAGCTTAAAGTGGACCAACACCCTCGGGTGATCGGCCCGGGAATCTATAAGATTCCCGGGCCGATCACCCCCCACCCCGCGGGACATCCGAGATCGGGATGTCCCGCGGGGTGTAACCCCCCCAAAACCCCCGAAAAACCCTACCTGATCTTCGGCGGCGGCCGGCCGCCGCCGCCTCCCTCGCGCCCCTGCAGGCGTGCGCGCGCCCGCGCCGGCCGTCTGCGAATGGCCGGCGCGGGCGCGCGCGCGCGTCAAAAGGGACGCGCGGGAGGCGGCGGCGGCGGCAGCCGCTTAGACGTCCTTGTACGTTGGCGCTGGGAGCGCGGAGAGGTGAGTTTTTCGGGGGGTTGGGGGGGGGTTTCACACAGCGGGGCACCCCGATCGGGGGTGCCCCATCGAAGTGGACCAAGACCCAGGATAGTCAAAATCCTGGGTGTTGGTCCACTTTAACATGGGTCTCTCCACATACTGGCTTGTGACTCTGTTTTTGTATATGTATATATAAAATCCATGAAAATGTATTTCCATGAATGCATATCTAAATTCCTACTCCTGACACCCTGACTTGAAACACCTGCCCTCTGAAAGAAAATCTTTAAAGTAGACCAAAGCTCTTGATTTCCTCCCCCCGGGGCATCCAGATTTGGGTTTCCCCATTGCGTGAAACCCCCCAGGTCGCCGGGTAATCTCACCTTCTCCCCCGATCCAACGGCGCATGTGTGAGCAGCGACTGCTCCTTGCTATACCTTTAGCCCGCACCAGGCATTTGTAAATGGTTCAGCATGGACAGGGGATGCGGCCGCCAGCGAGCTCGGGCTCAGCTAGACTAGATTGCAGCCTAGGCTTAGACAAATTGACATGAGCAGATCCAAGCGAGCTGACTGGACGAAAGGCAGTCCATTCGCCGTAGGACTGGGGACCTGGGGAGTTTCACACGGATGGCATCCCAAAACCAAGGATGGCCAAAATCCCAGTTTACATAGAAATGCCCCAAATAAGGCATTAACCCACTCTCTTTGTGTCCCCATGCTCCCACATGACTGCCTCAGCCAATGGTGTTCATACTAATAAGTGTAGTGAAAATGTGAAAGAGTTTTCTGCCCCTTTTTTGAGCATTTAGTCGGTTTCCAATGAGCAGAGAATTTAAACTGGGATTTTAAAGGGGAGAAAGCATGGCAGTTCTAAGAGCAGCTGAGGGGTTGAATGCCAGGATATTTCTGATGACTGGAGGAAAAAAGGTTTATGTTGCTGCTGGGGAAGGGTGAGCAATGGAAATATGTCATATTCTCCCACAGGAACTGAGACGGAAAATACAGGCCTAGAATAGGGATGGATGTATTCCCCAAAGATCACAATATAAATAGCTACTAACACTTATAATCCAGAAACAGGTGAGTGTTAATCCAGGGAAAACTCAATGTGATCACTGTTAAGGATTTTTTCCCCAATTAAAACAAACCTAAATTAGATTTGTTGTTTTATCTTCCTCTCAATCAACAAAAGCTAATTATCATTTTTTTATTAGCTTTTTTTTCCCTTTGATTAGGCAAGATGTCTTTTTTTCAACCAAACTCAATACACCATGTGAGCAGGGTCGGACTAGGGCACCTCGGGCCCACCAGAGGAAATCATTGTTGGGGCCCACAAGAGGAAATTATTTCTGAGGCCCACCCTTTATCTAAAACACAATTAGATAGTAATAATATAAAATCTAATGATTATTGACCAAATAACAGGCCAGGGGAGAATTCTCATTCCTTATCTAGGAGAGAAACCTGCCATTGACTTTCACTGTCTACCTTGGGGCTGATTCAGAGGCAGGTGAGAATGCTCACTCCTTTTTAGAAGAGAAACTGCCATTGACTTTCATTGTCTATCTTGGGGCTGATTCACAGCCAGGTGAGAATGCTTACACCCAGTAGACATTGAAAGTCAATGGCAGATTTCTCCCCTAAAAAATGAGAGTTCTCACCTTTTTGTGAATCGACCCCTTGTTTTAATCTTGGCTGTCTTAATGTTGGTGCTGGGTCAGTGTCTGGAGCCCACAAAGGATCCTCGGGTGCTCTAGTGAAACAATCTCACTGGACGAGAGCCCGAAAACGCGCCAACGAGTTATTACGGGTGCCCTGGGGGGGTTTAACACAGCGAGGTATCCTGATTCGGGATGCTCTGGGGGAAAGTAAGCAGTCAACCCTGTAATCTTTTAGATCCCGGACCAGCCGCTGGTGAGTTTTGTTCTAAGTGGACCAACACCCACAGAGATCAGCCCAGGAATCTATAAGATTCCCGGGCCGATCAATTACCTCCTCCCAGGGCACCCCGATTGGGGCTGCCCCGCTGTGTGAAACCCCCCAGGTCACCCATAAACTCACCTTCTCTTCCAGTCCAACTGCGCTATCCCTCGAGCAAGGCACATGAATGGCCGGCACGGGCACGCTCCCTGTTAGATGGTAGCACTCAGATCTGCTCACCTTAGACGAAGGCTTAGATAAGCTGACGTGAGCGGATCCGAGCGCGCTGATTGAATGAGCAGCCGCGCATGTGCCCTATGCCCGGGAGGGGGTGAGTTTTTTTGGTGACCTGCGAGGTATCACACATTGGCCCCGGGGGCAAGGACCAAAACCCAGGATAGTCAAAATCCTGGATTTGGTCTCATCTCATCACATGGAATCATTTGCAAATTTATTGAATGCCAATTGCTGTAAACCCTCAATGTCAACACCTGTGAAATCATTTATTGCACATGTATCTACAATGTAACAATTGTTTTAAACAATACAAATATTATTTAAAAAAAAAGAAAGTACATGCAATGGTAAGAATTGTGTAGTCTGACCCAGAAAGTGGGTGGATAAAGTACTACGAAAATAATAACAAAGGGTGGAGGCTGGTAAAGTGCAATAAATTCTCAGTACTGTTCAGAATGTCAATCATAGCGGCGACACCACAAAGTCTAATAACCCAAAAATATGTGAAACATTTTAAAGGCCATATTATCTGGAAAAGCTTTCCGTCAGTCTGTGATCCTCAAAAAGTTTTGACTTTTCATTTCATGGTTTTTCTTGTTTCTTCTTGTTCTTTTGTCCATACCAAGAAAGGCAAAACCAGCTATGAACAAACTATATATATATATATATATATATATATATATATATATATATATATAAGAATTATTTAAATTACACTAAATACACTTCACCTACATGGACATATCAAAATATCCAAACCAATATTAGCATCTAAAAAAGCATGGCACAACAGTCTTTAAAGTTGAACAAAACCTGCAAATGTGACTTTCCCGGCTTTTCTTTACGTTCCCCTGGGGCATCCCCCATTTGGGTGAAACCATTCAGATCGCTGCTTTTCATTCACCGTTCCATTGGCGCATGCATAGGCTCTGGTCCAATGAGAGCAGTCTACCGTGACTATGTCATTCAGCAAATGGCTCTCATTGACTAGAATGGGAAGCGCACACTGCGGCGTCCCCTGCATTCGCTCTCCTGCCCCAATCTGAATAGTTGGAGCGGGAGCACATGCACGCCCCTGGGAATCCGGAAGTGTGCATGTTCCCCATTCACAACAATGAGAGCCATTTTCTGAATGACTGCCAGGCTGATTCATTACTAGAGCCAGCTATTGGCAGATGAGCGTCTGTACAGGCCCTAAGAGCGACCGCTAGTAGACGCTGTGAGCGCTATCGGGCGCTGTAGTAACCTGGCCGGCATTGATGAATGAGATGTATGTTGGGCGTTCTAACACCAGTACAGAGTTGCAGTGAGCGAGGGGTAGCACCAGCTCAGTGTGTCCGACTCTCAGCCACTCACACCATATTCAACAAAAAAACAGACACAGCGTCGGCGCTCTGGATCTGATCGCTATAGCATAGAGCGCCAGACGCTGTGTGATTAAAGTCTGTTTTTGAACACATATCCACCAGTAACAAAGCGAAAACACATGGAATGACATTGTTGTAACATTGTGACATTAATACTTTAATGCCAGACCTGTAATGACAATTCTGCATAAAAATATAAAAAATCTAAAAAGTTTACAATAATGACTTTTTCTAGGCCAGGAGAGGTGACACAGTTATTTGAGAAACAAAAACCCTGTTTAAACAGAAGAAAAGGAAGGTCCATTGAAATGTATGGGAGAGCGACATGTAGCGACAAGTAATACCTGCCGCTCTGGAAGCTAGAGCGCCGGCGCTATACGCTGAGCCACCTGTAATAATGAATCGGACGCTACATGGCGCTGTTAAAGTCGTTCAATAGAATCGCCTTCGTAAATGTGGTATTGAGTACAGCTCCCGGCGTTCACCAGGCGCTGCCTGCCACTACGAGGCACTACCTGCCGCTATCCATTGATGATTAAACCCCATAGTCAAAGTAGATGGCTCTCATTGGACAAGTGCTGTGCACATGCGATTGGAGCAGGGAAAGAGCGCCCTGGGGGGTTCCACACATCAGCTGGCCCTGGAGTCTTTTATACAGGTGGGTTTTGTTCCTCTTTAAACACTCAATTTTCCATTTGTATTTACCATTATTGATTAAAAGTCAGCTAATGTAATGAATGGCTAGGAGTTGTGTACCTTTCACCAGTTCACAAGTTTACATGTCTAGTAGTTAATACAAATCCTTCTACATTAACTTTGCCAGTACTGATCACCAAAGCAAAGCTTTAAAAAGGAAAAAGGCCCGACCCAAACGTGTGCTCGCAATCACACACAGGCAGGGTTACAGTAGACCAGTTACCAGCCAGCCGATTGCTGTAAAAACTCATGGCTCTGTATGCTGCACACATTAACACTCACAATGCCACACAGGTCCCCAGAGGCTGGCTCCAAGTGTATATTAAACTGGCTGATTAAAGCGGACCTTCACCCTGAATAAGAGCATATCTAATATATTTCCCACACCCTGTACATACAGATTGCTCACATTAAAAATCACTGCCTGCATCTACTGCATGTTATGAGCCTTTAAACATCCAAGATGGCGGCTCATGGAGCATCAGGCAGCCTGCAAACAGGAAGTGTCTTTTGACTGTGTCACTCTGCATTCTGGGATTGCTGTCCTTTCACTGACCCCAGCTCTGCTCTGTCTGTGCAAAGCACAGCTACAACCCCACCCCCTGTACTTTACCCCCCCCTTTCCTCTCCTCAGTATGTGATGTTTCTGAATCAAGATGGTGGTGCCCGTATCCTAGTGTCCTTAACAGAGTTGCAGCCCAGTGGGGAAAAGAATAAGTGACTAAAAAAATAGATGTTGGGGAATAGTTTTTTGAGGGTTTGGGCTTTTCGTTAAACCGGACCTTCACCGTCATTTAATAAAAAGTCCAAACCCTTAAAAAATGATTCCCCAGCATCTAAAATGAATATATGTAACATTTGTAATCACTTACTTTTTATTCTTTTCCCCACTGGGCTGCAACTCTGCAACAGGATATGGGCGCCGCCATCTTCGCTCAGTAGTATCACATACTGAGGAGAGGAGAGGGGGTCAAAAGTGCAGGGGAGCAGGTATATAGCTGTGCTTTGCACAGACAGAGCAGAGCTGGGGTCAGGAAAAGGTCAGCAATCCCAGAATGCAGAGCAGCACAGTCAGGAGGCACTTTCTGTTTGCAGGCAGCCTGAAACTACATGGGCCGCCATCTTGAATGTTTAAAGGCTCATAACATGCAGTAGATGCAGGCAGGATTATTTTTAATGTGAGCAATCTGTGTGTACAGGGTGTGGGAAACATACAAGATATGTTCTTATTCAGGGTGAAGGTCCGGTTGAAATACTGGGCTGGTAAACCTGTGTTACTGTGCATATACAGAATATAGTGCTATCCACAGTAAAGTACACAATCATAATGCTGGTGACTAGCTATGTAGTATAACAGTAAATAGATAAGTGTTACCATGACAAAGGCTATACATATCCAGAGCCCAGATGGTTTGATCTATGAAATCCTTGAATCACTTCCTGTTTGCTGGGATTCACACATGTAACTGTTTGGGCCTTAGACACATTGTATCATCTTTGTATGGCAACACTTATCTATTTACTGTATGTGTCATGCTGAGGTTTTGATGGTGTGTAATATATATATATATATATATATATATATATATATATATATATATATTAGTCACTATCACTAAGTTTGTATACTTTATGTGAGTAGCACTTGGCATTTTATTCTGCATGCACAGTAAACCACATTTAGCAGCTAGTATTTAAAGGTGAACTAAACCCAAGATTTTCACTATCCAAGGTTTTAATTCTTGCCTCAAGGGTATCCCAATTTGGGATGCCCCGCTATGTGTAATCCCCCAAATTGTTCATAAAAACGTACCTTTCCTCGGTCACACGGCACATGCAAATGCTCTCGTCCAATAAGCGACCTATGCCGTGAATATTAATGCCTGGCATATGGCTTTAGACACAGAGCTTGGCAATAGGGAGCGACGACGGCTGCATCCTCAGTACCAGGAGCGGACTGGTCATAGGGAGACCCGGACAAATGCCCGGGGGCCCGCACTGCTTTGAGGCAGTCTGGGCTGCTACCTTTATCCAAAGAAGAAAAGGACTGCACTGCACTACCAATAACCTCTAACAGGTGCTAACCCCTAGGACCCTCATTACAACTTCCTAATACCAATAGATGGGATTCCAGGGCTAACCCACCTCTATGTCCTACTTTAAGAGGCTGCACACTGATGTAAAAATCAATTCATTTATTATTCCAAAAATTCATGTGACAAATAGTTCATGTGGTACACATATGAAATATAAAACATAGAAATCCACATATAACAATTACTTGACAACACATAACATTACATCATAAAATCATTACTCTAAAAACCCTATAAAGTGGGGAGGACCTCGCAGGGCTTAAATCAATTTAAATGTACTTTGGTAATCCTGACACCAGGATCAAATATATATTATTATCATGGCAATTAGCCTATGAAGCAAACATACATATATAGCCGCTTAGCAGAGTAAAGTGCAAGTGCTTACTAAGTATATATTCCTCTAACTATAGCCTGATGAATCAATCAAAGATCCATAAAGAATCAAAAATCAAAAATTGTGCCTAACTACATGCAGTGCAAAAACTTAAATCAAACTACTCCCTCATATGTGTTTAAAGATAATCATGCATTTAATCCGTGCTCAAAGTGCTAAGTGCAGAAAGTGACTAAAAAGATACTGTCTCCTAAGTGCCTTTGCTAAGCGTCTATACACACATGCATATTAACCATTATTCACAGCATAATTATCCAAAGTCTGTATGTAAGTAATAACACGCCCTTATCGTCCTCCCCACTTACCTCACCTACGCGCTGCGTGGTTTACAACCACTTCTCCTGGGTGCCTGAGTGCTGACTGTTTGTATCTACCTTTATACCTGTAAGGCATGCGGGCCGGATAGAATTGCTTCCACCTGTGTGCATTTGTAATGAGCCACATAGCGTTCGTGAGGGCGGAAGTGACGCGGATCCCTCCCGCCCCACTTCCGCCCCCTGGAACGCATTATACATCGGCTTCCTATACTAATAATTGCGCATGCGCGCCTTCAGATCATACTGGCGCCTGCGCCCTGCCCCCTGTATGTGCCGGGATGTGCTGCTAAGAATAGCAGTCCCTGTGACATTTCTCGGCATTGAATGTATTTATATATGCACCGTGTTGTTCTGTGCCTCCCATCTGACCTCGTCACTACTGACATAAACGGCACATATCCTTGGGGTGTCACACATTATAGGGGCGTGCCCCCAGCCTATATTATAGTCAGCTTTGCTCAGCTGGTGTTACCAACAGAATAACAGCCCAATCCTCTTACAAACAAATGATAATTACCACATTCCTTCTATGTCATATATCACTACATGTCCACATCTCTATATTATTTACAATGCTCTATATTTCCTTATATGATAGGGAGTAGCTAATATCGCAACTTTCTATATCTATAGCCGGATACCCAGCACATATACATTGTCTAACATATTATTTGTAGGGGTTTAGTGTATACTTAGATAGATTCATAACAAGCAACGATCTACGTTACTATCTCCATTTTATCTCTTGTAATTTAAGATCTTCTTTCTTTGATGGACCTTCTGCCTCATTCTATTCCTCCTTCTTCCTTTCTATCTTCGATGTATTGCTGCCCTCCTCCAATCTCATCACTTATGAACTTAATCATCTTTATTCTTCTTCACCTTCCTATCTTTTTCAATTTCATCATCTTTATCCTTCTGAACTGCAATTACCTTGTTCTATTGTATCTTTGGACGACTGTAATGGCTCCTACATAGCCGGTCTCTCAAGTTAGGGGCCCTCTTCGCTGTCATCAGGGGGCCTCCTTGCGTTAATGTTGACAACCGTGGATCTGCCTGCAGAACTCTCCAATGTCTTCTCAGAATGTCCTTCACTTTGTACCAGTCATTGTGATATGTATGTATGTTTGCTTCATAGGCTAATTGCCATGATAATAATATATATTTGATCCTGGTGTCAGGATTACCAAAGTACATTTAAATTGATTTAAGCCCTGCGAGGTCCTCCCCACTTTATAGGGTTTTTAGAGTAATGATTTTATGATGTAATGTTATGTGTTGTCAAGTAATTGTTATATGTGGATTTCTATGTTTTATATTTCATATGTGTACCACATGAACTATTTGTCACATGAATTTTTGGAATAATAAATGAATTGATTTTTACATCAGTGTGCAGCCTCTTAAAGTAGGACATAGAGGTGGGTTAGCCCTGGAATCCCATCTATTGGTATTGGGCTGCTACCTTTACTAACACATCTACCTGTGCTTTATATTTTATGATAGTAGAAAGTTGGTTAATTTAAAGAGGAAGTTTTTAACGCTCCATCCAGCCCTCCTCCCCCTGTCCTAAACCTAATTTGAGCAATAACATTAAAAAGCAACTCACGCAGGGGGGGGGGGACGAACAATCAACATGGAAGCAAAAGCTGGGACCTTGAGTGACAGGTCAGTCACCCGATTCCATGTGTCAGTGTAACTGCATTGGTCTGTCTCTCATTTCCAACTGTAACTCAAATGTATGGCTGCCATGCAAATCCCTGTCCTTTTCCATGAGCTGGCATTTAGTGATCAGGTGATTTGTTTACTTTACTGCCCGAATCAAGCTTGGCACAGCAGGAGGGAGACAAAAAGCTTACAAAAAGGTTACAAAAAGATTGGACTTCTTTAAAGTGGACCAAAAGCCACCTAGAAGACTCCAGAGCCCCCTGATTCCCCCCCGACAATTAAGATACGGGATGCTCTACTGTGTGAAACCATCCGAATCCCCTGTAAAACATACCGTCTCCCCAACCCCGCCCGCCGTCAGCTATTTATTTATAGCCTTTAGCAGGGTGAGCACCCGCACCATGCGTTTGTGAATCGCAGAAGGTAGTGGGGATGTGACCCCCAGCGTGCTTGGCCCCTCTGGGCTTGGCCCTTAGCTGAGTCTTAGCTGATTTTGGCAAGCTCGTTGATCGGATGAGAGCCCGCACATGCACCATACGATCAAAGAAGGTGAGTTTGCAGCGCCACCTGGGAAGTTTCACACAGTGTTGTGGTCTGAACCTGGGATAGTCAAAAATCGGGTTTTGGTGCACTTTAACCTTTTGCCTGCAATCCCTGTAAAGTGGATCGATTTGGAATTTCGCAGAGGACCCCCCTCCTAGATCTGGAATCCTTCAGCATGCTCCATAGAGGTCCTCAACCTTTTTACTAGCGACCAGCAGTTACCTAGTACCCCAAAAGAGGAGATCAATTATTAAATCAATGCTCGAGAAATTGCTGCCCTAAAACCTCCCTCTAGCAATCAGTGATGTAAGCTATTTGAGAGGGTTTGACCCCATGCAGATCTTATGAAATAGCAGGCTTCTGAACTGCATGGGAGCGGCCATCTTAACACACACATTAGAGCCCTGCTTCTCAAAAACATTCTCATGTGTAAGCAGGATGGCCGCTTGCATGTAGTTCCAGAGTGCAGAATCTTCATGCTATGCCACAACATCTGCATGGGATTAAGCCCTCCCAAACAGGATACACCAATGCTCATCAGAGAAGGGGGTTTAGGGGAGCAATTTACTAAACATTCATTTATTGACTGGAGCTCAGCTTTAAATTGGACCAAAACCCAGGATTTTGACTATCCTGGGTTTTGGTTCTTGCCCCTGGGGAACCCCGATCGGAGGTGCCCCGCTTTGTCAAACCCCCCAGGTGACCGAAACAAACTCACCCCCTCCCGGTCCTACGGTGCATGCGTGGTCACTCGTCCAATCAGGGCACTCACATCAGCTCTTCTAAACCTTCGTCTAAGGCGAGCGCTGGCGCCCGTATCCCCTGCTAACCTATAACAGGGAGCGTGCCCACGCCGGCCATTCACAAATGCCTGACACAGGCACGCGTCCTGCTAGTGGGATGGTGGGGATGCGGCTGTGGCTCGCGCATATGCTATTGGTCCAGAAAATAAGGTGAGTTTATGGGCGACCTGGGGGGGTTTCACACAGCTAGGCACCCCCAATTAGGGAGGGAATCGATCGGCCCAGGAATCATATAGATTCCTGAGCCGATCTCCATGGGTTTTGGTCCAATTTAATTTTATCACAATAGGTAGGGTTGCGCATCTTGTAGAACTTTTTAAAATAGGAAGGAATAATGTTTTACTGTTAAAACTTTAGTACCAGACCCGTAAGCCCCAGCTTGTTGGTGCACTCCTGAACATCGCTGTGTACCCCCTGGGGTACGTGTAATGCAGGATAAGAAACAGTGTAGTAAAGGGATAAAATTGATTCCTCTTTGAAAACAGGCACCTGGGCTTTATTTGCCATGTGTGTACTTGTTATATACTATAATATAAATATTATTATAAATAATATCCACAAGCACCAGGATATTCTTTCCATCAGTTACATCAGCGTCACTTGGTGGAGTCCAGTCTAATTGATAAGTAAAGAAATAAATGTTGTTCAGGGAGAATCTTTTCTGCCTGCTTCCCCATTAAAGCCTTGTTTCCTTCTTTTGCTACATAAGCCTCATTAACCATTGACTGTGCACAATAGCTGCTAGCTATAAATGTCAGCTAGATGTACCACTGGGAACATAAATAAATCCAGCGTCTATACAGCATGGCTATTTTTAGCACAATGTATGCTTAAATGATTAGTGGGAAACTGTTACCCTGTAACCATGGAAACCAAACTAAACATGTCTAGGCAACCCCAGTGTATAGGCATGGAAATGAGAACGAATAGACTGACTCATCAACTGCTTGCCACAGCTGGGATCCCCCTGACATGCCACAAGGAAATCCTGCAATGCGTAGAAATGGCGACTCCCAAGAAGCTTTGCATGTGTTGATGGGTATTTGTAAATATCGTCAAAAATTACTGTGACAGAATATTTTGCACATGTAAAAAATGATGCCTTGCGGAGCAGACCAGATTTATTTGATGCAAAACTCGCTGTCCCTACTTTTCTTAATCAAATATAGAAATGTTGAAGGTTGACGGCAGTAGGAGAAGACATGGTCCATCTAGTCTGCCCTTATGTGTATAGTGTATGTTCTCTTTATATTAGGATAGATGTGTGCTTATCCCAGGCATGTTTAAATTCAGTTACTGCTGATATTCCCACCACCTTCGCTTGTTCCTGTTATCTACTACTCTTTTAGTAAAATAATATTTTCTGACATTGCTCCTGATTTTCCCTCCTACTAGCTTCAGATTGTGCCTTCTGGTTCTATCATAAAGTTTATCCTTAAAGACAAAGAAAACCAAATGTGTCCAGCCCTGGAAATTAAATATTCCAGGGCTGGCTGCTGTCTTTCTGCCGGGGCATCCCAAATGAATGTTAACCCCCCCAGGCTCCCTTGATGATGTAATTATCTGGTGGTCACATCCCTGCATCTTTGGCCTGTGTGAGCTCCCCCCAACGGCCATTTAGATAGGCTGAGGAGAGGAGCCCAGGTGTTGCTGGGGATGTGGCCACTCTCACCCCGATTGCCATAAACAAGAGCCAAACATAGACAAGAGCCCACGCATGTGCCATAGGACCAGAGAATTGAGTCTTAAAGGGTGATCTGGAGGGGTTTCACATGGGGCAGTATCTCAATTCTGGATGGTCCGGGGGATACCTGGGATACTCAAAATCAACCAATCTAATCCAGACATACAAAGAAATCAAACCATAAATGTCCATAATTTAAAGTTATACTAAAGGTGAGCACGATTGTTGTCCCATTGTCCCTGGCTACATGTTGCACTGTCCTAAACTTCAATCCGTTTTCAAAAAGCCTCTGTAGTTCCTAAGTTATTTGTCAAAGTATTAGAGCATTGGAGATGCAGAGAACAAAAGGAAGAGAAACAGAGGGTGTGGCAACAGTGATATGATGTAAGCACACTGTGATAAGTGTGAGAGGAGAGAGGGGGTGGGGTTTCAGAGCTGCAGAGAGAGGCAGCCAATCAGGACGTCTGGGCAGGCAGCGGGGGGGTGTTTCCGTTCTTGGTCCACTAAAGGTTGATTGATGGGCTGCAGGGTGGGAACTGAAAGCTGAATGGGGAAGTGATTTTCCTCACTAAGGATACAGACAGGAGAGGAAGGACAGCAATGCAGCCACTCAATGAAGAGTAAGCTACTGATATTTATTTTTTAACTTTTGACTTGCCAAACACTTCTGTAATAATGAGGAAATGGCACAGGCAAAAAGAATTGAACACGAGAAACAAGAGGTGCAAAAAGGCACGGAAGGTCATGACCCCGGCTGAACTCATTAGAAAACAAATCTGTCACTTACTGCAAATTATTAGCAGCTGCTTCAACCGATGGGCTATAAGTAGGTGTCTTATTACCAGGACGCCACACAGGAAACCTCTAATGATGACCACGTCCCGGGACAGCATCTGTATGTCTGTATCTGGATACAAATAAATGTCATCCAGCTTTCATAAGCCTGGAACCATGTGCCCAGGAAAGGGATTGGCTGTTAAGAACTCCGCCATCATGGATTCCAACAAAATGTCTCTTTTAATAAGAGACATCATACGCCCCCCCCCCCCCCCCCCCAGGATGCCCTGGGAAAAGGGAATCAGCCAGCCCTGGAGTTTTATAGACTCCAGGGCTGGGTTGAGTCCACTTTAACCATACATTTCAATAAGTTTGAATGGTTGTGCTTGAATTTTGTTTTCAGAATGCTGCTAAATATGATTTTGACACCCCTGTATCATCTACTGACCTATCTCAAGGATTCGGTGACAGCTTTTCCAAGCACGTTAACATTACAGAAGACCTGCAGTCCCTCAGGCTCAATGTTTTACCTTTTTTAGGGACTCTATCAATGATCTTTTTGAAACAAGTGAGGACAATAGACTGCGACATAAAGGATTATTACACTGGGGGGCAGACATCATGAGGACACAAGGCATTATTCAATAATAGAACTTGCCTCTATGCCATACTAACATATCTTTACATATTATACATTCTCCTAAGTGTTTGAATTTTGAACATGACATGGAAGTCATTTAGCCCATCGGCCCTATGGGTAGCATCATTTATCTAGCTTTGTTTAGCCTGTTTGATGGCTTCTCTGTTTAAAGAGGACCAAAACCCACATATATATAGACTCCAGGGCAGACATACTCACTCCCGCTGGGCCACCCCAATTGGGGGTGCCCTGCTGTGTGAAACCCCCCAGGTCGCCCGAAAACTCACCTTCATTCCCTATTCAACAACGCATGCGCGTCCCCACTATGCTCCCTATCCCTATTTGTGAATGGCTGGTGCGGGCACGCTCCCTGTTAGAGGCCAGCACGCTTGCATTAGATGAGCTGCTGGACGAAGAGGCTCGAGCGGATCCGAGCGCTAACGAGCGGCCGCACATGCGTAGTAGGACCGGGAAGAGGTGAGTTTGTTTGGGCAACCTGGGGGGTTTCACACAGCGGGGCACCCCCGATCGGGGTGGCCCAGGGCAAGGTCCCAATTGTATTTTGGTCCACTTTAAACTGCCATTCCCATGCTGTTGTTTATATCTCAATATGAAAGCAGATCTAGCTTTGGCTTTTGTTGTGAAATTGTGTTATTTTTATTTATTGGTAAATGTCAGAATTTCCTCTTCCAGTACACAGCTGTCTGGGAAATATTATTATATAATTATTATTATATATCTGGGGACAGTCTCCAAGCTTGTGCACCAGGACCTCTACATGTTTTCTAGGATGCTCTATCCAAGCAATTTGATAGTTTGAATCCACCTTTAATCAGAAGCACAGTAGGGAAGGACATCAGTCTCCACTCCACAGTAGCTACTGTAATGTAATACCGTCCAGGTTACCAAAGCTTGGCTTGTATAACAATCCATTCTTGAATATTGACCCCTCTTGTGGGTATATCATACACTGAACACTTTTGGTGGGACAGTCCCACTTTGAGGTTCTGTCCACACCTCTCCGTTGCATTAAATCAGACCGAATTTTCAACTTGCATCCCCTGAATTACCCCCCCCCCATGAAGATAACATTTTGCCAATTTTAAATGCTCCTGCTTCACTCTAATCCCAGATAAAGTCTGTTTTAGCTGTAAAGCTCCACCTCCTCCATTCATTGCCACTGTTGTGTGTGGCAATGATGTAATTGCCGCACCTATGCAATGACTGATTGTCTGCCATCTTACAAAGAGGGACCAGGAAAAAAAAGGGTTCCAGGAAGAGCAAAAATATCCGTTTCTAGTTCTAGACCCTAAGAAGGGAGTTTTGGCCAAATGTGTTTCACAAGTTCGGTGGGTTTTGGTTCTCTTTAAGGGACATTGTATCAAAACAAACACTGTGCTTTAATGCGTTTAAAATAAAAACATTTTTGCAAAAGTAAATGGTAAAGTCTATGGCAATGCAAATGCTTTGCCATAGACTTCTATTGACCTACGCTGTTGATACGCTGCATAATGTGTACTATCTCATCTAGAATACTGTACAATGTTTCCTCTGCATTGTAACTGCGTTGCAACACAGCACAACAACGCAGGAAAAGCGCAGAGGTGTGAACAGAGCCTGTTCCATGGAAAACTCTGAGGACATTTGAATGTTCTACTTTGCTGACATTAGTGGAAAGATTGTCCACAGAATCCAAGACATTGAGTCACTTTAGAAATGAGGCCCTGCTGGGGTTCATTGACTGAATGGTGGTAGTGGAATTATTATTATTAATAATGTTTATTTATATAGTGCCATCATCTTTATTATTATTAATAATCTTTATTTATATAGTGCCATCATCTTCCGTAGTGCTTTACAAGGTAAAACATATAGTACAGGGAACAATACAAAACTAGATGCTACGAGGTTGAAACCAAGTGTTGTGAGCACAGGAGACGATAGGAAGGAGAGCCCTGGCCTTGCGAGCTTACAATCTAAAGGATGGGGGTGGAGACAAAAGGGGCGGGACCACAAGTGGTAGAGCTTGAGTTGTGCCTTTGGAAGGGTATAGAAGTTGCTTAAGCCAGGTTATATGCTTGTCTGAAGAAGTGAGTTCTGAGAGCACTTTTAAAGGCTTGGGGTGATGGAGAGTGACGGATTGAGCGGGGGAATCCAGAGAAGTGGGGAGGCACAGGATAAGTCTTGAAGACGGGAGTGCGAGGAGGTAACCTAGGAGGAGGACAGGAGAATGTCAGAGGCAGAGTGGAGGATGCACCTGGGTTGGTAAAGTTGGATCAGAGATGAAATGTAGGAAGGGGCCTGACTGGAAAAAGCTTTGTAGGTTAGTGTTAGAAGTTTGAGAGACAGGTAACCAGTGGAGGGATTGACAGAGGAGAGGTGGATGAGGCGAGCAGCAGAGTTTACAATATGTTGGAGGGGTGCCAGTCTGTTAGTTGGTAAGCTGCAAAGGAGGGTGTTGTAATAGTCCAGTCGGGATATGACCAGGGAATGCACTAGCATTTTACTTGTATCAGGTGAGAGGAAGGAACGGGTAAGCGAGATGTTATTAATTTAGAAACAACAGGAGGTGGCTAGGAAGCGAATGTGAGGTGTGAATGAGAGAGAGGAGTGCAAGCATTGAGCTTGATGGAATATATAAATTGTCTGAGCATTAGACCTGCACATCACTTCACCATATTATTGTCCAAGTCACATGCACCACCTCCTTTGTGTTTGCTGGTAGGTTGATGGTTTGGGTCCATGCTGGTGGAGTGGTGATATCTGGAATGGAGCCCTTCAGCAGAGGAGTAGCTAGGCTTTTTTAGCACCAGGGGCAAAGATTTGAAATGGGGCCCCCGCCTGTTCTCAGGCCCCCTTTTGGCGTCCCCCTGACCTGCTGCACCTGGGGTGAGTGCCCCCCCCCCCCCTTCTCCCCCCTAGCTACACCCCCTGCCCTCAGCAAGGTCTCACTAAGGACATACTCGCTGTGTTCTCTTTCTGAACCGATCTGCCAGTGTAGCTCTTCTCACATTTTCCAAAGACTGCACATTAGCCAATAAGCCAGTCAGTCTATGCCAGGGCCTCCATAGGCACATTCATATCCACCTCATCACCCCTGGCATGTACCCGTCACTAATTTGCCACCTCTCTGCCCGGCAAGCAGGGTCAGGCTTGTAAAAACCTCGCTGGCAGCTCGAGTAAGTGTGTCTGCCATAAGGAATAACAGCCAGACCAGAGAGCTGGCCGTAAACTATTGCCAAAGAGTTCTGCAGTTCCCACAGCTTCTCCTAAATATAAAGTTATTGGGTAACCTCTGCAAATTCTGGAACTTTCTGTTACTTTTTTTAAACTTGTATTCAGCCATTATTCCTATAAAAGTATTCACAGAAACAGAGGCAACTCAGGGGGCACTTAAACTGCTGTTTACTCACCTAGTAGGTTAAAGTGGACCAAAACCCAGGATTTTGACTATCCTGGGTTATGGTCCTTGCCCCCGGGGCACCCTGATCGTGGATGCTCCGCTGTGTGAAACCCTGCAGGTCGCCTGATCTCTCACCCTTCCCCGGTCCTATGGTGCATTCACAGCCCTCTCATCCAATCAGATTTCTCTGGCCTGCTCCCGCCCCTTCGTCTAAGGCGAGGAGAACCAAATGCACTGGCGCCCACATCCCCCTCTACCTTCTAACAGGAGCGTGCCCGCACCGGCTACTCACAAACGCCTGGCACGCGCACACGCGCCCTGCTAAAGGGATAGTGGGGATGCTCGTGCATGTGTCGTTGGACCTGGAATAAAGGTGTGTTTCCAGGCGGCCTGGGGGGATTCTCACAGGATGCTCCAGAATCGGTGGGGCATACCGATTCTGGATGACCCAGAGGGAGGTAATCCAGCAGCCCTGAAATCTTATAGATTTCAGGTTCATTGGGTTGTGGGTTTTGGCCTTTAACAAGGATAAAATACTGTAAACATAAAAAAAAAAAAAAAAAAAATGTAGGCAAAAAGGTCAAATTGAAGAATCAGTGGCTATGACTTGACATATAATTCTAGTATTATATATCCTTTACTTATGTAGAAGAATGTGACTACTGGGCTGGAAGGTGCCCTGAGCAAGATCAGCATGAGGAATTATGAGAAAGACAAAGAACACTTCCTGGGCCATGAGAGGTGCTTTAAGGTGGACCAAACCCTCTATGGCCAGCCCTAGAGTCTCCAGTGCCAGTTAAATCGATATCCCTGTGGCATTGCAATTTGGGATGCTCCAGTCAGTGAAATTTCCTATGATTGGAGTAAACCTTATCTGTGATCCCTCAGCAGATGTGCAGCCCATGGCCACATTCCCAGCAGCTGATACACGCTCTCACGCCCAGCTATTCTGATAGGGTTGGGGTGGGAGGGCACATCAGACCACACGAAAACTGTGGATGTGGCCACTACCTATGACTTATGCCGTGCATCAATATACAGCATAGAGCGCTGATTGGACAGCTGCCGAAAGATTCAGGGCAGTTTCTAAGTAAAACTCAAATTGAGGGAAAAAAAAATCCTGCACCTGCCCCTTCTACTCCATAGTACTGAACATCACACAACAGACCCATTAGTAATGTTTGCAAGCCGACCCCCCAGACCGAGTCATCTTCATGCACTTGAGGGAAGTGCAGCACCAAACTGTGCAGGTTGGGCACCGGGGGGCGCGTCAGTACAATGCAGGGGGTGGCACACTCCGAGCCAGAAGGCAAGCAGTCATCTCCAAGCCCCACTGGCACCCAGGGCAATGGCACTCCCGCAGCCAGCCACTCAGACTGCAGGGAGACTGGGGATGCGTCTCTGTGTGTAAACCATGCCTTAATGTAATTATGGGCATGGGCCATGGAATTGGTGGAAGGTGAGTTTTGAAGGTGATTAGAATTCCCCAGGGACACGGACCTATCACTAGAATATAAAGGATCCCGCTCACAGGTCCCAAGAGACTTCCATGTCTAAGGGGGGACTTGCTCCGTTGTGAGGTTTTCTTTCGGGAGCACCTTCCAGGAATGAGGATTAAACATTGAGTTTTATCTAACATCTTCCTTTGGAACCTGGGAGTCGGACCCTTCCTTGTCACTAATGTGAAAAGTAATATTCGGCAATATTCCTGGGGCCCAGTGGAAAGACATTGGTGGTGGTGAGCATTGTAATCGTGCATTTATTATACCATATGGCACACACATTGGCTTTTATGCTTCAGCCATATGTAACAGAACGTCGTATGACATTTATTTGCAGAGAGGGACAGTGTAAAATATTCTAACTAGTGTCCCTGCCACATAAGCTTAATGTGCAAAGGAAAACTCCCATTTTGTCAGGTTTTGGTGTTGTGTCTTATTGTTTTCCTCTTTTGGAATGTAAAATAAACCTTTGTGTTAGGATTGTGCCCTCACCTGTGATTTACTTATCAGCATGCCGTTTCCATCATTCCCACTTTGTTTTGCTACAGTGGGAGTGGTTTTCATGGTCTTGTGTAAAAAAACATGGACTACGACATGGACTCTTTATCCTAAGATAAAGAGTACATACAGTATACACATAAGGGCAGAGTAGATGGACCGTATGGTCTCCTTCTGCCGTCAACCTTCTATGTTACAAGTCCCACAATTCTTCCAATGTAACAGGGAAACTCTTTAGCAGCTTTGGATAAGTCTAAGAAGCCTAATGACCTATCCAGCTGAGAGGCTCTGAGCGCGCTGATTGGACGAACGTAGGATCGGGAAGAGGTGAGTTAGTTTGGGCGATCTTCACACAGCGGGGAACCCCCGATCAGGGTGCCCCTGGGGAAAGGACCAAAACCCAGGATAGTCAAAATCCTGAGTTTTGATCCACTTTAACGATTAAAGATAATACATTTCTAATCGATACTTAGTAGATTGCAATTCCCCCTCGAATAATTTTTGCTTTCATATTAGAGGAAACACTTGCATGAGATAGCGCTTGCGAGAGCTGCTCTGTTTTTAAGGCTCAAATTCCTTGTTTGTTCATAGTTGTGTGTCAGTGTGGGCGTATCCCTCGCCGTCATGGTAACAGGGAAACAAACAGACCAAAGGACACAATCTGGCTTCTGGCTGGGTGGAGGCTCTGATCTAAGTTTCACTGTTTTCCTCTTTGCAGAAGCGCTCATTTGCTGACGCGCTTGTGGCCAGTTTTAACCACATTTGGCATTGCAATTCATTACATAGAACTCTTGAGGTTTGGTGTAGCTGGGCTGTGATCTGCTTTAGCATCATGTAGCTCTGGTATTAGCTATAGATTGCTTTACTTTTATCCTCAATGGCAGCCTGCAGCTAAGCTATTTTAAAGCCTGTCTACATTGCACCTGCATTATTCCAAAGACAACAACTGTAACCTACAATGTTCTAAAGCAGAACAATGCAAAGCCCCAAGTGTAACAATTTGTCTGGAAACACATTGACTGTATTGCATAATCCTGGTATAAATACGAGCCGGCTTTATTAATGCACAGCACCGACTTGCAGGTCCCTCAACACAGGATATCTCAGGAGGAACAACAGTTACTCAGGAAATGTCCAGATCTATGGAGATCAGCCAGCATAGGTGATCCTCACCTGAACCCATCACCTACAGTAGCTTTGTGTGTAACCTAACATAGCATCTATGGGGTTATCCTGATCATTTTGAAAGCCTGTGAGTTTCGAGACACACAACAGATTAAGAAAAAATAAATCTAATTATTAACAACCCGCTCTCCTCCCCTCCCCCTGTACATGTGATGAGGCAGTTCTACAATTGCAGAGTACATTTGTTTTATGTCTTAAAGGAGCCACAGCCCTCAACCCGGTTAGCTTGCAGACCAACATAAAATCTGTCTCTAAATCTGTTTAAAAAGCAGAGGACAGCCCATGGGGTGGAAGGGTCAAAGACCTTGCAATACAGCCTAGACCCCACACCCCATGTGCCTGCACAAATCAAAAGCAACAAAGTAGGGGTGGCAGATGCTCAGACCATTTTATAACTTACCTGGGAGGTGCACGTTAGCAGGGCAATTAGGATACAAAAGTCTTAAAGGAGCCACAGCACTCAACCCTGTTAGCTTGCAGACCAACCTATAATCTGTCTCTAAATCTGGGAAAAACAGAGACTCGGTCACACACATCTGCAGATGTAGATGAGAGCCCCAATTGGGACATACAATAGATTAGAGTTATGACTGCACCTCACAGAGGCACCTTGGCTCACGTGCACCTCCCAGGTTAGTTATAAAATGGTCTGAGTGGCTGCCATCCCTCCTTTGTTTCTTTTACATTTGTTTTATAGCAAGCAGCCTGTGGAAAATCCAAATGGCTCTTCCATAGTCTACTGTTATTTCCAAAGCTTGTAAAAGCAAACATCTGCCTCCCACACAGACAGCCCCTTGCAGGTTCTGGGGATTTTCCTAATAAAAAAAAATAAAATAGAAGAAAAATATTTGTCATAGTTGCAGTTGCAGACTTTTCCAAAAAATCCAGAGGCTCTCAAAATCATTTGTATCCATCTGAAATTCTAGCATTACAGAATATGTACGCAAGCGGTAAGGTGGCCCGCCATCCCAAGCCTTGCCCTGTGGTCACCACTGTGCAGCAGTAACTTACCTGGGGGTCATGTGACCATAAACCTTTGTGCCTAACATGCAGGAGCGTGATAGAAAAATATGGTATAATTGCTGATATGATAAAAGGGCAGAGAACAGGTACAGTGCTAACAGTCCCTGCTCGTGGCCTATTCAACTCCTTCAAATATGTTTGGCTGTTACATTGTGGTATTTGCATGTCACCGCAGGGTGGGCTCAAGACACCGCAGTGTAACATTGATTAAGTATGGCTGGGATTTATTGTTCCTTTTAGTTGCAGATCTATGTAGCTAGCCCTGCCTGTTATCCTAAAAGCGGGTTCTGATTATGTCTACATAAGAATATTGCTGCTGCTGGTTTATAGTGTCTCAATATATGTATATGTTTGTGTATCAATATATGTATGTGTATCAATATTTTATGAACTATACAAGAAATTCTTTTTAGACAGTTGTAAAGCCCATATTTTACCCCTCCTCAGGAAAAAAAAACAAAAAAACAAAACATAGTCCTAGTCCTGGCTTTCAGCCCTTTTCACACTGGTAAGTTGGTGCTGCACTCCCAGATTCTGGTCTGCTGGATATATTAAAGTGGAACAAAACCTGGGATCTTTTTGTTCCCTGCCCGGGGATCGGGATGCCCCAGTGTGTGAAACCCGGGGTAAAAAAAGCCCAGTAAAAGAAAAAAAATCTGCATTTCTTGGTCCTGCAGCAAATGCATGGGCTCTCGTCCAATCAGAGCAGTTTTTGGTGCATATTAATATGCTCGGCAATATGGAGCAAGAGCAGCCGCATTCTATATGTGAGTGAGCTCCCGTCCCAGTCTAAAGGCTGGTGGCAAGAATGCGCCACAGCCCAGAGATGCGACCACCTATATTTACATTTGTGAGAAAGACAGGAAGAAGGTGAGTTTTACGGCACCTGCAGAGCTTCACACCGCAGGGGGCATTGCAATTTGGGATACCCAGGGGTGAAAACCAGCGACGGGCCCTGTTGGGTTTTGTTCTGCTTTAAGGGACAGTCTTGTTCCCAATCACACCAGGGACAATGTAGTTGCTGTTGCAGTGGATGAGTAATGAGACAGCCACGATCTCCATGAGCAGCAATTGCCGTGGGATGCGAGGTAACACCCGGGACCAGTTTTTATTGGTTTTATTGTCCTTACCATGCTGAGGACAATATGGGTGTTCTTTAAGAGGTGTTGCGAAGGCAGCCATTTCTAGCGGACTATGATACTTCGCCGACTACGGCGAGTTACACTCTGAAAAAACATTGGTTGAAGGTATACGCGGCTCCCAAAGCAGACTGCAGAGATTTTGTGGGCCAACCAGAAATGTGGTTACCCAGGATGAACGTGCAATTATAACACGGTGGTTGAGCAATTACTGGCCATGGAATGATAATACACTGTGAGCCACTGACCCAGAAGAGCAGATTAGAAGTTCTGGGGCAGAAACTAAGCTAAATGAAAGAACGTAAAGCATGCATCTCTGTAAATATAAAAACTTTTATTGCAGGATCCATCAAGTTCAATAAAATGTAGATATCTGTACAGTAACAAACAGAAGATACTGATTCCATCCAGCTATGTAAGCATTTTGTTGGAAGTCTCCAGTATTGCAAAAAGTCCATAGTCTTCGTTTTCCCAGATTTTAAAGTGTCGTGTTTTTTTTTTTTTTTCAGGAGGCTCTTTGTCAGCCAATGTGCTCTGGCATAGTGAGAGAGATGAGGACAAAGTCAGAAAAAAACTAATCTAGACAAGTATAAAAAAATAAGACTGAAAAGACAATAAACAGTGTCTGTGTTACATGTAGCATATTCCAGACTTCTATCAACCGCTTTACCAACACTGACTAACTGGAAGTCTATTCTGCCCGTTATTTGTGGGGGTCCAGCAAACCCTCACTAGCACGTTATAGGACAGCCGTTAGCCAGATAACAACAGATCTCCATTTACAAAAGTGATGAGGTGCTTCTGAAGCTTCTCTCTGTTCTGAAAGTGAACGGAGCAGCTGCTCTTCACCAGTCTCCTGTTCCTAGAGGTCACCACGCTCTGCTTTTTATATCACGAGAGTTTATGGTCAAACCAAACAGAGAAGGTTCCTCTGACCAACGTTGTACTCCATGGTTCTGTCTAAAGCGGCCCAGTGTCTTCTTCGGCAACTGCTCTTGGCTTTGCATTAAAAAAAAGCCCAACATCGAAAAAAAGACAGGTTCCATAGCGGACTGGCACTCTTCTTTACGAGTCCATGCATGGCTCCTCTTAATCTTGAGCGGAAGCTTGCTCTAGCCCTGGTACAACACGTGGTGCCAGTTCAGGCTAGTCAACGACCCTCCAGGCCAAGGTGACACTTTAAAGAGGGGGGAAAAAAATTGCATTTTTTTCTCATTTATCAAAGTAGATGAGTAGGAAAGTTCAGTGGCTCTGCCCACTCCAAAGACAGAGCCACTTAGACTGCAGATCCTGCTGAGTGCGCTTGGGATGGGTGCCTGTATTCCAGGTTTGACACTTCTGTATCATCAGAAGGAAGGCGGGATTTGAATTTCTTCATTTGCTCGGGGCTGGCGAGGTTCTTTAGTAGACAGTTTTCCCTTTCCAGTTGGGAATTCTTCTCCACCAGCTCTTTGATCTGTTCTTTTAGGACTTCTACTTCTTCACGTACTGCATACATGAGATGGTTCTTTACCAAGTCCTAATGGAGAGAGAGAAGAAAAAAAACAAATCAGTGATTGTTGATAAGGGCCCAGACAGGACACACCTAAATAGGTATATTATTACATAACTCCCTCTTATCACCCTCCACCAAGTGTCTGCTAATGGTCCAACAAAAAAGCATTCGTCCCTTCTATACCCTATAGTACAAAGAACAGAATGCCCTCAATGTCACTGCCTAGCCCTAGCACCTAGGCATATTTAGGCTTGCCTGTGAGGATACAGACTATAGTTCAGTATAATATAATCAAGCCAGTATGTGATTGAAGGTTTTCCCTAGACATTTCCTATAGTGTATGTCATCACCTTCTACCCCTAGGGCCCCCCTTTTCTTTTACTAAAGCCGTTGCCCAGTATTCATAACAACATAAACAAGGAGCAGTATGACGTCTTACAGGCAGCCATATGCTAATTCATTCAGTTCCAAGGTAAACTACCACATAATGACAGCTGAGCTTGTAGTGCTTTCACATTTATTGCAGGTATAGCTGATAAGGCTGACCCCCAATGCTGAGCTGTGTTTAACTGAACGTATCCTTGCTGGTAAGAATCAGGGAGCAATATGGCTGACCTTTCAAACAGTAGACTGCATCCGTTTTGCTTTTTTTTTTGTTTTGGGCAAAGGCTTTAGTAAAAAAAAGAAACCCAGGCTATTTGGGGGCGCTGGGCTGAGGATAGAAGTCAATTACTTAGACAATAGAAGTTAACTTCCTTTCTGGGTATAGGATCATTCTAAAGGAGCACCATCGCGAAATGGTGTTATATGAAAAACACATATAAACATATCAGCTAATGGGAGGAGGGGGTCACTTATACTCCCGAACTGAACAAAACTCAAGCCAAGCTTGTGGTTTTCCTCTCCTTGTAGGAATGAAATCCAGTGGTAACAGGTTTGGTCTATCAGGGGTGACAGAGCCTGTCACCCCACATATCCATTTCCTTTCATTAAAAAAAAGAAAAACAAGCCTGGCTGGATATTTCTTGATGGCAGGTTTATAAGTGACCCCTCCTCCCACCATCCAGCAAATTTATATAGATTTTCACGATGGTGCTCCATTAAGTTCCTGGGAAACTAGGCACATATAAGACCGTTTTGTATGGAGTAACCCTGATATAAGAATAAATGCATATTTCACACAGTGCACTTTTTTGTGGTTAATTATTCATATATAATTACAAAATATAACACATATTAGGACTGAAGGTGAGTACTCATATGATCAGGGTCCTCCGTTTAGTTTCCTGCAACAACACAATCTACATGCTTCTAAGTCCAGCCCTCAACCAAAAACATGCTGCTGGTTTAATTTATTTCCACTCCAAATGTGCAGTAGGGGTCTGCAGGTGTAACATGGACACTGAACCATAGGCCCCTTTAAGGAGCAGAGATTAGGGCGAGATTTTCTGCTGTGCAGCACAAGCCTCTACTGTGTAATCAGCAGCTGACATTCCTAAGGATCCCGGGGAAGACGTTTGTTAGATTTCTCTAATCTGCCAGTTTAGAAATCCAGGAGTTAAAGGGAACACAAGGAGCCATTGTTGTATGAGCAAATAAGAGGTCTGCCATGTCGCTCCCCGGGGATGGGATTCCCACAAGCCTAAGCTTGGCACACTCTGCGGCTCACACTGCAGCTGCGCCCCGTCCAATGAGATTCCAGAAGCTCATCGGAGAGATCTGCTCAGCAACAAGCCTGGCACAGGATGGAGCCCTATGGAACAAGGGGCCTCTGTCTGTCTGTCTGTCTGTCTGTCTGTCAAGGCTGCACCTTCATGTGGTGAAAGATGTGTCACACCTCTTACAGTATAAACGCTCATTCCACACTGAAACATCATGGCAGGTTTAGGACTTCACACACTCCTGTATTATAAAATTAGCTCTTAAAGCTAAAAAATAACAGGCAGCAGTAATACATTGTAGCTGTGTATCCCAATATTGAGTTTATTTTAAATTAAACTCATCTGCTATTTTGTGTGTTTGCAAATACATGAATTTCATGTTTTTAAAACCAATGCATGGATACAGGGCGGTGACACTTTGGTTTGCTTTTGCATAACAGGCACCAGTGAGCAATTTAGCTGTGTATCCCAATATAAAGTTTATTTTAAATTTAACTCAGTGTTTTTGCAAATATATGCATTTCATGTTATTAAAACCAATACAGGGCGGTGACACTCTCTTGCTTTTGCATAACCAGTGAGCAGTTTTAGCTGTGTCTCCCATATTAAAGTTTGCACTTTTTTTTAAACTAATCTTCAGTATCTATTTTTTATTTGCATTGAATGTTTCTAAAACCAATCCCTGGACGGGCGATACTCACCATGGCTTGCTCGATCTTGTTATCTATGGCCACCACACTTGCTCCGGAGGCACTGCAGACAGAAAAAACACAGGTCGGTTAGTCACCCTGACAATGTGAGAGCAGCTTCCAAACATTCATTCTTTACAAATAACTTGTGTATCAAGCCACGGTGGATGCTTTTACCCCAGCCTGAAGGGGTTAAACCTGACAGATCAGACAAAGCAATTGTCTCTGCTCCCCCCCCCCCCTCTCCTCCTTCCCTCACAAACAAGGAGGAGGAAGCTGCTGGCTGTTCCAGTCCAAACCAGGATAATCCTGCTCTAACCGACCAGCCATGCTTTCTTGGAGATGCTGACAATGCTCAGGCACGCCGGCATTCTTACACAAGCAAATATGTAACACCACACTAGAATAAAAAACTAATCCCTGACATATAAACTGGATGCAGCAAATTAAAATACAAATAAATAGTGAATACTGCATATTCATCAATCCGCCGATAAAAATCCACGATAGGATATTGCAGCAAGAGGTAAAATTAAATGCTGCAAATGAGCAATAGTGCCATCGTTTCTATACGATTCTGCAGATCATTGCTTGGAAAAGCTAAAGATTTCCATAAAACTGACTGTATGTGTAGGTTTCCTTGTGCACCTCAAGTCATATTAAAAGGCTAAAACATTTACCTGTTATCCAGCTTAACCGAGACGACATCTGCCCCCAGGAGCGAGGAGAAGAAGGAAATGGAGAAATTGTGCAGCTCGTAGACGGCCACCTCCATGGGGTATTTGCACATTCCTGTGGTCATTTTTGCAGGGCAATCGCTGGCACGAGCCAAGAGATGTGTATTGTACACTTGTGTAAGTGCTTTCACGCTGCTGATGCAACAAGCCATGGACTGAATGCTATTTCCAAGCTGCTGCCGCCTATATAGCCGGGGCTCGTGACGTCATATGGTGTCACCCGCCCGTATGCAAATGCGCTGCCTCCTCCATCCCCCTCCTTCTTCTCTGCAAACCACAGGGCTAATAAACAGCCTCAGCTCACTGCAGCCTATTGACACACATTGGCAAAATAAGACGCACTGTCTTCTCAGGGGAACAGTGTTTTTATTTTTTTTGAAGCTGTAACTGCAAGAGGAAATAAAAACTGGTCCTCGGCGAGCTGCACAAAAGAGACGGTTGTAGGCTTCCCCCAATACAAATAGCCCTTCGCTTTCATCAGCCCGACAACTAGCAAGCGCGCAGGAAAAAGTGCAAAACAGGGGCATTACCTACACTGGCTATAAATAGGCTCATACAAATCAAAGCCTAAATAATGATTAAACAATATTTAAAGCATTCCTGAAAGGCACAACGTACCCACATGAAAAAATACCCATTAAAAATACCTTTGTGGCCACACATTTGGGCACATGTAGCAATGAAGGGCCCCCCAAATGCTGTGCTGCGAGCCACCGACAACAACTTCAGTATATATTAAATGCAGCAAACGGTATTAAAAATGATGAGGCTGCAAACAACTATAATTATAGTTAAAAAAAGAAACCCAAAATGCCCAATATACAATAAAAAAAAAATCCCCCTAGGTAATAAAAAAGACTTGAAGGTCTGCTTTAACGCCCACCCTCCTCCGGGGCATCAAGGTTTAGGATACCTGTCCATTCACTGAGCCACATGAAAAGCAACATTGAGAATACTCACCCTTTTATGGCGTTAGGCACCATAGGAGTGTACACAAGGTCACCTGTCCCTAGCAGAGCCTCATCTGATAGGGACAAGAAACAGCTGCACATGTCTGCAGCATTGCAGTGTGCAGATGTTTCCAGGTCCCCCACTAGAAGCAGCTCCATGAGGGGAGTATCTCCTAATCTAAAGGGTCACAGGAAACAGGAGTAGTAGCTTAGGCTCCCTGTGGACCTGGGCTCTACCTGGTACAGAGGTCTACTAAGTAAGTAAATGTTTATAATGGTGCATTTGTACATAAAGCCTTTTGGTCGTCCTAGGCTGTGCCATGATGTAGGATCTCTCACAGGGATCTCAGGGCTTTTTGAGGATTTTATGTTTAACTACTTATCTATTATGATTTAGGATGCCTGGCAGGGAGCTTGGGAACAGGCTAAATACTCACCATTTCCCTGCTATATCCCAGGCACTGCAGAGAAGAGCATCCCTGCTTCCCCACTCTCTGCATCTAATGGCCAGTCACCTATCTGGTGCCAGTGACCAGCAAAGAGGAGGAGGAAGTGCAGGATGTGCTCCTGAGCAGCACTGAAGTGCAGTCACTGGGTTGGAGACTAGATGTGCACCTTGCAGCACATGTGCATTGTTATTTGGATGCCCGCCGGGAAGCCTGATACATGGCCACTGCTACTCACCTCTCAGAGGTGAGTAGTGGTCCTCCTATGTCAGGCTTTAAAACAGAACAAAACCTGGGAATTTGACTTTTCCAACTTTTGTTCCATTTCTCTGGGGCGAATTGGGATGCCCCACTGTGCGAAACCCCCCCAGAAAGCCCCATTCTATCTCTTCCACGTTCCAATGGCGCATGTGCACAGCCAATGAGCAAACGTCTATCACTGACTTCAATGGGAAGCGCACCCCCACCCCAGTCTATCTGAATGGCCAGGGTGGAGGAGCACACTTCCGTGGATTCAAAACAATGAGAGCCACCTTTGGAGTGTGGAGGGCGCCCTGGTGGTTTCACATAGTGGGGCATTCAGATTCGGGATGTCTCGGTGAAGAGCCAGCAGCTGGCTCTGGAATCTTTTTAGGAGTGGGTGGGTTTTGTTCTCATTTAAATTGTACCAAAACCCAGGATTTTGAATATTCTGGGTTTTGGTCCTTTGCCCTGCTGTGTGAAACCTCCCAGATCTCCGAGCACAACTCACCTCTTCCCGGTCCTACGACGCATGTGCGGCTGCTCAGCCAATCAGCACGCTCAGAGCCGCCGACATCTCGTCTTCTAAGCCTTCGTCTCCAAGCGCGCTGATGGCTGCATCCCCCGCTTCCCTCTAGCAGGGAGTGTGCCTGTGCTGGTCATTGACAAATACCTGGTGCAGGCACGCACCCTGCTAGAGGGATAGCGGGGTTGCGGCTGGGGCTCATGCATGTGCCGTTGGACCAGGAAGCAAGGTAAGTGTACGGGGCGACCTGGGGGGTTTCACACAGCGGGGCATCCTGATTTTGGATGCCCTGGGGGGAGGGAATCGATCGGCTTGGGAATCTTATAGATTCCCGGGCCAATCACGCTGGGTTTTGGTCCACTTTAAAGGGACCATGTGGGCAAATGATTAAATAAGCCTACTTTCTGTCCTTCCTGTGCTGGCTGTCAGGAGCTGCATCTATCATTCAGCCCGCTTTATATTACTCAACAACTGCCAGAGAACTGTTTCCTAGCTGCAGGGCCCCCTCAGTAGCAGATGCCTCACGCATGTATGTTTCAATGTGAGGGTCCTTTCAGAAGTCAATTCCTGTTGGGGACAGTAATGTGCTGGGGAAAGAAATGCCACCCCTGCCAGCCAGCATGGGGCATTCAGAAAGCAGCATTGTTTAACCCATTGCCTGTAATGTCCCTGTAGGCCCATCCAAAGGAGTAGCTAGGCTTTCTGGCACCCGGGGAAAAGATTCGAAATGGCGCCCCCAACCTGTTCTCAGGCCTCCTTTGGTGCACCTGGGGCAAGTGCCCCCCCTAGCTATGCCCCTGAGCCCATCTAAAGAATAGAGCAGTGTAAAATGAGGGATTCCCCTGCCGGTAGAGTCAGATAACCATAATGTCACAATGGAGGAGCCATCGGATTCAATTTAGTTGGAGGTAAATCTGACAGATCAGCATCTGCCTGTGTCTGGGCAACCTGAAGTTCCTACACACAATCTGCTGCACAAGGGCGCCCTCTGGTGCTCAGTTCAGGTCACTGTAGGAATATTGTCAGTGACAGCACTGTGATGTTTACACTGAGAAGAAAGAACGCTCTGTCCTCCTCCACAATGGTAAAGCCAAAACAACAGCAAAGGCAAAGAGATTGTGGCTTGGGGAGACATCTTGTTTTCCCAGCCAAGCTATTTACTAGGTGTGGCCAGCCCTGATATGAACTCATTGGAAAGCAATTGTGTCAGTGTGATGCCGGGATCAGGCAAAACTTCGTTTGTGTGCTAAGCAAACACGGCGCGCTTCCAACTGTTATGAGCGGCGTGGAAAAATCCTCCGTAAAGATGTTTCTGCCGTCTGCTGTCATCCATCTTATAACGTACAGGGAACAGCGCGTTCACTCCGCAGGTCCAAGGCCGCGCAATGCAAACACCGGAGAGCCGCCAGATATGGCACAATAAGGGGAGGCTCACCTCATGTGGGCACCCGCCAGGAATTTTCCTCTACATTTATCAAGGAAAAACACTGGCTAAACTACACAATGGAATTCACCCACCAGAGGATCCCCCGGGGGGCCCAGGCACACACCCATTGGGCAGTACAAGAGATTCAAGAATGAAACCAGTGCTTCTGGCTTGTCTGGAATGTTCTCTAAATTTTGGATATTGGTCATTAACAATCAGATTTATTACTACTACAACCCTTCTGGTGGGCCCAAGGTGCCCCAGTCTAACCCTGTTTTATTCACTCACACACAAGATGAATACTTTATATGGGCTTGCCAATATCGGGGTCGACCCAGAGCCAGGTGAGGAAACTCATTTTTAGGAGAGAAAAATACAATTCTGTGATTATTCACCTGTAGAATTGGTATTATAAGTATACAGCACATCCTGTTCCAGAAGATATTCCTTACACTTGGGTTGTACATCCAGTAGATGGCGCTGGACTGCAGAGACAGAAAAATGGCTCCTCCCGGCCCCATATAAACCAGGGACCTCCCACTAATTCCCCAGTATTGAAAAGCAGTTAAAATGGGACCGGGAGAACTATAACCATTACAAAAACTGAACAATTACCATACAGAGGTAACTAAGAAAAATGCTAACAAGGGTGGGGTGGAACAGGACGTGCTGTATACATATAATACCAATTCTACAGGTGAGTAATCACAGAATTGTATTATTCTAAGTATACAGCACGTCCTGTTCCAGAAAATATTCCTTACACTTGGGACATCCAATAGCAGTGTCCGTAAGGTAGGGTGAGATCCCCAAAAGTAACAGCAGACAGTTTAAACCACTGCCGCCTGCAGAACCTTGCGGCCAAAATCAGCTGAGGCCCTAACATCAACCTTGTAAAACTTTGAAAAAGTAAGAACAGAAGACCAAGTAGCGGCCTTGCAAACTTGTTCAACAGAAGCTTGGTGCTGAAAAGTCCAAGAGGCACCAATAGGACGAGCAGTAAGGCGGAAGTGAGGCTCCTTCCCCTTAGCAGAATAGGCCTGTATCACAGCCTGACGTATCCACTTGCTGATAGCGGAGCCAGACCTTTCTTAGGTCCAGACGGAAGCACAAAAAGAGCATCAGTCTTCCTGAAGGATTCAGTAGCCACCAAATAGAGCTTCAGAGTTCTGACTACATCCAAAGAATGTAAAACCCTCTCCTTAGGGTTACTAGGATTAGGACAAAGAGAAGGGAAAACAACGTCCTGATTGAGATGAAAGGCAGAAACAACCTTAGGCAGAAAATCTGGCATAAAACAAAACACCACCTTGTCCTGGTGTCTCTCAAAATAAGGAGGCTTGATGGAAAGCGCCGCCAATTCAGAAACATGCCTAACAGAAGTGATAGCCACCAAAAAGACCACCTTAAGCGTAAGAATGGACAAAGGGGCCCCCTGCAAGGGCTCAAAGGGAGACCCCTGCAGGGCAGATAAGACCAAGTTCAAGTCCCAGACTGGTAACATAGGCTTACGTGGGGGACGCACGTGAGTAACCCCCTGGAAAAAGGTCTTGACCAGGGGATGCTGAGCAAAGGATCTTTGGAAAAAAATGGCCAAGGCAGAAACATGACCTTTCAGAGTACTGAGCTAAAGACCCAGATCCAAACCATGTTGGAGAAACTCCAGAATCCTAGGAATAGAAAACACACGACAGGGAAGCGAGTTAGACTCACACCAGTCAATGTAAGTACGCCAAACCCTGTAGTAGATGGAAGAAGAAGACCCTTTCCTAGCCCTGATCATGGTATTTACAACCGAAGCAGGCAGTCCTTTTTCCATCAAGATTTCAACAGTCAGGCCGTCAAAGCCAGCGTTTGTAAATTGGGGTGGCGTAGGTGCCCCTGAGTGAGCAGATATGGAACCCGGGGCAGGGCGTACTGATCGACTGCCAACTGCACGATGTCTGTGAACCACACTCTTCTTGGCCAACAGGGGGCCACCAGGATGGCTGGCACCCCTTCCTGAACTATCTTGCGCAGCACCCTGCCCAGCAGGGGAAACACGTACAGGAGCTGGAACCTCGTCCGAGCCATTGCCAGGGCATCCATGGCCAAGGTCAGAGGATCCTGGGACAGAGAGACAAAGACTGGAAGCTTGTGATTGTGACGGGATGCAAAAAGATCCACATCCGGCTGACCCCATCGGTGACACAGGGAGCGAAACACCCTGCTGCTGAGGGACCATTCTCCCAGACGAGAGGTCCCCCTGCTCAGAGAGTCTGCCTCCAGATTCTCCACCCCCGGGATGTACACAGCAGAGATGCAGGGAACATTCTCCTCCGCCAAGGACAGTATCAGGGACTTCCTTGAGGGCCCTCTTGCTCCAGGTCCCTCCCTGATGATTGATGTAGGCAACCGCTATCTGGTTGTCCGAGTGGACCTGAACAGCCCGACCCCACAGGTGTGGGGTAAGTGGGCGAGAACCAACCTGATCGCCCTCAATTCCACAATGTTGATGGGGGCATGGGCCTCCTAAGGGCCCCCCTGACCCTGGAATTTCAGGGACTTCCAAAAGCCCCCCCAACCTGTCAGACTGGCATCCGTGGTGACAGTCTCCCAGCAGGGGGCCAGAAAGGACCTGCCCCCCAGCAGGTTCCTTGAGTCCAGCCACCACGATAGAGACCGCCTTACCAGAGGGGACAGGACAAACACCTGATCCAAGGACACAGGGTCCCGATCCCATACTGACAAGAGGTGAAGCTGAAGAGGCCTCATGTGAAACTGAGCATATGGAACCGCCTCGAAGCAGGACACCATCAGGCCCACCAGCTGCATTCCCTGCCTGATGGATTGATGAGGACAAGACTGAGCTTTCTCTTGAAGGATCTCCACCTTCTGCTGAGGAAGAAAGATCTTGACCTGAGCTGAATCCAGAATCATGCCCAGAAAAGACTTCACCATGGAAGGAGACAGGGAAGATTTGGGGTGGTTGATCTCCAGTGTGGACACCACCCGCTGAGTGTCCAGCTCTGCCTGATGGAAGGACTGAGAAGCGATAAGCATGTCATTCAAGTAGGGAAGAATGCGAATGCCCTGAGCTCTCAGCAGAGCCATCACTCCTGCCAGCACCTTGGTGAATACCCTGGGAGGCCACAAATTGGTAGTGCTGATCCTCCAGAGCGAACCTGAGGAATCTCTGATGACCTGGAAAGACAGGAACATGAAGGTAAACATCCTTGATGTCTACAGAGGTCATGAAGTCCCCTGGGCTTAGGAAAGTCACAGCTGAGTCTCCATGCGAAAGTGTCTGAATCTGACAAATTTGTTGAGGTGCTTCAAATCCAGGATGGGTCTGATGGACCCATCTTTTTTGGGAACAATGAAAAGATTGGAATAATAGCCCTTGCCCCTTTCCCTGAAGGGCACCCAGCAGATGACACCCAGTTCCAGAAGGCCTTGTACAGCCAGGGACAGACCCTGAGCTGACAGGGGGTTTCGAGCTAACCGAGATTTGATGAATCTTGAGGGCGGCCAGGCTACAAACTCTATCTTGTAACCGGAGGACACTACCGCCTGAATCCACCGGTCTGAGACGTGAAGCCTCCAGACATTTCTCTTTCCCCAGCTCTGCCTCATCCCATCTCTCTTCTCCCAGCTCTGTTCCATCCCATCTCTTTTCCCAGCTTTGCCCCATCCCATCTCGATTTCCCCAGGCTCTGCCCCACCCATCTCTCTTCTCCCAGCTCTGCCTCATGCATCTCTCTTTTCCCAGCTCTGTCCCATACCAACTCTCTTCTCCCAGCTCTGCCCCATGCATCTCTCTTTTCCCAGCTCTGCCCCATCCCATCTCTCTTCTCCCAGCTCTGCCCCATCCCATCTCTTTTCCCAGCTTTACCCCATCCCATCTCTCTTTCCCCAGCTCTGCCCCACCCATCTCTCTTCTCCCAGCTCTGCCCCATGCATCTCTCTTCTCCCAGTTCTGCCCCATCCCATCTCTCTTTCCCCAGCTCTGCCCCATCCCATCTCTCTCTTCCCAGCTCTGCCTCATCCCATCTCTCTTCTCCGAGCTCTGTCACATCCCATCTCTCTTTCCCCAGCTCTGCCTCATCCCATCTCTCTTCTCCGAGCTCTGTCACATCCCATCTCTCTTTTCCCAGCTCTGACTCATCTCATTTCTCTTTTCCCAGCTCTGCTCCATCCCATCTCTCTTCTCCCAGCTCTGCCCCACCCATCTCTCTTCTCCGAGCTCTGTCACATCCCATCTCTCTTTCCCCAGCTCTGCCTCATCCCATCTCTCTTCTCCGAGCTCTGTCACATCCCATCTCTCTTTTCCCAGCTCTGACTCATCTCATTTCTCTTTTCCCAGCTCTGCTCCATCCCATCTCTCTTCTCCCAGCTCTGCCCCATCCCATCTCTCTTTCCCCAGCTCTGCCGCAGGCAACTCTCTCCTCTTAGCTCTGCTCATTTAAAATCAGTGCACCAAGGGTAAGAGCTGTAGGTTCCACATGGTGAAACAAAAGTTGCTGATTGTTTTCCCCCCGATGCCCAATAGATATAATGCTCAAGGGGGGACAAGCAGCATTATTTAGTTATGCTTTTGTAATATATAGCCCCCTAGTGCGCTGATTTTAACCTACCCCCCCCCCCCCCCCCCCCCGATTCCGGACCTTCAGCTTGTGGCATACTGCTACAAGTGGACCTCTACAAAAATTTCTTGAGTACCCCTGGCCTAAAAGTCACTCTGGCAATTCTATGTTCCAAACTTGGCATCCCTCCACTCTCTGCATTAGGCCAGAGTCACCAGGCCATGCAAGTCATTCATTCAGGACTACGCCTGTGCATGTACTGTGGGAGCAACAGGAGTACAGGGCCGTCCCTGTAAGGCAGGGGTGAAAATCCTGGGTTTTGTTCTGCTTTAAAATTGAGAGTTTGCTTTAAAGTGGACCAACAGCAGTACATGTGTTGGGCCCCGCTGTTATATACTGCATAGATGTTATGATGCTGCATAGAAAGTGCAGGTACCTACAGGCCTTGCCAAAGCTATTTAGTACAACACACCTGTCACATGGGGATAATGGCGGCTGTTTTGTGTAAATACTGTTTGCCTAGCTGACATGCTGCCCCCCCCCCCATCACCTATTGACCAATCAAGCTGCCAGAAGAGTGTCTGGAAGGAGTCAGCGATTGTTATCTTCACACGGAGCATTGATGTGGGTAGGGCAGCATGTCAGACAGGCGACTAACATTCTTTACAAGATTAGCAGCAATGGCAGATCCCTATTTGTCTCCTGACATATGTACTTCAAGCTTGTTACAGCCCCAGAGCACATCTGATAAGAATTAAAAAAAAATGTTTAAAGGGTTATTCCGCTTAGCGGGGTCTCTGACCTGGAACAAGCAGCTGCTCACTTTCCCTTTTACCAGGTCAGAGGTGCACCAAGTGTTGTGGAAGGTCCTTCCATAACAGCCAGGCAATAGGAGGAAGGTCTGCAATGGCAGGTATGCCTATTTCTGACAGGTTCCCTTTAAATAAATTATCATGTAAACATAAAGCAGCACTCTACTCCCAACGCTTGATGGACAAAATGTATTTTTTTTCATTTACAATTGGATTCATTTTATTTTGGTGGCATTAAATGTAGATCAGTACGGTAAATGGAAAGATACTTGCACACCAATAATGTAGAAATCCTTTACACAAAAAATACAGAGTATGGGTGCTGCCACAGTAGTGTGTCCTAAAGCACACTAAATGATCTACATAAATAGTAGGGCACACATGTAATTCAATTAATTGCTTATTATTAATACATTCAAAGAATTGAGAATAAATCGGTTCACATGGCCAAAATTTTCGATAGGTAAGTATTGTATCACACAAATTAAGTGAGAAAACAGTGCTGAATTGTACAATATATTGCTTTTTAGATCTACTTTAAGGTAAATCAGTACACATGTTAAAGGAATCTATTCCAAAGCTATATAGAATTGTACACCTTCATAAACTAGGCATGAATAAGCAATTCATTGAATTACGTGTGTGCGCTACTTATTTATAATCATGGTGCCATTAAATGTAGAATATTGATACAAACAAATCTTTAGCTATAGGGGACCAGCAACAGGCACACAATGGCCTGAGCTGAAAACATTCTCATGGTAGTAAAAAAATCATTTCATGAGAAAAAAGCCTGAGAATGTCAGTGTTAGTGAATCACCAGATAGCAATACAATGAAAGTCAATGGTACTTTTTACTACAGGTAAAAAGGGGTAAAAAGTTCAATACTTGTCTCAGGAGTGAAAAAGTGCCATTGACTTCCGTTGTCTTCCTAACGGGTGATTCACGAAAAGTAAAATTCTCAGGCTTTTTCCTCATGAATTGAATGTTTTACTGCCATGAAGTTTTTTTCAACTTAGTGAATCAAGGCCTATGAATGCTCCTAATGTACTCACACTCCACACTGCCATAATGAAGGCGCAAGCTGTGTCCTCAGATGCCCTCTGCTGGCACAGACCAGAAATGAAGAAGAAATAGATTCATAGGCCTGAATAGATTCCAGAAAATTCGGAACAGTTTGGTTTATATGGATCTTATATTAAATATTTATAGATCTTAATATATATATATATATATATATATAAAGGGAAACAAAAGCCAGGATTTTGACTCTCCCAAATTTTGTGCAGTGCCCCCGGGGCACCCCGAAACTCCCCAATTCATCCAGTAAAACTCACCTCTCCTCGGTGGCACATTGAAGGGTTCTTCTCTAATCAGAGCCCTTTGCCTTGTTTACATCCTTTCAGCAATGGGCTCTGATTGATTTCAATGGGTAGTGAGAGCAGCCGCATCCCAGCCATTCAGATGAGAGAGAATGAGCACTGGCCATAGATGCAGGGGGATGTGCCTGCTCCCACTCCCTATCGAAATCAATCCGAGCTGTTTGCCGAAAGTCAAACTGCTTTGATTGGATGAGAACACGCACATGTACCATTGGATCAGGCTCCCTCCCCAGGGGAGGAAGGGTTCACACAGCAGGGCATTTCGATTTAGAATGCCCCAGGGAAAAGCCAGTGACCGGGCTGGTTTTTGTTCCACTTTAAGATGAAGTCCAAGAAAGATAAATGGGCTTCCTATTAATTAGGCAACATGGGGGCATCCTGAATTGGTAAATATTGGTGATCCCATTCCCTCAGCTTTTCAGCGCCCATTCATAGCATGCCATCTCAAAACATGCTGCCTTTAGGAAGTACAGTCTTTTTTGCCTATACTTCCTCCTTAAAGCGGACCGACAGTCAAAAATGAATGAAATCAGACCAACACAACACACAGTGCTCACATGTATCCCTCCCTGGGGCAATTTAGACATTCATTTACCTTTTCTAACGCCTAGTGGGTTTCAATTTTTAATAAAAGATGGCCGCTCACGGGCTTGCAGGGCACCTGCAAACAGGAAGTCGTGCTGGGCTTCCTGTTACTGTACATGTCAGTTGGGAGAGGAAGCTCCAAAATGGCCGCTACTTTTCTTTTCCAACTGTGCCAGGCTGTTGGTCCGGTTTAACAAAGATTGTCTATCCTAATGATCTAGTTATAGTTATGTATGTAGAAAAGTAAAGCTCCTTTGCTGGTGTTGCATTGTGGTGGGCAGGGGAATTATAAAGCATCCCCTCCACATTTTGAGGTAGTTCAGGAACTAAACTAGCGAGGGCAGGAGTTAACATTACCAGTAGTTACACTGATTAGACACCTGGCACCTAAAGAATTGCCGTGCTCCTTGCTCTGCTCGTCTGTATTTTCCCTATTTCTCTGTATAACGCAGAGGTAACTGGCAGCAAATAAAGAAATCCTGTCACAGAAATGTGTATGGCCGCTGGCGAGGCTGTTACGCTGCTCGCGGTCACAGAGGGTGTGGAATTTATCAATGATAAGTATCCGTGGCCCCTTCCCTGGATTACAGAGCCTCCTGCTATATTATAACAGCAGGTCCAATCATTTATAAGAAAGAAGGTGAAGAAATAAACTTTCTTTCCGGGTATAGGATCACTTTCTGAAAGTCAGGGATTTTGACTTTCCTGTGTTTTGTTACTTGGCCCCGGGGCATCCTGGTTTGCCCATACACCTTTTCCTTGTTTTACGGTGCATGCACATACTCTCATCCAATCAGAACCATTTGATGTGCATATTAAATGTTCGGCAAATGGCTCTGTTTACAGCAATCTGGAGTGAAAGCGGCCACAGATTCCAGGGCTGTGCGTATTGGTTTTTGTTCCGCTTTAAGTCATAGCAGCTGTTGTGGGTGACAGTGATGTCTTTGCCGCAACTCACAGAGAGGAACAGAGAAAAAATCCATATAGTAGCCTTCCCATTTTCCAGTATTTTACTACTAAAGACTAAATCAGCAGAGAAAATGTTTTTTTGTTCCGCTTTAAGTCATAGCAGCTGTTGCGGGTGGCAGTGATGTCTTTGCCGCAGCTCACAGAGAGGAACAAAGAAAAAATCCATATAGTAGCCTTCCCATTTTCCAGTATTTTACTACTAAAGACTTAGGGGGTTATTTAAGAAGGGATAGCGGCAGGTAGTGCCACGTAGCGGCAGGCAGCTTCTGGTGAACGTCGGGTGCTATACGCAAAACCACATTTAAGAAAGCGAATCTAGTGAGCGATTCTAACAGCGCCATGTAGCGTCTGATGTATTATTACAGGCGGCTCAGCATATAGCTCTGGCACTCTAGCTACAGTACCTGTTGCTCTGTAGCGCTCTCCCATACATTTTAATGGCCTTTCATTAGTTGTGTGTTGTGCGTGTTTGGCAATTTTTTTTTTTCTCAAATCATTGTGTGACCTCTCCTGGCTGCAAACAAACACTTTTAGAAATTTCTTTGAATATTTATATTTTTATGCAGAATTGTCATTACAGGTCTGGCACTAAAGTGTTATTGTCACAGTGTTAAAACAATGTCATTCCATGTGTTTTCGCTTTGTTACTGGTCTATATGTGTTCAAAAACAGACTTTGATCACACAGCGTTTGGCGTTCTATGCTACAGCGGCCAACTTTAGAGCACCGACATTGTGTGTGTCTAGTGTTTTGTTAAATAAGGTGTGGAGCCGCAAGTGCCGGTCGCACTGAGCTGGCGCTACCTCTTGCTCGCTGCAGCGCTGTACTGGTGTTAGAGCACCCAACACACATCACATTCATCAATGCCGGCCAGGTTACTACAGCGACTGAGACGCTCTGTTACAGTGCCCGATACCCACTTACAGCGTCTACTAGTGGTCGCTCTATACAGACGCTCATCTGGCAATACCTGGCGTTAGTAATGAATCAGCCTGTAAATCAGCAGAGAAAATGATGTACATGATGTCACACAAGCATAAGTCTGGTAAACAATGATGATGGGCCCCTCTTGACCCCATGGGCCCTGATGTGGTTGCTGCCCCTGCATCCCCTGTATTTATGTGTGTATGTGGGGGTGTGTAAAACCAAGGCAATAGAGCCACTGTGAGAAAGTTGTGCTGCCATCACTACAGACAGGCTTGTGGTACAATGTAACAAACAAACAGAGGCATAAGCAGCAAGTGTTTGGGGTGGGAAATAAGGTCATAGGCCGACATATAATTAGAGCGGCTTCTGAGTAAAGTCAGAGGAATGTTAATCTCCAGACAGAATAATATTTGGAATATCAATACACAAGTTGTGTGATCACTTTGCAGATTCAAGGTCTGGTTGCAGCGATTAGCCACAAGGGTTGGGTTCTATTGGCAGAATAGACGAAATCCTACATTTAGGAAGGGCCATAGCAACATTAGGCTTTATGTGGTGACAAAACAACAGAAGATCTAAGGGGGACCAGATAAATGCCACGACATGGAAGGCCTGTATTCTGCCTGCTCATCAACCTTTGGAGCTGATTAAGCAACAAATTCCTGTGCAATGGGATCGAGGTGATTACTGAGCAAACCAGGGGGATTCACACACAGGGACATCTTGAATCAGGCCACTGTTGACTGGGGCAAGTAAAAAAAACAAGGTTTGGGTCCCGTTTTAACATGCAGACTCTACAAAGAATTTCCACAAATCCTGTGGCACAATTAACTGAGGTGACCTTACTTGTTCCCAGCTTGGCAGCTCCAGGAGCGGTGGAATTTATAAGCATCCCTCATTAAAAGGGTGAGTTGGCATCACTTCTATGTGTATGGCAACCAGCGAGTGCCAGCATATATGTGTGACGGGTGCTGATTATTATGGTAAGCCGAGGGGAGCTGACAGGATTTTATTATGAAGTTGTATATAATTACATGGCAAACCTTGTGTGCAGACGTAAGAAAATACTCAGTGGGGATTATCTGTCAGGTGCAGGCATGAAGGCAGAGGAGGTGCAACAAATGTTCTGGGTCAGGGGTGGGGTGCTAAGGAACTGGTATAGGGTTGAGGTGGACTGAGGCATCACTGGGTGGGTTGCAGTTTATATGTGTTTTTAGGGAAGGTAGGGTGTCAAATCCCTGAGAAATGACATTTACTGCTTGTAAAGCATCCAGACATTAGTTTTGGATATTGGCTATGGCAGATCCTATGGCAGATAGAAGCAGCAAATAGGATTTAGGGGGAATTGCTATAGAACATTTTGGAGGGATAGTGCTTGCTTATCATTCCTCCCTTAGATTTAAACCCGACCTTCAGCATCATTTAAGCCCAAACCCTTAAAAAATTATTCCCCAGCATCTAAAATGAATATATTTGCAGTTTTTAGTCAATTACTTATTATACTTTCCCCCCACCGGGCTGCAACTCTGTTCAGGACTCTAGGATACGAGCGCTGTCATCTTGACTCAGAAGCATCACATAATGAGGAGAGAAGAGCGGGATAAAGTACAGGGAGTGGGGTTATAGCTGTGCTTTGCACAGACAGAGCAGAGCTGGGGGTCAGGGAAAGGACAGCAATCCCAGAATGCAGAGCGGCACAATCAGAAGACACTTACTCTTTACAGGATGCTCCATGAGCAGCCATCTTGGATTTTTAAAGGCTCATAACATGCAGTAGATGCAGGTAGGATGATTTTTAATGTGGGCAATCTGTATGTACAGGGTGTGGGAAACATATAAGATAGACTCTTATTCAGAGTGAAGGTCCGCTTTAATTTACCACAGGGGGAAAACAATAAAAAGAGCAACTTTTTTTTAAGTTAGGGTTCTCTTATTTCTAAACAGCACAGAGCTATTCTATTTTCTCCTGTCAGTCATTCCCCCATTTGCATCTTTTCTGCACAGTTCCTATGGCCTCAGGGGTTTTGAAATTTGTGCTACACTTTTACTATTCCACTATGTGTTTAAAATACCCCCTCCCCCAAAACCCCCCCAAAAAAATATACTCCCCTAACCAAGAATTGAGGAGGACCTAACAAAACTAACTGAAGATAAACTGACCCCTGCAGCACAATATGTGATGCCCTGCTGAGCATCTGCCAAATTGGTGTCCGTACTCACCCCTTCCACACTCCCTTGCTGGTATGTGGGACAGGGAACAAGGCTGCAGTGGTTTACTGGACCTACAGGTATTACTCTTTTAATCCATATAAATAAACAAATACTCTTTAAAAATACTCAAATGATTCATAGATATAGAGGTATTAAAAGAAAGCTTTGTCTTTTTAGCTATAGTATTTGAATAGTAGTGTCCCGACACAGTCTGACACCCTGGCAGCCATCTTGCTGTCCAAGTAGCTCATTGTCAGCAGTAAACAAATAGAGGTCAGCGGAGTATGAGGAAAACAAGTTATCCGTCTTCCAGCCGGTGAGAAGGAGTTATAAATAGCAAGCGCACTACAAATAGCTCCAACAGGAAAGGCGTCTGGTCTGCCTTATCCATGGTGTCTAGAGGCCCGGGCAACTCCAGGGGAGGCCTTCTCACCACCAAGTGTCTGCCATTGTTACAGGGCAGACGGTTTGACCCATTATTTCAGCCGCAGAGAAAAGCTCTGTAATGAGCAAAGACAAATGTCCTAGTAAAGCTTTTCTGCTAAACGCAGAACACTTTCAAAGAAAAGAAGCAAACTCCAGAACTTGGCAAGTCACTGAAGTTGTCTATGAAATGAATATTGTTTGCCATTGTACCAGTGTGTTACCAGTGCTGCTTAGCCCCTAATGAGGGAGAAGCACGACGGGCAGGCTTCACAGCTCTGCATACGTGTAATATGACAGCGAGAGGTTTCATGTTAGAACCCGAGCTAGCGTGTTGGTATGTTTACAACAGTAAAAGAACGAAGGAGAGATAAAGAAATGAGAGAAAGCGAGGGACAGCTGGCAAGCTCCCATCTCCAGCTGCCGGCCGATCTGCTTCCTTTGATAAAGCCTTTGGCAGTACTCCCAGTTCTTAGCGTCTGGCATCCCAGTTACACCCCACACAAGAACAACCCTTGTCCGATGGCCTCCCCTTCCCAGGCCTCAACACTGCAAGACAACACAAACAAAGTCACCCAGGAACACGCCATCTAACATCTTTAGACCAAAAAAAACGCTTACAATTGCGCATTTGCTCAGCTCTGACCAATAGCAGGGGACTAAGAGGCCGATTCATTAATAGCGCCAGGTAGCGCCAGATGAGCGACTGTAGCGTGATTTTTTCAGCGCCAGCCAGTATTCGCTGTGCTTGGCCGGCATTAGCTTGATGACAGCGACTCAGTCGGTGTGCGGTAATGTTGAATACGGGCTGGGGGGTCGCTGTTTCACAGGTCCAGCGTTGTATGTGAGCGCCTGACAACGAATGGCCAGAGCGAACGGCTAGCTTCATATTCATTAACAAATCACGCTCCGAATGTGCTGTCGCTGTCCATTCCTTGTTTAAACCCCAGAGCGCTGGCGGCGATGGGTATTAACTAGTTTTTAACCCCTAAACAACCATATTTTTTGAATGTAACATTATACATGTTTTTAGAATCATTTTGTAATATGAATACATTAATCTCAGACCTGTTAGATCAATTCTGCATAAATTTTTTTTTTAATTTTTTTTTAATTAAAAATAAATCCTAACATTGCAGAAGTGGTCTCCGAATTTTTGACATTAAAAAAAAAAAATTAATACCAATTAATTATGAATAATTATAGCTTGCTCCATTGAAATGCATTGGACATCGCCAGGGAGCGACAGCTCATACCTGGCGCTGTGAGGGAATTTGCAGCGGCGCTGTTCGGTCCAGGCGGCTTCATGATGAATGCCGCGCTAGCCGTCGCTTTCGCCGGCGCTAGCCTCATTTTGCTTGACAAATGCGTCATTGTGACCGCCGCCGGGCGTACTGGAGTCGGTAGTCGCCGTTAGCTGCCGCTACCTGGCGCTCGTCAGACACTACCTGGCGCTAGCCCGTGATAAATAAGGGCCCAAGTGGAGAACAGGTTACAGTCCCTAACTCCCCCCCACCTTATCTCTCCTGGGAACAGTGTAAAACAAGCCATCTCAAATTCTCCAATTATATGTAAATAGCTTATGTATTCTAAGCAAAGCCACTTTGCTCCAGTTTTTGTGTCGTGGCTGAGCTGGACAGGGCATGTCATGGATCAGCTTTATAAGTCTTGGGCATGCTCGGCTGTGGTCAGCGACAGATGTGAGACCACTGCGGCTTGCCGCGCTCCTACTCTGATAGCAACAAACAAGAAAGTAAATGTTGGCCCACTTTTTTTGTGTGGTCCTGGATGAATGAAATTGAAAGGAGGGAAAGATCTGGAGCCCTGCTACTATTTTTACCCTGTACTGCAGGAAATATAGGGGAGGCACATGGGACAGGCATCTGGTGAGATGCTTGCTGCCCTGCCATTGGGTTTACAGTCCATTTAAATGCAATTATAGGGACAGATTCATACAGTGTGGTTATACAGGTAGCAATACATCCACAGTGCCATGCTGTCAGTGTAACATAAGGCTTGCCTTTATTTATGTATAGTACTCTTTACCCTCAAATTCAGGCTTTTGGGTCTCTTCAGCCTATTACCGTGTCTCACTGAAAATAAGCTCAAGTGTAGATTTTCTCCAGTATTGAGGAATATAAGCCTTACCCATAAATAAACCCTAGTAACAAGGCTGCTGTTACTGCTGCCAGCACCCTCGTACCTCTGCTCAGGGATATGTACCTCCCTGTGCCTTGCCCTGGTGTGACCCTGTTGGTTTGCTGGTCTTCATGACTTGATGCAGCTTTATGAGTCATGAGCATGCTCTGCTGTGGTCAGAGACAATTGTGGCTTGCTGTACTTGCTCACAATGAGAGCTCCAAGGGACAGAGTAGCTGTAGGACCATTTATTTGCATGGTCCTGGAGGAAAAAAATTAAAAAAGGGAAAACGTTTGATCCCGCTACTGCTTCTACAGTGTGCTGCAGGAATTGGAGGATAGGCACATGGGACAGGCACCAGATGAGCTGCTTGCTGGCTAATTATTACTAATGCCCTTATTCATCAAGCGATAGCGCCAGGTAGTGTCTGACGAGCGCCAGGTCCCGCCAGCTAACGGCGGCTACCGACTCAAGTACGTCCGGCGTCAGCCACAATGACGCATTTATCAAGCTAAATGAGGCTAGCGCCGGCGAGAGCGTCAGCTGGCGCGGGATTCATCATGTAGCCGACTGCAACGAACAGCGCTGCTGCTAATCCCATCACAGCGACAGGTATGACCTGTCGCTCCCTGGCGATGTCCAATGCATTTCAATGGAGCAATCTTTAATTAATCATAATTAATTGCTATTAATGTTTTTTTTTTTTTTTTTTTTTAATGACAAAAATTCTGTGACCACTTCGGCAATGTTAGGATTTATTTTTGAAGGTAAAAAAAAAAAAAAATTATTTTGTGCAGAATTGATATTACAGGTCTGATATTAATGTATTCATATTACAAAATGTTTATAAAAACTTGTATAATTTTACAATCAAAAAATATGGTTGTTTGGGGCTTAAAAACTATTTTAAATCCATCGCCGCCAGCGCTCTGGGGTTTAAACAAGGAATTCACAGCGCGAAAAAATTCGGAGCGTGATTTGTTAATGAATCTGCAGCAAGCCGTTCGCTCTGGCCATTCGTTGTCAGGCGCACCCATACAACGCTGAACCAGTGAAACAGCGACCCCCCAGCCCGTATTCAACATTACCGCACACCGACTGAGTCGCTGTCAACAAGCAAACCCCGGCCAAGCACAGCGAATACTAGCTGGCGCTGAGAAAATCACGCTACTGGCGCTCATCTGTCGCTACCTGGCGCTATTAATGAATCGGCCTCTAAGGGATGAGCACTGCCATCTTCATGACTAGCCCCACCCCTTTGGGGGGGGGGCAGATGACGTCACCCCGGCGGACGTCATCCTGGCTCCCAGTGGTTCAGCTGTCGATGTGATGATCGCAGGCCAGAGGAGGACGGACAGGTGATCCTCTGATCTCCTGCCCCCCTCCTCTGGCCGTCCATCACCACATCTGTCATCACATCGGCGAGGGACACAGGAGCTGACAATCGGGCAGTGAGTTTTGTGTTTTTTCTTTTTTTACTGTTAACCCTTTGTGAACTGGTAAGTGATCTATGTGACCCCTATACCAGTTCACAAGGCTGTGGGTCTGGCAAGTCACCTGCAGCTAGCAGGTGACTTGCCGTTAACCCAGAGCCCCCCCCCCCATTACCTGCCTGCCCCAGAAGAGCCCGTGGCTATAGGCTATGCCAGCTTGTAGCCTGCAGGGCCGAGGCCACCAAAGCTGGTTCTACAAGCCCCCATAGCTGGTCCTGGGCTGGTTATGCTGGGTAAGGGGGACCTCACGCCATTTTTTTTGGTGATTTATAGGGGTTTTTAACTCTTAAAATCCCCCCAAAAGGGGGACCCTATGTCATTTTTTAAATTAAAAAAAAAATGTAATTAAAAATCGCAATATATCGTCTTTGTGACAGAATCGGGATATATTGTATCGTCATACGTGTATCGCGATACGCATTGTATCACCAGATTCTTGCCAAATCACACCCCTAATTATTACTTTTGGGTTTAGAGTCGCTTTAAGCACTATACCCCAGCAACCAGCATCAGACAGGCTTGTGGCATCTCCTGACAAGCTGGCAGTTTGTCTAAATGTGGACCAGTGGTGTTAGTGCCTGGCAAGAGATCAGCGATCCCAAGAAGGATTATGCTATCCGGAGGAGGGGTCATAAGATAGGCTTCTGTTCCTATTTCAATCATTTGGCTGGTCTGAATTTCTCCAGAAAAACTCAGGGTATTTGTGGAAATGTACTTGTATTTGTGGAAATGTACTGGGTTCATTAAAAAAAAAAAAGGCAGAAAGCTTAACTGTCCATTGCGAGTTTTATCTATGAGCGTTTTTTTTCAGATTCCGATTTAGTGTCGGAGGTGGTCTTATCTATTTCCATGTCTCATGTGGTTTTATGGCCATTAGGGTCACTGGGGAGCACAAGGGAGAAAGAAGAAAGCTATTAGCAGCGCTGACTTCCAATCTCCCGGGGAAGAGAGATCCCAGGAGACGGACATGCTGCCAGGATCTTAGCATTGCCCCTGGGCAAAATATTGCCCACAATTCAATGTTCTCTGCATAGTGTACATTTCATTATGTCAACAGCCTAAATGTATGAAATAGCGGCTTGCTGGCTAATGTTTTACTTGGTTATGGAGTTATATAACTTCTTGTGCAAAGCTTGACTGGCTGCCAGGTCTGGCTAACAGAAGTCTGACCTCAGCATTTGTTGCAGGCAGCAGCAGAGGGAGAGGTTTCCGCGTGACGCGGATAGACGCTGCGCCGTGGCCTTGGTTCCCCCTGAGGAAGGAAATGTCTTTATTTATTAATACACCTTCTCGGATGGGGAACATTTTATCTATAGAAAAACTGCAGGCATACGCGAGCAACCTTACGCTTAGACCGGACCAACAGGAAACTCCCCAAAATTCACTTGGCCCATCTGCATGCATCATACTGAAGCATTGTCTGCACTTTTATTTGCTCCTGCACCCACTTAAAGCTGAAACATCGCCTCCCTGATTTTCTAGTAGTAGCTGCCACTTTGGCGCTTCCTCTCCCAGCATCTCAGCCATGCTGCTGCCTGGAGTTAACTGACATAACTGACAGGATAATAACTGGAAACCCAGCAGCACTCCCTGTTTGCAGGCGGAATGCAGCTCCATGAGCCACCATTTGGTTTTTCAAATTTACCACAGCAGGAGAAGTAAAATAATTTTCATGTGCAGCAATCTAAATTGCCCAGGGGAGGGATGCATATGGTCCCTATTTGTTGGTTTAAGTTATATTTGACTTAAACCGGACCTTCAGCATGATTTAATGAAAAGCCCAAACCCTTAAAAAACTATTTTCCTCAGCATCTAAAATTAATATATTTTAAGTTTTTAGTCGCCTACTTATTATTCTTTCCCCAACTAGGCTGCAACTCTGTTCAGGACTCTAGTAGATGCAGGTAGGATGATTTTCAATGTGAGCAATCTGTATGTACAGGGCGTGGGAAAGATAGAAGATCTAAGGCTTATATATATAAGGCATATACTGTATATATATATATATATATATATATATATATATATATATAATATAAGGCTATCCACAGACCACTACTGGTGGCTAGAAGTGTCCTAACAGCTTAAAGCGGACCTTCACCCGGAATAAGAGCATATCTTATATGTTTCCCACACCCTGTACATACAGATTGCTCGCATTGAAAATCATCCTACCTGCATCTACTGCATGTTATGAGCCTTTAAACATCCAAGATGACGACTCATGAAGCATCAGGCAGCCTGCAAACAGGAAGTGTCTTCTGACAGTGTTGCTCTGCATTCTGGTATTGCTGTCCTTTCCCTGACCCCAACTCTGCTCTGTCTGTGCAAAGCACAGCTATAACCCCGCCCCCTGTACTTTATCCCACTCTCCTCTCCTCAGTACGTGTGGTGCTTCTGAGGCAAGATGGCAGCGCCCGTATCCTAGAGAGTAAGTGACTAAAACATAAAATATTTAGTTTGGGCTTTTCATTAAATCATGCTGAAGGTCCGGTTTAAATTTTTAACAAACATAAAAGCTGATTGGAGTGGAGAACAGCAGTCAAACAGTTGGGACAAGTGTCAGTTTTTGCATACTACAGCATGGGTGGTATGCCTGAGGATCTAGCAGCTATAAGTCTGGACCAACACCCTTAAAAAGAACAGTGCTCATATGCATCCCTTCCCAGGGCAATTCAGATTGCTGCACATACAAATTCATTTACCTTTTTCTAACTCCTGCTGTGGTCATTTTTAAAAACAAATTTGGCATCTCCTAGATTTGCAGGTCGCCTGCAAACAGTAGAGCTGCTGGGTTTCCTGTTACTGTGCATTGTCAGTAGAATTTAAGCAGCAGGACAAAATTCGGGAAGCCCCAGGGGGTGGCATTCAATTGCCCCCCCGAGTCTTTAGAGTTTTGGTCCGCTTTAATGCTTTTTCCTTCTGAGCTCCATCTGTCAGGGCCTAGCAACTATGGTTTAGATCCACTTTAAGCCCAGTCTAGTGAAGAAGGTAGGACAGCACCTAAACTAAAAGTTACAGCAAGATGATCTATTCTTACATAACTGATGGGAAAAAGACTAACAACCAACCGCAGCATTGCGTGCCAAATGTAAACCCTTTAAATTCCAAAAATTGAAAGTAACACAGCGTGAAGAGAAGGTATGTAGCCAAGCAGACACTGTGGAATTTTTCTAACCACTGTTTGCAGCTATCTAGTCCTAAAACAATGCTAGAAGGAAAAAAAACAAGAAAAAGGAGAATAATGTGAAATATGTAGAAAACATGTTTGCCGTCGTGGCCTGCAGCGGTTTTATGCTGCGGTTATTTTTTGTAACCTTTGTGTAGCTATTGTTTTGATCTAGCTGCCGTATCCCTTTCATGGTGTTGTTTTGTGCACCTGTCCTGCTGTGCCCAGCCGTGTCCTGCTATTCTGCTGGGCTATGGCCGCCAAGCTGCTCTCCTGTCTGAGCCAAAAGTTAACTGAGGATCTTTTAGGCCCTGGCAGAGGGCCTGTAACTTTCCCCGAACAATGTATTAACCTTTGAAAAGCTGCAGGAGGCTAGCAAATGGCATCTATTTATAAGCACTCAATGCTTTTAGAAATACCGTATTTATCGGCGTATAACACGCACCGGCGTATAACACGCATTCCCCATTTTAACACAAAAATTTGAGTAAAAATTTTTTTCATTAAAAATAAATGTACCACCTAATATCCCCCTGTACCACCTAATCCCCCCCCCAGATCCACCTGTACAACCTAATCCCCCTGTACCACATAGTCCTGATACCACCTGTACCATATAACCCCACCCCCCATATCACATACTCTTTCCCCCTGCGCCACATAACAAGCCCCCCCACATAAACCCATATTTCTTTATGTTTTTGTTTTCACCACAGTACCTGGCCTGTGTCGCTAGCAGGCTCAGGTCACTCTTTAATTGCGCTGACGACTAACGTCCTCAGCGTAACGTCAGGGACGTCACTCGTCAGAAGTACGGTGGCCTCGGAGGGTCCTGAGGAGCAGCCTTTAAAACAGCAGCGCGGGCGGCTGCGGACTCACAGCTGATTGGGAGAATGCCGGCGCGTACACTTGGGACCAGAGAGCAGGCGGGCGAAAAGGTAAGCACCCGCAATGATGGAGAAAAAATACAGGCAGCGGGCAGCTCTATGGCCGCTGCGAGCCGCTGCTGCTAGGATGGGGTTAAATCAGGCAGCGGGCGGCTCTCCAGCCGCCGCTTGTTCAATGATTGGTTTAAAGCGAACAGCAGGTGGCTGGAGAGCCGCCGCCACTGCTGCAAGGTAGGGGTTATATCAGGCAGGGTAGCTAGAGAGCCGCCGACGCTGCCATGAAATGGATGCTGCACTTCTATGAGTATCATGGGCGCCGGTGAATCAGCTGGAGCAGGTAGTTTGGGACCCGGCGTATAACACGCAGTATCGGCGTATAACACGCAGGCAGGGTTTAAGCTTGCAATTTTAGTTTTAAAACTGCGTGTTATACGCCGATAAATACGGTATGTTGTGGGGTTTTATTGCCATATACTGGTTCAGAACCCATTTTATCATTTCACAGGCTCAAAAACTGTGGCGCTACATAAGGAATTTATTACGTTAACAAAATGAGTTATCAGGGGCTATGATAAGAGCTTTGTCAATAAACATCCCAGTATAGAATAATATATACGGTACCTTACCTCCAATAGGATTGCCAGATTCCTGCCACATCAGGCCCCAGCACTAGCAATTCAATTATCTGTGCAAGCAAGAGGCCGATTCATTAATAGCGCCAGGTAGCGACAGATGAGCGCCAGTAGCGTGATTTTCACAGCGCCAGCTAGTATTCGCTGTGCTTGGCCGGGGTTTGCTTGTTGACAGCGACTCAGTCGGTGTGCGGTAATGTTGAATACGGGCTTAGGGGTCACTGTTTCACAGGTTCAGCGTTGTATGGGTGCGCCTGACAGCGAACGGCCATAGCGAACGGCTTGCTGCAGATTCATTAACAAATCACGCTCCAAATTTTTTCGCGCTGTGAATTCCTTGTATAAACCCCAGAGCGCTGGCGGCGATGGATTTAAAATAGTTTTTAACCCCCAAACAACCATATTTTTTGATTGTAAAATTATACAAGTTTTTATAAACATTTTGTAATATGAATACATTAATATCAGACCTGTAATATCAATTCTGCACAAAATCTTTTTTTTTTTTTACCTTAAAAAAAAATCCTAACATTGCAGAAGTGGTCACAGAATTTTTGGCCTTTAATAGCAATTAATTATGATTAGTTAAAGATTGCTCCATTGAAATGCATTGGACATTGCCAGGGAGCGACAGGTCATACCTGGCGCTGTGATGGGATTAGCAGCGGCGCTGTTCGTTGCAGTCGGCTACATGATGAATCCCGCGCTAGCTGTCGCTCTCGCCGGTGCTAGCCTCATTTAGCTTGATAAATGCGTCATTGTGGCCGACGCCGGGCGTACTTGAGTCGGTAGCCGCCGTTAGCTGGCGGGACCTGGCGCTCGTCAGACACTACCTGGCGCTATCGCTTGATGAATAAGGGCACAAGTATCAGTTAGTATAAGAAATCACACAAAATATGCCAAGTTAGACCCCATCTTCATGTCTGCAGTGCAGGTTGCAAGAGGGCATGGAAGACCACTTTTATTGGTAACAGCATCGCAAGAGACCTGAGGTGAGATAACATCAGAACTATTGCCCTTAAAAAAGTGCAACGCGTCTATATTTATAGTAATACATTTCCTGGCAGATTTTTCGCTATAGGCAGTATGGCATGCCCCCATCCCATTCCCCATAGGCAGTGTGGCATTCACCCCATAGGCAGCGTGGCATTCCCCCCATCCCATTCCCCATAGGCAGCATGACGTCCCCGATCCCATTCCCCATAGGCAGTTTGGCATTCCCCCTTCCATTCCCCATAGGCAGTGTGTAATCCCCCTATCCCATTCCCATAGGCAGTGTGGCATTCCCCCCTCCAATTCCCCATTATAGGCAGTGTGACATTCCCCAATTCCCAATATGCAGTATGGCATTCGCCCACCCCATTCCCTATATGCAGTTTGGCATCCCCCCACCCCACTCTCCATGGGCAACGTGGCATCCACCACCTCCAATTCCCCATAGGCAGTGTGACATCCCCCCTCCCATTCCCCATAGGCAATGTGGCATCTCCGATCCCATTTCCCATGAGCAGTGTGGAATACTCACCCCTCTCATTCCCCAGGCAGAAAAAAAAAATATACAAAAAAAAGTAAACAGACATGTCCTAGCGCTCCCATGCTTCTGGATGGGCTGCCACAGCCACCGGGAGGCCAAAAGCCTGCCGCTCCTCGATCTTATGGCCTCCCGGTGGCTGTGGCAGCCCAACCGGCAGTGTGGGAGTGCCGAGACATGTCTGTGTTTTTTTGTTAATTTTTTACAATCGTCCAATAAGACACACACACTTTTGGGGGAATAAATATGTCTTATAGGGCGAAATATCACCATTAACCCCTTTCTGACATTACAATTACATCAAGTTCAAATGGACCTTCCAGCGCTGTGTTAATTGCTGTGAAGCACCTAAAGGGTTACCTTCCTGTGTGGTTTTACATATGTTAAAGGGTGCTTTTTTAAAATAGGGTCCCCCTAGAGTAATTCAAACAAATGTAATCTCAAATATTATTGTGGCGGTAAGAGGTTAAACACATGCAAAAGAGCACCAAGCTGCCAAAAAAGAAATATGAATGTACAATAACAAAAAAATCTACTGCAAAGCTTCTGTCTACTGTTCTGCTTACAGGTCCAGATCAGAAACTATCTAAGTACCACCTCTGTCACAAAATAATTCTGGTAATAAACATCAGCAGATATTTACGTCCAGGAAGCTTGCCCTAGAGAAGATAAGTTTATACAAGCTAAACTATGGTCATTCTGAGGGGGAAAATATGTATTTTGGAATTTCTCCTGTTTTTTGCAGCATAGGGCATCCCCAGCCAGTAAGCCCAGAGACTGGGCAGCTTATATTTACCTCTTCCGTATTCCATACCCCACATGATGGCCAGCAGTCTATGAGGTACGCCTGGTGACAGGCTGCCATCGCTCTTGTGAACGGCTGCCACTGCTGCATCGTGGAAGTTGAGTATCAGCTGCCCGTCTCCGGGTTTGCAGGGCTGGGGTAAGTAGTGGGGCAAAGATATGCAGAATGTATGTTTGACACAAGATGATCATCACAAGCCTGGTTAGGGAGAGACCCAGGTTAGGATTCTGGAAGAGTTTCCGTTATCCTTGGCTTGTATGCCCCATGCAAATACTTTCCATTTTAGCAAAGCACTGCCGAATACAAGGAGAAAATACAAGCCAAACATAGCGTGCCATGCCAATGCCTTCTGTATTGTCTGCAACATCATTACTGACCGCCCCGATGTACAAAAGGTTACCACTACATAATAAACAGAATTGTCACTGTGCAACAAGCTCATCATGTGGGAGCTGGAATCTGACACCCACCAACCCTATACTACTGGTACAAACTAAGAATGTATCCAACACAGACGACTGTAAGCATTAGAAACCCAAACTCATGTATACATAGAATTAGGCTGAATATTTCCCATCAGGAGTTGTACACTTTCAGGTCTATACAATCTACATTCCAGCTTGCAGAGAGCAGCCAGAACATCTGTTTTGACAACATCCCCAATATCACAGGACCTAAAAGACTGCTGCAGCCACAAGGCTGATGCTGTGGCTTTTGATGGACTAAAAAAAAAAAAACAATAAATAATTTTAAAGCGGACCTTCACCCTGAATAAGAGCATATTTTATATGTTTCCCCCGCCATGCTCACAGTAAAAATTCTGCATGTTATGAGCCCCATCCCCCATCCCTGTACTTTTGCCCCTCTCATCTCCTCAGTATGTGATGCTTCTGAGGCAAGATGGCGGCACCGGTATCCTAGAGTCGGACACAAAGTTGCAGCCCAGTGGAGGAAAGAATAATAAGTGACTAAGAACTTAAAGTAAATTAATTTCAGATGCTGGGGGAATAGTTTTTTAAGGGTTTGGGCTTTTTATTAAATGATGCTGAAGGTCCGCTTTAAATGTGTTACAAGGCCTGTGACCTACTTATTTTGGAAACATTTATAAATGATCTCCTCCTTGGGGAGTGTTTGGTTTAAATTTCTTTTCGTTTCTAGGGGGTACTTGGTTGGAGTTTCTTATCGCTAGGGGGTACTTGGCGTCAAACTGTTGAGGACCACTGTGCTAGAGAACCAGTCTAGCCCTATATTTTATTGGACAGATGTTATCTGCAATGCTTCTAGGCAGAACGAATGTTTCACACGAAACGCATGCTTCACTGGAGATGTTATGCGCTGCGTGTTTCAGGTAATAAATGGAGTGTCCCGCTGCTTGAAGAGGTGACACACCTGTTTACCGCCAGCAGAAATTCTGACGGTTCAATGATTTGTCTAGTCACCAAACATTAAGTCACTTGAAGCAAATATGTCAAGTACTGAAACGTGTTGTCGTCTGATACTCTGGAGGTAGAGTACTAGCACTCTTTGCAGCATTATGTAGAAGCCTGGCTAAAAGTGTGCTTTAAGTGCACCTATATTCAATAGAGAAGTTTATGTAGTCACCTTCTATCCCCAGCCCAGTGCCCCAAAACAGTCTGTGTTTCTTTTTTTTTAATAAAGCCTTTGCTCAATACTTATAAAAACACCAACAGACAGTAAAAAAGAAACATGGGCTGGGGATAGACGGCGGTGACATAAAATTCCTTTCCTGGGTATAGGATCACTTTAATGTTTTAACCTGCAGATGGATAACAAAAGCACTTTTCAGTAACACTAACAGCGAAAATATTTGGGGCTTTGATTCAGGTGGACAGAGTTTAAGACCTTTTTTGTTTTTCTCAGTAACATTGAAAGGAAACTGATAATTGGATATAAGGGCAAGGTTTGTACATGCTGTAAGCTCCATATTTTACATAACGCAGCAAAATGTTCTGCACAGGTCCAGCCAAGTCAAAGATCACCTTCCTGGGGGAACGCAGTGCCCATATTAAATAGGTTAGGACAGAGAGATTCTCTCCAGAAATAAAACATATAGTGTTCTGGCCCCAACCCTGACAAGTACATGATGAGGAGATAGAATAGAAAAAGTCAGTTCTAAAAAAGCAGGTACTGAACTTGGGCCAATGCCACTTGGCCTGGTTTGCCAGCTTTTTTTATTCGGAGTGGCAACAACAAATGGCCTAAACCTTACTTCACCAGAGTGTTCACAGGTGACTCAAGGAACCTCAGCAGAGGAAGCCGTTCTGCATGTGAGCAGATAACCTGCAATGGCCACTATTCACCAGATTACAGTTTTATAACAGACCTCCCACCAATAATGCTGAATTATACATTTTTAAAAAAAAGTACCTGGTCTCCACTAAGAGCCCTTTCCTCCGCCATCCAGTTTGCATATCATGTTTATAAAAAATTATTCAGGCCTCCTCTGAATGGTGCATCCTTTAGATTTGCTGTACAATCAGAAGAAGCCAGGCTGTGGCTTCACTTATAATAGACCTTGCTGTGGCCAGAGGGGCCGAATCTACAGGACATCATTTACAATGGAGGAAAGGGCTCCTCTTACAGACAAGGGAGGGGTAGCACAGTTCTGTTTCTTAACATTACTTATTGCAGTCTACCTACTATAGCCTTTGGACTAGGTTGTTATTAGGCTACAGTGGCTAATGCGTCCTGCAGAAATGGTCCAGCCCAGACATCAGGGTAAATGGTAGATGGCAGAGTTCACTTCCTTCCAAGGAGTTAAAGGTAAATAGCACTTTCTTAAGGACAATTCCCAGCCACAAGAAAAAAAGCGGTATGCTCACCTTAAGTCCCATGTAGCCCATAGCTGCTAGTCCAGGGCTGCAGGGTTTACCTCATAGTTAGATTCACACCCAGCGCCGCTCAGTTGATCACCGCTCTCCTCTCACTCGTCATGCTGTCTTTACCTGGTATGCAGATGCAGCGACACCCCCCCGCCATCAATCACAAAAATTACTTTAAAATGGGAGGCATTTGCATGGCACATACAAATCAAGAATAACAGAATTACCCAGGATTCCTAATCCAAGGCTTACCTGCAGTCTCAAGTCTGGAGTTCCTCTTTAAGAATCGTGAGTAATCCTGTTATTCTTGGTTTGTATGTGCCATGTAAAAAATAAGATAGCTTGCATTTTTTGATCATCGTAAGCTTATAGGTTAACAAGCTCAGGAAAGGGGGAGGGGGTATTCTCCAGAGTTCTGAAGCCACCCCCCTCCCCACACACAGACCAGAATGCCTGTAATCCTCACCTTCACTACGAGCCAGCGACGGGAAAGTTCTGCGAAATGCCGCCAGACAGCCACGTGGGCCATGATGGCGTCATCTGCGCTCCCACCAGAACGACCTGCCCACGTACCCACTGGCCATTCACGGGACTCCATTCCCGGCGCTATTTCATAGAGAAGGTGAGAAAAACCCAACCACACAATCAAATAAATTAAAGCTTAGTAAAAAGCCCCCCTCTGGCAATCAATGACATAAGCTATTTGAGAGGACTTAACCTCATGCAGATGTTCAGGAAAAGCAGGCAAAGGCCAAGCTCCTAAACTGCATGGGAGCGGCCATCTTGCTACAAGAGCTCTGCTTCAGAAAAACCCAATCCCACAATCTAGACTTCCTTAAATCTGTGCAATCATCCCTTCTCACTAGCCAGAAATAGAAAGCCATCAGCTGTAATGACTCATTGCTCTTCTCAGAGCAGGAAGCTCCTGGAAACATTGTTTCCACTGTTTGAATGCTCTGAGGCTGCTGCTCCATATAGATGCATAGTTACATAGCTTCCATCACATCACAGAATTCCTTTCCTAGCAGCTGTTGTTTCAGCGTGCATGTGTTTTGCAGAATGACATAGATGCTGCCCCAGGTTTCTGACGCATATACAGTATCTGTCTCAGTTTGGCGTGGTCTGCTTATAGTGCATGTGATCCACCTGCGGCCCGGGGCCACACGTGGCCCTCAGAGCCATCTGCGGTGTCCCTGACCTGCTGTGATGAGAGTGGGAGGAGTTAATAGATCTAATGTGTAAAGGTAGTGAAATAGGTGCACAGTAAGGATGGTGATTTGCACAGAGAGTGATATAGGAGGGTCACATATGCAAATAGAGTTTAGGGTGGCTTGGAGAAACGCGGTGCCATTGACTGTACAACCCAACTCCTTGGTAAAATCCCTGGCACAATAGTTTTTGTATAATAATTGTATGCTAAGCATTGGTGTGAGCTTAAATGGGTTGAGTATTGGGAAAATTGTTAAGATGTGGGACTGATGGGGGAGGGCTATAAATAAAGGATCCATATATTCAGAGAGGTAAGCCACTTGGCTTGTGCATTGCCAGCATGTGGGTATTGATTCATATAAATGTAGGAGAGTGGTGGAAGGACATATGAGTGGGGTTTGTAGAGACAGTGAGTATCTTTACTTGACTATAGGTCTGCCTTAATGTGGGGGGGGGGGGCGCCAGATCTATAGTGAAACCCTGCTGTCACTAACGGGATAAAAATAAATATAATTTATGTTTACCGAAACCATGGAGAATGAAGGTAGCTTGCTGCTTGAAGGAGACACACCTGTTAGGATATGTTAATATTAATGCATTACAGTATGTTTAGGACAGACTATTGTGTCATTTTCTAAGTCTATACTATACACTACACCCACCACCATCAGATAAACTGTACTATAACTGGAACAGGTTGTAAGCCCCAACTTGTCTCAAGTGCAGGGACCCTGCTGTGCAGTGATAATAACTACATGAGGTAAGGTGATGCTTGGAAAACAAGATATATGAGGTGTTGAAAGGCGATATGTGGTATTTAATGTGCTGTAATATGACGCTGAACACAGACACAATAACACACTACAGATTTATCCAGTCTTAGCTGCTCTTCTCCCACAGTCTCGGCTGCCATGTTGCCGGGCCTCTGTTGTCTGCATTAAGATGTTTCTTTGCATCTTCACAAAGCCGCAACTTTTCTTTGCACAACATATTTGTACAGGAGGCAATGCTGACATTACACCTAACAGCGGTAAAGGATTATGCTGAGATTACTGTCACTCAAACTGATCTCTGACTGTTAATGAGCGCGTCTGTGTGTGACTATATGTCAAGTTTCAAGTGCACATCCATCACCTCTGGGTTAAGAAGGAATTGTAACATGTCTAGTGTCTAAGGAGGAGGACTTCGACATGTGTGACTAATGTCTACATACCAAACCCCGTACAGAACAACAACCACCTTAACTTATACACAGATAATAAGCTCGCTGAATGGAAAGCAAACCAGGTGAGAATAACCAACGACTGCATCTACAAGTTGTTAAAGCAGTATTCTATGCAAGTGACACTGCTTTACCTGAAAGTTACCTAATCTTCACATTTAGGGCAACTCCCCCCCCCCCCCCCCAGCTCGGTGTGCAAATATTATGTCAGTCACAGGAAACCCATTTGTGGACTAACACTACAAATTAAAGCTATGCCTGTCTGTAGAGACTGGAGAACAGCAACAGACTGTAGGTATGCTCCTGCAGGATGATCTACCCCCATCCCTGAGTCCTTATGGTAAGTTTATTTTGCGACTGAACAATCCCTTTAAGTGTCTATTGTAGTACACTGTTTCAGTTTTTTGCACTTTCTCTACTATCTTCCTAATTTAAAAAAGGGATAACCCCGGCCTGTGCCCTGCCCCCTTTCCACCCCAGGTCCCCCCGATGTGCCTTTCCCGACTCTGTCTCCTCATAGCCCACAGACAAGCACACACAGCAGATGATCTGCCCCCGTGTCAGCTATCTTCTGCAAGCGACGCGGCAGGCACGGGGCGGGGTGTCTTTTCACTAGCAGGCCTGCCCCGGACATCTCAGGGATCCCACTCTCACTTTTATGACCTCAGCCGGGGGCATTAAAGAGGCAAGCAACACCCCACTGGAGCGGGTGGGCATCCTCTAGTTGTCTGGCATATAGCTCGGGCACTTACACTGCTGCCCTACTCGGTGCATAGAGTTGGGCGTATGAGATGCAATCGGGCGCCCCAGTCTGGAACACCCTCCCTCTTGACCGACAGATTGGAGACAGGATGGCAACAGGGTAGGGGTGAAGTTAGGAAGCCTGGCATTAAGGTTATTGTGTGTGGATGGTGTGTACTCCCTATATATACATAAACCTACAAAAAACGGTGTGTAACCTTCCATTTTGCCTTCTGTTATCTATTTGTTCTTTGGTTCTAGTTATATATCTTGAATCGAAAAATTCAATAAAGTGAGATTAAACTAAAAAAGGGATAAAAAGGCTGTTCCTATAAAGAGCTAAAAGGGGTCTCTACTTTTGATTGTAAAGCACTGTGGAATATGTAGTCACTATATAAATAAAGATTATTATATTATTGACTTTTCATCCTAGAAAATGGGAATTATCAGTGAGGCACACAGATATACTGGCTTCAGGATAATACCCCTTAGTTCAAAGGTAAAATACTTTCTACATTATAATACCTTATCAGAATGCCATTGGCTTACTATAGAAGGTACGGGTGTGAACTGGCAAGAATCTGGCGATACGATACGTATCGCGATACACGTATGAAGATACCATATATCCCAATTCCATCTTAAAGACGATATATTGCAATTTTTTCTTTAATTTAGTTTTAATTTATATTTAAAAAATGATACAAGGTCCTCCCTTCCCGGGGAAAGGGACCCCATTTTTGGGGGGTATTTTAAGGTTTAAAAACCCTTAAAGTGGACCAACACCCAGGATTTTGACTATCCTGGGTCTTGGTCCACTTCGGTGGGGTACCCCCGATCGGGGTGCCCCGCTGTGTGAAACCCCCCCGATCACCCGGAAAACTCACCTCTCCCCGCTCCCAGCGCGGACGGACAAGCGATCTGACAGCAACGGACAAGCGGCTCCTCCGCCGCCGCCTCCCGCGCGTCACTCTAGACGCGCGCGCGCCCGCGCCGGCCATTCACAGACGGCCGGCGTGGGCACACGCACGTCTAGAGGGGCGCGAGGGAGGCGGCGGGGCCGGCCGCCGCCGAAGACAAGGTAAGGGGATTTGGGGCCTTTGGGGGGGGTTTCACCCCGCGGGACATGCCGATCTCGGATGTCCCGTGGGGAGGGAGGTGATCGGCCCGGGAATCTTATAGATTCCCGGGCCGATCACGGGAGGGTGATGGTCCACTTTAACAATCCCCCCCAAAATTGGCATGAGGTCCTCCTTACCCAGCATAACCAGCCCATACAAGCTATAGGGGCTTGTAGAACAGGGCGAAGGGGCCAGCTTTGGTGTCCCCTGGCCTTGCAGGCTACAAGCCGGCATAGCCTATGGCGACGAGCTCTTCTGTCCCCCCCCCCCCAGCCTTTGGGTAGGCAGGTAATGGGGGAGGCTCGGGGTTAATGGCAAGTCACCCGCTAGCCGCAGCTGACTTGCCAGACCCAGAGCCTTGTGAACTGATATAGGGGTCACATAGATCCCTTACCAGTTCACAAAGGGTTAACACCCACACATAGAGAAAATGTCTTTATTAAAAAAATATATATATATATTTTTTCTTTACTCGGCTATGATTGTCAGCTCCAGTGTCCCTCGCCTAATCCGATGACAGATGCGGTGATCGCCGGCCAGAAGAGGGGGGAGGCAGAAGATCAGAGAATCTCCTATTTCTCTCCTGCATCTGACAGCTGAGCTGCCGCAAGCTGGGATGACACCCGCGGGGGTGACGTCATCCGTCCCACCCCCAAAGGGGCAGGGCTACTTATGAAGGTGGCGGTGCCCATCGAGAAGGAAGGGGCAGAGGACCTGTTGGGTGCTCTCCTAAAGACTAAAGAGCCCCTGGGGTGGGGATCAGAGGCCCCTTTCCCCGGTGAAGAGGAGAGCAGGCCGGATCGAACGAGGGGTCAGATGATTGTTTTTTTAACATTCTTTTACTGTGGGGGGGAGTAAGAATTGATACTAGAAAGAAAAAAACTAAATCTAGTATTGTCGAATTAAATATTGCAATACTTGTCAGAATCGATTTTTTCTGATACCCCTAATAGCAGGCCATCTTCTTCCTTTAGGTTATGCAATAAAAAAGTAGAGTACAGTACTAAAGATGAGTAAAGTGCAGTTCACCCGTCAAGAAAAGCAAGTGTGCTCCTTTCAGCAGAGCAGCCAAGCCGTAGTGAATGGCTAAATGGTAAATTTGCTAAATTATGTATTTGGTCCAGTTATAAATCTCAGCTATTGTACATGTGTTCATTGGTAAAACAAAAAAAATCCCCCAAATCCCCAGCATAAATGCTTTCTAGATGGCACATCACAGCAGAGGAATGCCAAATAAGTGCCACAGGATTTACCCAAACATGAACACAACCAGGCACATGTCTAAGTGGGCGAGTGAGAAGTATAGAATGTCTGTTCCGAGATGAATAATCTTCTTAGACCACCTATACACTGGTATCTCCAGTTTCCAGCATGGAATGGGGGAGCTATTGTAGAGAGAATGAAGAATGTTAAAGATAGGTCACTGTCTCTTGCAATCTCCGAGTCTTATTAACAAAGTGCAGAGTTTAGTGTCATTTTGATGGTATAGCGCCATTTTTTAAGTGAATCCTTTGCTTTTTTGGTGCTGCTATTTTGACTAGAATGGTGCTTCAAGTCATAGCGCCCAATGCTAACTAATTTGGCTTATTGTTGCATTAGGTATTGGACGACTTGTGTCAGTGCCTGTTGGATCCGGCTACTGATTATAACTAAGCCAGTGTGCGCCACTTTGTACCGCATCTTTAGATCTACATTCAGAATCTCTCAAAATCCTTTTCCATGGGCTCAAGCAATTGATTTTTTTTACCCTTCAGTCAGGGACAAACAACAGGGACAAACACAAAGTGTTCCAAGAAGGTTGGAGAAGTATTATAAGCAGACATAATACACCACCTGCCAGTATGGGTTTTAATGGTTTATACCAATAACATTTGCCACTTGAACGGCAGTGGGAGGCTGCAGTCTGTAGCTCAGAAATGAATGATTTCATTATTTCATTATTTTAGATGTTGTAAGTATAATCGACAGAAGAATAGGTCAAAACTGATGAAAGAAGCACAACTCAGGATATATACAGTAAGAAACATTTTACAGAATTTCACCTGCAGCATAGTTTAAATTGGACCAAAAGCTGAGATTTTTATCTCTGGTTTTGGTGCTTGTCCTGGGGCACCCTGATTTGAGATGTCCTGATGTGGCTTTTGATGTCCAGGGCGGCTTTTGATCTACCTTAATCTACTGTTAATGTATCAAAGATTCACAGCATGGTTCAAAGCTACAACTCAGAGACAACTTCCAACAAAAAAACAAACAAAAAAAGGCGTGCTCCACCAAAGGGAGAGAGCTCCCTTAAAATAAACTAGAGCAGTTCAGAAAGGTCATGAGAGCAGGGCAGTACAGAACAAAACACAGGGTGGAGCTAGTGAAACTCGTCTCTATCCATTCTGGTAACAGTATTGGTTTTTAATCTTCCCAGGGTTAAATTTATTGGCATGAAGATCTAAGTCTACCAACCACTGCAAGTTGTTCATTGCTGTTAAAGCGCTATGAATAGCTCCTAGAAAAATGATCCAGATGGTGCCATATAGGGAATTTTGCAAGAGCAGAATGGATGAAAGATGCACTGGATACCAGAGCAATTTGAAGCTTCTGACTTCCGCAGGAGGTGCATTTCTGATACAGCGCTACTGCACGCCATCTCCCTACTGCTAGGGTGAAACTAGTTCTGTACGACTGCTTTCAACGCTGTGCTCTATTCAGAAATACCAATCGCATGCACCTCTGTGCTCAGTAACACATATTGCAAAATGCATGAAAACAACAATTAGTCCACAAAGATTGCGAAGACATACTGTAATAAATCCGGGATGATACAGGAATTTTATTTTAACATGCGTGTTTAGGAATTTCATAGTTAAAAAAAAATAGAAGGAAAAAAAAAAGTTGCAGGGGGTATGTCCTGAAGAACAGTCATCTAAAACATATGTAGAATAAGCTAAAGCCAGAATAACACCCTCAAAACAAATTTTTTGCACCTGAAAAAATTGCTCATCTTTTTTATTTTCTTGAAAATGCAATATTTGCCAGTGTCATGGCAAGGCCAAAGCGGAAGCCACTTCTGCCGCCAATCCGGAACAAACGACTTGTTCCTGCGGTCTTCGAAGTGACTTCTGCTTTGGGTGGCCACAGGGCCCCCAAAAATACAATTCTGTGATTACTCACCTGTAGAATTGATTTTATGGAATCCAGCACGGGTTGCTTCATCTGTAATTCTTTACATTTGGGTAATCTGCCACAAGGTGGCGCAGTCGACTGCAGAAAGACTTGTGGCTCCTCCCGGCCCACAAAAGGGCAGGAATTACCCAGAAACCCCAGTGTTTGAAAAGCAGTAATGCAAGAAGCCGGGAGGCAATACATGTTAGAAAAATATAGCCCAAAAAAGAACTCTCTCAATAAATCAACATAACAAGGCAAAAGAGGATAACGATAACAAGGGTGGGATAAAGCAACCCATGCAGGATTCCATAAAATCAATTCTACAGGTGAGTAATCACAGAATTGTATTTTTCTGGAATCCAGCATGGGTTGTTTCATCTGTAATTCTTTACATTTGGGACATCCAACAGCAGTGTCCAAGAAGAAGGGTGGGATCCCCAGAGAGCAACAGCAGGTAGTTCAAGCCACTACCGCCTGAAGCACCTTGCGGCCAAAAACAGCATCAGCTGAGGCCCTAACATCAAGCTTGTAAAACTTAGAAAAAGTATGAACGGATGACCAAGAAGCGGCCTTACAAACTTGTTCAACTGAAGCCTGGTGCTGAAAAGCCCAAGAGGCACCAATAGCCCTAGTGGAGTGAGCAGTAACACGAAAAGGGGCATCCTTCCACTTGGCAGAGTACGCTTGCACCACCGCCTGTCTGATCCACTTGTTGATAGTGGATTTGGTTGGAGGCAAGCCCTTCCTAGGCCCAGCAGGGAGGACAAACAGAGAATACAACTTCCGAAAAGACTCAGTGGGGATCAAATAATATTTGAGCGCCCTGATCACATCCAGGGAATGAAAAGTCAGTTCCTTAGAATTAGAAGGGGCAGGACACAAAGACGGAAAAACAATATCCTCATTGAGATGAAAAGCAGATACAACCTTAGGCAAGAATTCCGGCTTAAGACGGAACACCACCTTATCCTGATGCCGCTCAAAATAAGGGGGCTTAATAGAAAGCCCCGCCAGTTCTGAGATGCGACGCACCGAAGTGATAATGACCAAGAAGGCCACCTTAAGAGTTAGAATGGATAGCGAGGCATCGCACAAGGGTTCAAATGGTGGACCCTGGAGAGCAGAAAGCACCAAATTCAAATACCACACCAGTAGCAGAGGCTTACGCGGTGGACATACATGAGTAACTCCTTGGAAAAAAGTCTTGACCAGCCTATGATTGGCGAAGGACCCTTGGAAAAAAATTGCCAAGGCTGAAACCTGTCCTTTGAGGGTACTCAGCTGTAGACCCGACTCCAGACCATGTTGTAGAAACTCCAAAATCCTGGAAATGGCGAAAGTGCGACAAAGAAGACCCCCGAAAAGGCCGAGAAGGCTTTCTACGCTGAGGGAGCCAACCATCCTTGGCCAAGACACCAAGCTGCTCTCCGAAGAGACGGAGTCCCAGGAAGAGAAGCCCGGTGAGGGACTTTTTGGCAGCAGCGTCAGCCACCCACTGACGCAGCCAGATAGACCGACGCAGGGCAACCAGCAGGGCTGAGGCCCTACCGCCAAGCCGGACAGCATCATCCATGGCAGAAAGCGCAAAGGCAATAAAATCAGTACAAAGCAGAAGCTCCTTGTCATCATCCGCTTGCGGGAACGTGCAGCCTCAACAAGGTGCTAAACCTTCTTCTTAAGAGCAATGGCGTCAGTAGCCGCGGCGCAGACCGGACACAGACCAGCTCCCACATGCGCCAATCAGCATTATCCCGTAAGGTAGTGGTGTCAGGAGATGGCTTGACAGAGGTATTGGAGAGCCCCAGGACAGGGGCATCCACCTCCGGGGAACAAGACCAAAGACGGACCAAGTCCTCCGAAAAGGGATACCTTCTATCCAGGCCCTTGGGCACTGACGGTAACCTGTTGGGCCTTTCCCATTCTTTAAAGGCCCTCTTGGAAAAAAAACCTGCTCCGGAAACACCCGGTGTTGCCTATCAGGGCGGACAAACTCACCCTGCTTCCTTTTTGCTGTCTTAGGAGGAACAATATGCAAGGTCACAAGACTGCAGACAACAATCTATCCGTATCATTGGGGAGCCAAATATCCTCGTCCAAGGATGACCCGATGTCACTGTCAAAATCACCCCGACGTTCCCCAGAAGAGCTGGAGTCATGGAATAACTCACGACTATCAAAAGCATCAAAAAGCATCATCATCAGGCAAGGGCAGGATAAGCCGGTTCCAAATGCCTCCTCTTACTAGAGGTTTCGCCGGCAGCCGGGCGGCCCAACTGCCGCTCAAGGCTAGCCACACGCAGCGCCAGATCAGACTGGGACCCCCTACTAGCTTACCCCTTGCTGGGAGCTAAGTGCAGGCGTGGGGGAGTAGATGATGCTGCAGACAGGATAGGACTGGGGAGAGTAGCGTTAACCCCATTCTGATCCGCAATGACACTCTGGGCGCAGGGGACACAGACCGCACTGCGACTGCTCAAAGGGATGCCCCACACATGAGACACAGCTGAGCCCGCCCCGAAGGGCCCCCAAGCTCGCTATCCCCAGAATCCTCCATATGGTGATTATAGCAATAGCAATTCAGCACACGGGGATTAGGACAAAATCCCACCTGGGATGCCCCCACAGAGTCCCTTAACAAAAGGGGGGTACTGGACCGGGAGAAACCACAAACAGGCCAAAGAAGGAAGCCCGGGGGAGGGGAAGCATACACACACATAGCCAAGAATGGCAGACATAAACATGTGCACACAAGTCGCAAGACACGCAATAAAGCATGTGGGATAGACAAAGAATGGTATCTCCCTTCCCCCACCTAGGCTCACCATTAGCCTATGGCCGGCTACCCTTTGGGTACAGGGTTTGCGGCCCAGAGCAAAGCTCCATGAACACCCGACCCTAGGTGTTCCCCTACCTTCACCTGAACCGACAGCCGGGGCTGAGAGACAGAATGGGTCCCGGAACAGGTGGGAATAGGCCTGCAGGGCCGACAGGCTTGGTATGCCCCGCTCTCCTGCGAATAACCAGAGAGAGAAGTCTTCTGTCTTCGCAGTCAGGACTGCAGAGAAACTCTGGGGTTTCTGGGTAATTCCTGCCCTTTTGTGGGCCGGGAGGAGCCACAAGTCTTTCTGCAGTCGACTGCGCCACCTTGTGGCGGATTACCCAAATGTAAAGAATTACAGATGAAGCAACCCGTGCTGGATTCCAGAAAAAACCTTTGCCGCGAGCGGTGCCCTCCTGTGGTCTCCAAATGTGCAGGAGCTGGCCCGGTGAGCCTGGCGACCTGTGCCCTCTCATAGCCCATTTCCAGGCCTGACCCCCCTTACAAATGGGCATGCGCAGGCAGCGCATTTGGAGATCACATTAGCCCGCAGCTCGCTCAGGTGCTTCCAGATAGCTGGCCAGAGCGGAAGCCCCCAGGCGCTGCCCATGACACTGACAAATATAGTTTTCAAGAAAAATAAAAAGGTGAGCAATTCTTTTTAGCAGCAATCTGGATATCGCGGCGGTGCAAAAAAATTGTTTTGATGATGTTATTCTGATTAAAGTGAGGAACCCTTCCTGTGCAAGGTGTATACCTATCCAACAACATTGAACAAGTGTATCTAGAGGCTATCCTTCCGGTGGGGGAGTCTTTATACCTACATGAAATATAATCCATATATATATATATATATATATATATATATATATATATATATCTCAATGAATCATGCCAAAAGTTGAGCAGTTTTCACAGATTAATTGGGAAGCTGGTTTTGAATGATGTGCAACACCAAAGAAGAGGTAGGGAAAAGATAGGGGAGAAGTGGGTGGATAAAGAGGCGATTCAGAAAAAGGCAAGGAGAAGTCAAGGGTACATGTAGGATGATGATATGAGGTAATGTGCAGAGGTGTAAGTTGGATGGAGAAATCCTTGTAGGACAAACAATTCCCTGTGTTACTGGAAGCCAGTGAGATGAATAAGGGGGATGTAATGCCACAGTAGTAAGGTGCAGGATAGATTATGGGGGTGCGCCAGAGACAATACTACAAACTCTACTCTGGGCATCCGGGCCCAGATCACTGTCAGTTGCTACTTTTCAGAGATCTAATTTCACTTCGATAACAAAACGAAGAAAACATATATCCATTGTTTGATTTGGGTAGAAAACAAAGATCAGACATCGAGAAAGAATCCCTTCACAGGCAATGATCAGCTTTATACGCACACACTGATTCCTTGTAGAGATGTTTTCATTATGAAGAACTACTGGGGCAGAAAAATCCTGACCTCTAGGAAAGCAAGTATTGCGCATTCATGTTCTTCACTTAATTCTATGCTTCCTCTTTCAGAAAAGCGTCATCACTTTGCTTGAGATGCTGAGAAGACTGCTACTATTGATTCGCTTGGCCAAAGCCCTTCAGTATGAGGATGGGGTGATTTTCTTAAAGTTTATCATTTATATCAATTATTTCTAATCTGGCCGAGTTTTGGCTGCTAAACTCGTCATCTCTGTACTGATTGTTGCTATTACACAATGACATACGTTACCAGTAACAGCATGCAGGGTGTGAACGCCTTCATGTCGTGCACTCAGCAGTTCCTGCTCTTAAAGAAGTAAAAAGACAATTCTGTGAATACTCACCTGTAGAATTGCTTTTACTATGCATGGCACGGCCTGCTTCAAGAAGTCCTTACCTATGGGTTATTCCGCCACAAGGTGGCGCAGTGGTACTGCAGAAGAGTTGTGGCTCCTCCCGGTACCATATAAAAACAGGATCACCAATAGACCTATCCAGTGTTGACAAGCAGTTATTCAAGAAACCGGGAGATAATAAAGATAAAAAAGGTAACAAACCCCAACTAACTTGGAACAATCGCCATAAAGAGGCAACCAAGAATAACGATAACAAGGATGGGGTGAAGCAGGCTGTGCCATGCATAGTAAAAGCAATTCTACAGGTGAGTACTCACAGAATTGTCTTTTTCCTATTGCATGGCACGGCCTGCGTCAAGAAGTCCTTACGTATGGGACGTCCAACAGCAGTGTTGTATGGTAGGGTGGGATTCCCAAAGAGTAACAACAGGCAGTTCAAACCACTACCGCCTGAAGTACCTTGCGGACAAAAGCAGCATCAGCTGAGGCCTTAACATCAACCTTGTAAAACTTGGAAAAAGTATGAACAGAAGACCAAGTTGCGGCCTTACAAACTTGTTCAACAGAAGCTTGGTGCTGAAAAACCCAAGACGCACCAATAGCACGAGTGGAATGAGCAGTAACCCTAAAAGGAGGAACCTAGCAGCATAGGCTTGCTCCACCGCCTGAGGGATCCACTTGCCACTTAGCAAACCCTTCCTATGTCCAGCAGGAAGAACAAAAAGAGCGTCAGATTTCCTGAAAGACTCAGTAGCAACCAAATAAAACTTCAGAGCCCTGACAACATCCCAAGAATGGAATTTGCAGGGTTAGGACACAAAGAAGGCAAAACAATGTCCTGATTGAGATGAAAAACAGACACAACCTTAGGCAAGAAATACGTCTTAAGCCGAAACACCACCTTATCCTGATGCCGCTCAAAATAAAAAAATAAGGAGGTTTGATGGAGAGCGCCGCCAGCTCAGAAACTCGCCTGACCGAAGTAATGGCCACCAAAAAAGCCACCTTAAGAGTCAGAATGGGCAAAGCAGCCCCACGGATAGGCTCAAAGGGAGGACCCTGCAGAGCAGACAACACCAAATTCAGGTCCCAAGCCGGTAGCATAGGCTTACGTGGCGGACGCACATGAGTAACTCCCTGGAAAAAAGTCTTAACCAACCGGTGATTGGCAAAGGATCTTTGGAAAAAAATTGCCAGAGCTGATACCTGTCCTTTGAGGGTGCTAAGTTGAAGGCTCGAATCCAAACCATGTTGCAAAAAATTCCAGAATCCTGGGGATAGAAAACACCCGACAAAGAAGAGACTTGGACTCACACCAGGCAATGTAAGCATGCCAGATCCTGTAGTAGATAAAGTACGAGGACTTCTTCCTAGCCCTAATCATGGTATCAACAACAGAAGCCGGCAACCCCTTATCCATCAAGATGGAGGTTTCAGCAGCCAAGCCGTTAAAGCCAGCGTTTGTAAATTGGGATGGTACAGTTGTCCCTGAGTGAGCAGATCTGGATCCTTGGGCAAGACATACTGATCTACTGCCAACTGCACGACGTATTCGAACCACACCCACACCCTTGGCCAACAGGGGGCCACCAGATTGGCTGGTACCCCTTCCTGGGCTATCCTGCGCAGCACCCTGCCCAGCAGAGGAAAAGGAGCGAACACATAGAGAAGCGGAAACTCCGTCCAAGGCATTGCTAGAGCATCCGTGGCGAAGGCCAGAGAGCCCTGTGACAGGGAGACAAACCTGGGAAGCTGGCTGAACCCAGCGGTGACACAGGGAGTGAAATACCTTGTTGCTGAGGGACCATTCCCCCAGCCGAGACGTCCCCCTTCTCAGGGAGTCTGCCTCCTGGTTCTCCACCCCGGGAATGTAAACCGCTCGAGATGCAAGGGACATTCTCTTCCGCCCAAGACAGTATCAGGGACACTGTCCCATCCCTCATGATTGACGTAGGCAACCGCCGTCTGGTTGTCCGAGCGGATCTGAACAGCCCGACCCCGAAGGTGTGTGGTCAGCTGAGAAAGAACCAACCTGATCGCCCTCAGTCCCAGGACATTGATGGGAGCATGGGCCTCCTACGCTGAGGCAGCCTACCATCCTTGGCTAGAACATCCAGGCGCTCACCAAAGAGCCGCAGCCCCGTAAAGGGGAGCCCAGTGAGAGCCTTCTTAGCAGCAGCGTCAGCCGCCCACTGACGCAACCAAACAGAGCGGCGCATAGCCACCAAAAGGGCAGAGGCCCTACCACTCAGCCGTACCGCATCATCCATGGCAGTAAGGACAAAGGCAACAAAATCAGAGCAAAGCAAGAGGGCCCTATAATCCTCCCCCCTCCTACCAGCCGTAGCGCCATCAAGGAGATGCTTGAGCTGTTTCTTAAGGGCAATAGCTATAATGGCAGCGGTGCAGACCGGACGCAGCCCAGCCCCCACAAATGTAAAAGTATGGCAGCCCAGCTGATCCATGCGCCGGTCCTCGCTGTCCCGCAGTGTAGTAGTGTCAGGGGAAGACATGACCGAGGTGTTGGACAGCCCTAGAACGGGAGTGTCCACCTCAGGGGAACACGACCATCGCTTGACCAGGTCAGCAGGAAAGGGATACCTCTTATCCAACCCTTTGGGCACCGCGGGCAATCTACTAGGACGTTCCCACTCCTTGAGCACCATATTAGTGAAATGGCCCTGCTCAGGGAACTCCAGACGCTGTATATCAGGACGAAAGAGCTCACCCTGCTTCCTCTTAGCCACCTTAGGGGGGACAATGTGCAAGATTTAAAAAAATACAATTCTGTGATTACTCACCTGTAGAATTGATATTATTAGTATACAGTACATCCTGCTCCAGATAATAATCATTACACTTATTACTCCACCAGATGGCGCTGGACTGCAGAGACAGCGAAATTGGCTCCTCCCGGCCCCTCAAATACCCGGGACCTCCCACAAATCCCCAGCATTGAAAAGCAGTTAACAAGAAGCCGGGAGAATTAAAACAGTACCAACAAGTAACTATAACAATGATAACAATCACCATACAGGGGATCCAGGATAATGCAAAACCAAGGGTGGGGTGGAGCAGGATGTACTGTATACTTGTAATATCAATTCTACAGGTGAGTAATCACAGAATTGTATTTTTTTAAATCTTGCACATTGTCCCCCCCCCTAAGGTGGCTAATCACAGAATTGTATTATTCTTAGTATACAGTATGTCCTGCTCCAGATAAGAATCATTACACTTGGGACATCCAATAGCAGTGTCCATAAAGTAGGGTGGGATCCCCAAAGGTAACAACAGACAGGTCAGACCACTGCCGCCTGCAGAACCTTGCGGCCAGAAGCAGCATCAGCTGAGGCCCTAACATCAACCTTGTAAAACTTTGAAAAGGTATGAACAGAAGACCAAGTAGCAGCCTTGCAAACTTGTTCAACAGAAGCCTGGTGCTGAAAAGCCCAAGAGGCACCAATAGCACGGGTAGAATGAGCAGTAAGGCGGAAGGGAGGATTCTTCCCCTTAGCAGAGTAGGCCTGAATCACAGCCTGTCGGATCCATTTGCTGATAGTACATTTAGCAGGAGCCAGACCCTTCCTAGGACCAGAAGGGACCACAAAAAGAGCATCAGTTTTTCTGAATGGAGCAGTAGCCACCAGATAATACTTCAGACACCAAACCACATCCAAAGAATGCAAGACCCTCTCCTTAGCATTACTAGGATTAGGGCACAAGGAAGGAAGAATAATGTCCTGATTCAAATGAAAGGCAGACACAACCTTAGGCAGAAAATCTGTCTTGAAGCGAAATACCACCTTGTCCTGGATGGAAAGCGCTGCCAATTCAGACACACGCCTAACAGAGGTGATAGCCACCAAAAAGACAACCTTGAGAGTAAGAATGCGCAGGGCAGCCTCCTGCACAGTTTCAAAGGGAGCACCCTGCAAGGCAGACAAGACCAAGTTCAAATTCCAAACAGGCAACATAGGCTTACGTGGGGGACGTACATGAGTAACCCCCTGGAAAAAAGTGCTGATCAGAGAATGCTGGGCAAATGACCTCTGGAAGAAAACAGCCAGGGCAGAGTCCTGTCAGACTGGCATCCGTGGTGACCGTCTCCCAGCAGGGGGCCAGAAAGGATCTGCCCACCAACAGGTTCCTGGAGTCCAGCCACCACGAGAGGGACCGCCTGACTAGGGGGGAAAGTACAAGGACCTGGGCCAGGGACGCAGGATCCTTTCCCATAGTGACAAGAGGTGGAGTTGCAGAGGCCTCATGTGGAACTGGGCATAAGGGACTGCCTCGAAGCACGACACCATCAGGCCCACCAGCTGCATTCCCTGCCTGATGGAGGGAAGAGGGCAAGATAGCAGGAACTGAACCTGCGCTAGCAGACTGTCCACCTTCTGCTGAGGAAGAAAAATCCTTGCCTGAACTGTATCCAGATTCATTCCCAGGAAGGATGTCACCAAGGAGGGAGACAGGGAAGACTTGGGGTGGTTGATCACCCAGCCAAATGACTCCAGAGTGGACACTACCAGCTGAGTATCCAGACTGTTGGAGGGACTGGGAAGTGATGAGAATGTCGTCCAGATAGGGCAGCACGTGAATGCCCTGAGACCTGAGCAGAGACATCACTCCTGCCAGCACCTTGGTGAACACTCTGGGAGCTGAAGTGAGACCGAAGGGCAATGCCACCAATTGGTAGTGCTGATCCTCCAGAGCGAACCTGAGGAACCTTTGATGACTTGGAAACACAGGAATATGAAGGTAAGCATCTTTGATGTCCACAGACGTCATGAAGTCCCCTGGACGCAGGGAACTGATGGCAGAGCACAGAGTTTCCACGCGAAAACGCCTGCACCTGACAAATTTGTTGAGGATCTTCAAGTCCAGGATGGGCCTGACTGACCCATCTCTTTTGGACACGGTGAAAAGGTTGGAATAGAACCCCTTGCCCCTTTCTCGTAAGGGGACCTGACAGATGACCCCCAGCTCCAGAAGGCTTTGCACCGCCAGAATTAGAGCCTAAGCTGACACAGGGTCCTGAGAAATGCGGGATCAGATGAATCTTGGGGGCGGCCAGGCAGCAAACTCTACCTCCTGAATCCACCGGTGCTGAAGCCGTCCCCCCACCCAGATGGGTGAGGGCACCCCTTCATGCCTGGGGGGGCTTGGGAGAAGACTTAAGCTTGGAGCCCCAGGAGGAGCCAGGGCGTCCACGTCCTCTGCCCCTACCCCAGAAATCTCCTCGGGCCAAGAGAGACCCCCCTCCCCTGTCTGGCACCACGGTAGGGGGAAGAAAAGGAGCCCTGTCCCCGAAAGGGCCGAGACTGCCGCATGCTCTGGGGTAACCTGCCTCCCTTAGCAAACAGGTCCAGGCGGTCCCCAAACAGGCGTAGTCCTTTGAAGGGAAAACCAGTGAAAGCTTTCTTGGCAGCGTTGTCAGCAGCCCACTGGCGGAGCCAAACCGAGCGGCGTATAGCCACCACCATGGCAGAGGTTCTGCCACACATCCTAATGGTATCATCCAAGGCAGAGTGGACATAAGTCACAAAAACCTCACAACGAAAGTGCATTAAACTCCTCACTAGACACATCATCAGGGGCACCATCTAGGATACTTCTAAGCAGGGTCCTAATAGCCACAGCCATAATGGCAGAGGCACAGACCGGGCGCAGCGCCGTCCCCACAAGTGCAAAGGCATGGGACGCCAGCTGATCAATACGCCGGTCCTCACTATCCCGCAGCATAGTAGAGTAAGGGGAATGTATGACAGAGGTGTTAGACAACCCTAGGACCGGGGCATCCACATCAGGAGGGGATGACCAACGCTTCACCACATCAGCAGGAAAGGGATACCTCTTATCCCAACTCTTAGGTACACCGGGAAGCCTGCTGGGGCGCTTCCATAACCTGAGCACAAGATTATTAAAATGGGCTTGCTCGGGAAACTCTAAACGTGGCTTAGCAGTATGAAACAATTCCCCCTGTTGCCTGTGGGCTGCAACCGGGGGAGAAATAGACAGTACCTCAAAAATCTGAGCCAACAGCCTATCAGTATCATCTGGGGCCAAGGAGTCAGATCCAGAATCATCATGACCCCTGGGCCTCTCATCAGATGACTCAGAGTCAGAGAATAACTCCCCTTCTTCCAAAGGGGTATAGCCAGACAGTTACAAAAATTCATCAGCCTCCATAGGGAAGAGAGTGACATCACAAGTGCCGCTTTTTAGCAGAGGCCTTACGCGCCAAGGTATTAGCAAGCAACTTCTCAACACTAGCCAGGAAGACATCTATGAGACACATCAGGCTGAGAATTCCCCACTGGTATGGAAATCAATGGGAGTCAAATTTAAGCTTGGGGGAGTAGGTGAAGCCATACGAGGCGCAGGCCCAGCTACTGGTAAACAAGGCTGCAGCGCAAGCACCTGCTGGGCACAAGGTACACAGACCCGCACATTGTCAGCACTAGTAGGGGACACCCCACAAGCTACACACAGCCGGGCTTGTCCTGAAGGAACCCCAAGCACATTATCCTGAGACGCCTCCATATGGTGATTATAGCGGCACAATAGGCCGATAGGGATTCACGCTAAAAAAGCAACCCGGGATGCCCCAATAGCCCGCTAGGGAAGTGGGAGTAATTTACACACTTGGCCTCACAAGTTTAATAACTAAATAGAGGGAGTAGGGCCGGGAGAAACCAATAGAGGTCGGCCCCTCTGAAGGACATAAGCGAAGAGAACCCCGTAAGTAACATGTATAGTGACATAGGGTAATAAAAACCACCGGCGAGGGCACTCACGGACCGTGGTAGGTCCGCAGCAGCCGAATGCAGAGAAAATGGTGCCGGGTATACCTCGAGGGGCGGGCCGCGGAGACAGTGACGCAGAACACGCCAACCGCGGCCCCGCCCCCCCGAAGGTGCACCAGCGCCTGAGGTAACGCCGCCGCCAAGCGCGGAGCACAGTGGAAGCGCGCGGTGGCGTATTTAAAAACGCAACCAGTGCAACCAAGTCAGCGCGGCGACTCACACCAACCAGACAAAACATAATGCAGTGAAGCACCAAGGCATATGCACACACACGCACCCTCCCCCCCCCCCCCCCCGAGAGCTTCAAGGGGGAACGAGGGAGGACAGCGGCCACTTAAAATAGGACCCACCGATAGACAGGGGCAAGGGGCAATAGGGGGGGAGGGGCATCCCATAGAGGCTCACCATATGCCTATACCGCCTATCCTTTGGTGGGGGATTGCGGTGGAGCAGCGCTCCTAAGCACCTGACAGCAGTGCTGCCTACCGTCACCAGGACCAGCGCAGCCAAGGCTGGGAGGCACATTAATAATGGAACGGGTGGGAATAGTCCTACAGGGCCACAGGCTAATAGCCCCGCTCACCTGCGAGAAGAGAGAGCCATCTTCTTGTCCTTCGCAGTCCAGACTGCAAAGAAAATCTGGGGATTTGTGAGAGGTCCCGGGTTTTTGAGGGGCCGGGAGGAGCCAATTTCGCTGTCTCTGCAGTCCAGCGCCATCTGGCGGAGTAATACCCAAGTGTAATGATTCTTATCTGGAGCAGGATGTATTGTATACTAAGAATATGTGAGCCAACAGGTTATCAGTGTCATCAGGGAATCATGAGTTCTCCCCAGACGCAGACCCAGGGTCACTTTCGTAACCCTCCTGCTGGTCCCCAGAGGAGTCAGAGTCCTGGAAAAGCTCCCCCTCCTCTAGGGAGTAACGGCCACCAAGAGCATCAATTCCCTCATCCTCCTCAGGAAAGAGGGAGGACGCGGGAGCCAGGTGCCACCTTATGTGGAACAGGCCTGGCAAGCTGCCTTTCAATGCTGGCCACACGCATTGCCAGATCAGATTGTGACCCCCGGCTAGTATCCCCCTCACTGGGGGCTAAATGCAGGCGCGGAGGGGTAGACGATGCTGAAGGGAGAGCAGAGCTGGGAAGCGAAGCACGCTATTCCCAGAAGCCTCCATATGGTGATTAACACAGGCGCAATGGGCCAGCACAGGGTAAGGGCTAATAAAAAAGACACCCGGGATGCACCCCCAAAGGATGCCCCCAGAGGCAGTAAAGGGGAGATGAGGGGGGGATAAGGAGCAGAACCGGGAGAAACCACAACCCACAGTTGTCCCGCCTGAAAGACATAAGTAACATGCACATAAGCATCCGGCAGCACATGCCCCAAGGAACCAAAACCCCCAAAGAGGACTCACGGCCAAGTAGACCGAAGGATAACCAAGCCGCCAGGCCACAGGAGGAAGCGACGCAGGAAGATCACAAACAAAGCCCATGGAGGAAGAGGAGCCCCGGACGAGCAGCAGACTCAAGATGGCGCTGGCCGAGGAACCGCGAGGGGCGGGCCGCGGGGAGACAACGCGATACGCGTCATCCCCCGGCCCCGCCCCCCTGAAGAGCGTGAAAACGGCGCTCACGTGACCGCTCCGGCGCCACCACAATGCAACAAAACGCACTCAAGTTATAGCTCCGCCCGCCGCGAGTGGACTACAAAGCGGCAACGGCGGCGAAATACGCCGTTAAAAAATTAAAGACACAATAGAAAACACTCGCCGCTACCACCCGCCCCCCGAACACACGCCGGGGAGAGGGGGGAGGAGACCAGAACAGGCAGCGGCGAGAGCCAGGCCAGGGACGGGGGGGGGGGGGGGTCCCAGACACCAGAGAAACAGGGCACACAGTCCCCAAAACGCTCACCCCCTCAGAAGCTAGGACAGGAACTCCGCATCCCTCAGTAGGCTCACCATAAAGCCTATGGCCGGCTACCCTTTGTGGTACAGGGTCTGCGGCTTGGAGCAGTGCTCCTTCAGCACCTGACCCTAGTGCTCCTCTACCTTCACCCGATCCGGCAGCCGAGGCTGGGAGGCACAGAGGGTCCAGAAACGGGTGGAAATAGACATGCAGGGCCGCAGGCTTGGTTGCCCGCAATATAAAGAGCCATCTTCTATCTTCGCAGAATCACTGCAGAGAGAACACTGGATAGGTCTATTGGTGATCCTGTTTTTATATGGTACCGGGAGGAGCCACAACTCTTCTGCAGTACACTGCGCCACCTTGTGGCGGAATAACCCATATGTAAGGACTTCTTGAAGCAGGCCGTGCCATGCAATAGGAAAAGAGAGAACCCCACACTCTATACACAGAAGATCTAGGATCCATGTGTCACCTCTAGGAAACACATTTCTGCCAGGCAGCATCTCTCCATTATGTTTCTGACAGTCAGACAGGCAGAGCCTCTATCAGGTATTGCTGGGCCCTATACAGGCTATCATGCTAGGGTCCTCCTTCTATTACACTACGTCACCCTTACCCTGCCCGCCTCCTCATTCTAGGGCCCTTACCTATAATTACTCATCAAAGATTGCCATATATCATGGAAGGGCCCTTTACCATCTTGAGGCCACTCACACCGCTCAAAAGCCATTGTAGCTGTACCAGTATTAAAGTCCTACAGCAGGGAGATTAAAAAACAATAGGGTACTTACCTTTTGTCCTGTGCTGCTGGTCACTGCGGGTCCAGCACTTCACAACTCACCCGATCACTTTATAGGGGCAGCCACTGCCCCCCGCACAGTCAAGGCCTGAAACTGTATTCTCTGGCACTTCCGTGCCAGGCCACGCCCCCACCATCTGTTACAGAGGGTGTGGCCACACCCTCTCCATTCACTACATTGAGAGGGGGCATGTAAGGCTTCGCCCACTACCTCCACTGCAATGAATGGAGAGGGCGTGGTCACACCCCGGTGATTGATGAGTCGCAATTCCCTCCTGCCATCAATCTCGTCCCCGAGGTCTGGCTGTGGAGGCAGCGGCTGTGGCCCCCAATAAAGCAATCAGGTGGGCGCAGGACAAAAGGTAAGTACCCTTTAGTTTTTTTTATTTGTCTGCTGAAATTATTTGTTTTCTCCTTTATGGCCCCCCTCGAGCCATGTGATTGACCGCCTGGGTCATGTTGCCAATTTGCACCCCCCCTTTTTTGGTAGCTCATACCAGCCTGCCAGGTGCCATTTCCGTCTCTGCCATCAGCGCATTGCTACGTTGGTTTAGCGGAGACATCACCGGCTAGTGTTTTCTACCGGACAGAACAATATGCCACTCAGCAAGTGCTCGGGATAGAAGATGGAGAGTCAGGGTTGTGGTCTGGAGCTTTACCTTATAAATTGTTTTCTCAAACATGTGGGTGTGGCCTGGGCACTGTGATGCAAGCACAGTTTGTGCTTAGAATTAGCATAATGCAAATTTGTACCACAAGGAGGGGCTTCACAGGTATCCTCCAGCATCATTTAAAAATACAACTGAAAGTGAAATTTCCTTAATTCCACTTTCAATGGCATATAAATGCCTATTATTGTATGCCAGCATGATGTCCTTAATGTGCTGAACGTATATGTTTATTTTTATCTTTTTTATTTGTTTGCAGCTCTGTGTTCTTAAAAAGAAACAGTTTTCTCCAGCAACAATGTACTTAAAGTGGACCGATCACCAGGATTTTGACTATGCTATCTGGCTCCCCCGTGGGGTGCGTGCTCCTGGCCTATCTGAATGGCATGGCACAGGGAGTGTGCACTGCTACGGAGAAGCGGGGGATGCGGCCACCGGCGAGGGAGATGCCAGAATCAGGTTCAGTGATAAGATTACCGGTGCCCTGGGGGGTTTCACAAAGTGGGGCATCTGGTATAGAATGCTCTGGGGGCAGGCTAGCAGCTGGCCCTGGAATCTTTTATATTCCAGGGCGGCGGCAGGGGGTCTACTTTAGGAAAGAAGAGTCACTTTGTTGAAGCGGAGGTCTAGGCTTTTAAGGCCCCCCCCCCCATTTCCTAGAATGGGTTTTGTCTGCATTAAAATGGACTGTAAAGACTGAAATAAAAACCAAGTATAGACTTTCATAAGTTAATATATTTTCATTTTACCTGTTTACATACATCTGGTACAGGGAAGAACATTTGGCATTCAACTCTCAAAATATCATCCAAACAGTATTAGAATTCTAACTCTCACACACCCTCCTACATCTTTTCTTCGTAAATAACATGTTTGATGCCCACACTGTCTGTACCTTAATATGCATTTGATACCAATAAATACATGTGGGCACCTTTCATAACAGCTGAAATAACCAGAAGACAGCACATGAACCTGGACGAGGACACGCTGTGCTGATAATCAGCAGCCAATGGCAAGGACAAACAATTATTAGCATCAGCAATCAGCAATATTTTGTGGTAATAAAGCATGCTCGGGTCAAAGTGTAAAATATGCAGAGCCATAAAACAAAGATAATTTTGTCCCTAATAATCAAATATAGCAAACTCCTCCTGAAAACCACTATGTGCTACCAGAACGCAGTTGCAGCAACTGCTATTTTCCATTACAGGAATACATTAAAGCAATCCTAAATTCACAAAGCATTTAGAATAGCTCGGTAGGATGCCCCCCCCAGCTTAAAAAATACCATTTTGTGATTACTCACCTGTAAAATGGGTATTATAAGTATGTCACACACCCCGCTTCCACTATTCATGACATATGGGTTATGGTCCAGTAGAGGGCGAACTTCTGCAGAGATGAAAGCAAAAAAGAAGCCCCTCCCGGTCCATAAATACCTGGGACCTCCCACACATTCCCCAGTATATAGCAGTAAGGGGACCAGGAAGAGACAATAAAACATTAACAATAAAAGGTTCACCATATAAAGAATCCAGAATACCAAAGGGCGGGATGAAGTGGGGTGTGTGACATACTTATAATACCCATTTGACAGGTGAGTAATCACAAAATGGTATTATTCCAAGTATGTCACACACCCCACTTCCACTATTCATGACATATGGGACATATGGCAGTGTCCGTCATGGGTGGGGATCCAAATACAGCAAAAAATGCACCAATTTAAACCACTGCAGCTTGCAGAACCTTGCGGCCAAAAACAGCATCCGCTGAGGCCCGCACATCAATCTTATAAAACTTGGAAAAAGTATGAACGGAAGACCAAGTAGCAGCCTTACAAACTTGTACAACAGAAGCCTGGTGCTGAAAGGCCCAGGAAGCCCCAACAGCACGAGTAGAATGAGCAGTGATCGTAAAAGGAGGAACCCTCCCCTTAGCGGAATAGGCACCAACAATGGCCTGGCGTATCCATTTACTAATGGTAGACTTGGCTGGCGCCAAACCTTTCCTGGGCCCGGAGGGCACCAAGAACGAGGTGTCCGTCTTACGAAAAGGAGAAGTAGCAACCAAATAGTACTTCACACAACGAACCACATCCAAAGAGTGCAAACCCCTCTCCTTGTCATTGCTAGGCTTAGGACACAAGGAAGGGAGAACTACATCCTGACTGAGATGGAAAGCAGAAACCACCTTAGGAAGGAAATCTGGCTTAAAGCGAAAAACCACCTTGTCCTGGTGTCTCAAAGTAAGGGGCCTGAATAGACAGAGCCGCCAACTCAGAGACACGCCGAACAGAGGTAATAGCCACCAAAAAGGCAACCTTTTGAGTGAGCACAGAAAGAGCCACATCCTGCACCGGCTCAAAAGGAGGCCCCTGGAGGGCCAAGAGAACCAAATTTAGGTCTCAAACTGGGACCAAAGGCTTTCTAGGGGGCCGAACATGAGTGACCCCTTGGAAAAAAGTCTTGACTGCCGCGATATGGCCAGTTGCGCACATGGTATGCAAATTAGTACATTCTCCCCCGTAAGGGATACCCCACAACCCACACATAGCCGGGATTGTCCCGAAGGGAGCCTGAGCCCGGTATCCTGTGGAGCCTCCATATGGTGATTTTAAGGTAGTCACAATGACCAGAGGGAATTACGCTGATAAGCAACCCGGGATGCCCCTTTAAGTCCCACGTGGGAGGATTTGTAGGTGCCCAATTTACTGCTAGGGACCCTAGGACCGGGAGAACCCCCTTTTTAGCAAGGCACAGGGAGTCCTCCTGAAAGACACAAGAGAAGTGGGCCCATAAGCACATGCACACACAAAATAAACACCTACAAAATATATATAAATACAACAGTGAAGGAGACCAGCGCTGCCCCATGCGGAGAAGGGGCGCTTGGCTATATCACAAGTAACAAGGGTGGCCCAGGAGGGCACTCATTCAACAGCAGAAAATGGCTTCCGGCCCAGCCAGCATCCAGAGAGAGGGAGAAGAAGAAGAAGGGGTGGCCCAGCGCGGATCGCGCGCCGCGCCTGGCCCCGTCCCCCCTCCACAACCAGCAACGCGTTCCCAGCAGGAGGCTGGGCTCCGCAATGGCGCCTAAACAGGAGGGGGGCGGGCCGCGGCAACGCGCGAGCGCCCGGTCCCGCCTCCTCCCCAACGCAGCTTGAGGGGAAGAAGCTCCCCAAAGTGTCAGCAGATTGCAGAAAGTGCCAAGTAAACGTGAAGCACTCAAGCACACAGCGCACACACATTCACACCACAAACGAGTGAAAAGAAAGGAAAAGCGATAAAGGCAGTCCCCCCCCCCCCCCCCGCTGGAGGGTTAACAGAGGGACCCGGAAGGGGGAGAATCCCACACCATGGGTGTAAGGGATATATACATATAAGGAACAGGGCATCCCAAACCGGGATCACCAACCCGGATACCGCCTACCCCCTTGTATGGGGTCTCACGGGGGAGCATGGCTCCCTAAACACCTAATAAGGTGATGCCTACCCTCACCCGGACCTGCACCTGGGAGGCTGGTATTGGGCTTAATGTAAAAGGTCCGGGCAGAAATAAGGCAAACATAGCCGGGTGTAAGCCCGGCTTACCTGCAAGGAAGAGCAGCATACATCTTCTGACTTGCTCGCCGTCCTGCAGAGAAGGAGCTGGGGAATGTGTGGGAGGTCCCAGGTATTTATGGACCGGGAGGGGCTTCTTTTTTACTTTCATCTCTGCAGAAGTTCGCCCTCTACTGGACCATAACCCATATGTCATGAATAGTGAAAGCGGGGTGTGTGACATACTTGGAATATATATAACAAATTCATAATTGGGCTAAAACTTACCTGATTCCAGCCCCCTGTAGAGTGGCTAAATCAGTCTCACCCCACAACAAGGAAAGCACATCCTGCATTACCGCTGGCCTTATGTCTGAACCATATACTGCAAGTCACCGCTGGTCACATTGCTGGGAAGCAGGGAGTGTCCACTGCTGCAGCACAGCCACTCTACAGGAGACCAAAGGCAGGAAAGTTCTGACCCATTTCGATGCTTGTTATTATTAGTCAGGGTGCCCCTAGACACTTTTTTGGTGATCTTAAAGCCTTTACAAACTTACAGATCACTTTAAAATGTCATACCGCCCTTTACAAGTTCAAATTCACTTGCTCACTGGAAATTAAAGGCTGAATACCGCTATCCCTTTGCATTGGTAAGTCAGAGAGGAAAAAAATACAACTCTGTGAAGTACTCACCTGTAGAGTTGATATTATATGCATACAGCACGTCCTGCTCCCGAATAGTAATAACATGTGGGTAATCCTCCGCCTCAGGCGCCGTGCACTGCAGACATGTAGAAAACAAGCTCCTCCCGGCCCTACATATACCGAAGGACCTCCCACAAATCCCCAGCATTGAAAAGCAGTGAGAAGAGAAGCCGGGAGGAACAAACCACCCAAAAGAACTGGTAATAATATCTAATGATAACAATCACCATACAGGGGATCCAGAACAAGTGAACCAGGGTGGGGTGGAGCAGGATGTGCTGTATGCATATAATATCAACTCTACAGGTGAGTACTTCACAGAGTTGTATTATTCTAAGCATACAGCACGTCCTGCTCCCGAATAGTAATAACATGTGGGACATCCAATAGCAGTGTCCATAAGCAGGGTGGGATCCCCAGGAAAAAACAAGGCACAGCGGACAGTAAAGGTGCTGTCACCTGCAAAACTTGCAACAGGCATGACATGAGCAAAGGCTCTAACGTCAGTCTCATAACAAGACCATGAACGTATGAACAGAGACAGGCCGTAAGTCTAGCAACTGAATCAAACAGAAAAAAAAAACCCTGGTGCTGAAGGGCCAGTGGTACCCAAGCACCAATATAACGGAGTAAAAAGCAAAAGGGAATATTCTTTCCCCTGAAAAGGAACATTGGTCAGTGTAATGACCCAACCAGCTCACAGGCAAGGAAGCCTTGTGGCAAAACTTGTAACACCCCCTAAGGGAAACAGAACAGGACACCCGACCAAGGTGGGAATACAGACCCCTAATTATCAGGAAGCCAAGGCTTCACTCAGGATCAGGGGACATCCAGAAGGATTAATCCAAAGGGCGCAATGGCGCTGGAAGAAGATATCAGGCGCATACATAAAGAGGCGCCCGTAGACTCCAAGAGCATCAGTCCCCCTAAGGGCCACAAAAGCCCACATGGGGAGAATTGCAACACCTGTAGAGGAAATGTAGGCCCTCATATTAGTATTATTAAGAATAAAGTCCATAGCTAGACTAAGGGACTAAAGCAAGGATCCTACAGACCACCTGGACCGGAGGCCCAGCGTAAGAGGAAACACCCCTAGGCATGGGGTGCCTGTAGCCGTATATATATATATATATATATATATATATATATATATATATATCGAGCCAGGGTTAAGTAACCAGATCCATCGTCTCAGGCACATGTCTGACGGAGTCAGGAGGCCCCAGAGAAGCGAGCTGGACTACAGGGCAGCTCAGACAGCATCCAGCAAAAGTCCCCAGGAAGTCCGCAGGGTAAAGAATGAAAATTGATCCCCACAGGGACCATGGAACTACTTGGGAGATGCAGCTAAGCAATCCCCAAAAGAATTGCCCACGAGGGCGGCAGAACCAGACTCCTGCAGGAAAGGCAAGGACAAAACCTACACCTTCAGAGTCCCCAGATGGGGAGCCAACCCCAAACTTACGTTGTAATGACTTCAAGAGTCCTGGGAACCGAGAACGTCTAACAGGGAAGAGACCAATTCATGCCAATCAATATAGGTTACCACAAAACCCCCATAGACGGAGGAAGGGGAAGCTGGGGAGCTAGCTCCCAGCCCCCCCCCCACATACTAAGTCACCCAGAAGATAAGGCCCGTCACCAAGGGGTGAATGAATCAGCTGTCAATCCCCAGACAGGGGACCTTATATTGGGACAAGGAAGGGGCCTGACAAGGGCAGAACCGCACTCCTGAAAGAGAGCGCACAGGTCAGCAGACTTCAGCAGAGGCATCTGCAAACCACAGCTCCCAAGGCCACCCAGGCCATCCATCTCATGGGACTCTCTATCAGGCCAACCGTGCGCAGAACCCACAAGTAGGGTGATGAAGAGAAGGCATATGAGATAATAAGTCTATGCCTAAATACTCAGCCCCCATGACCAGAGTCAGAATATTCTGGGACAGTATAAACAAGGGCAGAGCCCCTGTGTTAGGAGGGAGACCCCACAGAGCCACGCTAGGCTCCCCGGGCGACACCAGGATAGCATAACCTGCCGCTAAGGGCATCCATTGAAGCGAATACCACTGAGAAGCAGAGGGAGTAGACCCCCGCCCAAGGCAGAATCAGGGACCCTCCAGAGGGAGCATCCTGCCACAATCTTTAGACCAGTATTAAAGCAGGCCATTGTCATTCAACAGACCAGGAGTCCCCCCAATAAACCGACCGATCCTAAGGAGGAGAAGTCCAGCCATCTAGAGTCAACGGGGGCCCATTGTTTCAACAAAACCAGCAGGTAAGATGGACCCTCTAGGGGACCCTACCTACAAACCACGGGGATTGTGGAAGAAATTTCCCTTCCCCCGCCAAACCTGCGAGACTTGGTACCCAGGGTAACCATACACTGGAAGATGCTAGTAAGGAAGGGGGGTGCCCCCTGACGGGGCCCTTGAATATGGGAAGCTCAAGAGGAACCACCTTACCAAGGGGGCATGAGCACAGACCAAGCACCGGGGTGCTGGAACATATGTAAGTTCAATAACCTACTGCGCCGAAGAGCCCAAGAGCTCCGTATATAAGTGACATCATCTTGATGTGCCTCCAACGGGCCCACCAGTTGCCATTCCGCCTGGTGGAGGTAAGGCGCCAGTAAAGGGGGGCAGAGCCCCCGTAACCAGGGGTCTCCTATTGCCAGAGAAGAAGGCTGCAAGCCTGAACCGAATCCCTGGAATGGGGGATAGCGGATAAGGAACCATGAGGGATTGAGGTGACTGAGCAACCATCCAGTAGCTCCCAGGGGACACCGCTGGCCGACCTATCCACTCGGCCTGACGCAGAGACTGGGGAGTAAGGAAGACGACCCGGTGGGTCCTAACGCAGACGCCCCCCCCAGGTGTGTCAGAGACATCATCCCCAGTCGTCCCATGGCGAGTAGCCCGGGAACGAAAGAGAGGCCCCAAATAATGCCTCAATCCGCAGGGTTGGTCCTGCAACACCATCTAGAAATGGTCTTGGTGTCCCACAGACACAAGGGAAACTAAGAAGATTTAGTACTTCACAAGAGGCCGAAAGCCCCCCCTGCACAGGGGGCCCGTGATCCCAGACAGAGGTGTCATATAGGGACTACCTGTGAAGGTAGAAATGCCAAGCCTGCCATAGGCCAATGTGGCCCAGACTGCCTCCTACTGTTGAGGGAGGGAGGAAGGATAATATAGAGGCCATAGCCCCATACCGTTAAGGGCAACCTGAAAGTAAGCCCAACACCGTAGGCCCAGTCCGGCCTGCGCCAATTCCTGAAGGAAAAGCAGGGGCTAGAAGCTCCCTGACAATCACTGAGAGGGGCCGCCCAGCAAAAGCCATCCTGTGTCCAGGGGAATTGCCTCCTGGAACCACCAGAAGGAAAAGGTATGGAGAGACAGCTGCTGCAGCAGTCCCGTCGCCCAGAAGGGCGAGGGCGCCCCTTCATGCTTGTGAGGTCTTGGCAGATTTGGACTTAGTCCTGCCAGAAGGCCCAGGGCGCTGCCTGCCCGCCCCATGGTGGAGATCCACACCGAACAGCTGGAAGCACACCTCAGATTCGCGTTTGACACTAACGTAGGGAGGTGGAGGGGTGACCCTGCCTCGTGGAGGCCGGAGCGGCCTTCTGCGCAAGGGCGCCTTACCCTTTTTACCAAAGAGGTCCAAACGGGCCCCGAACAACCGCCGTCCTCTGAATGGAAGGCAAATGAGAGCCTTTTTCGTAGCATCGTCAGCACCCCACTGTCGCAGCCAGACCAGGCGGCGAATAGCTACCGCAAGGGCTGAGGTTCTAGCACACATCTTAATGGTGTCGTCCAGTGCCGATAGAATAAACTTCACAAACGCTTCACAGTCTGATAGCGCATTAAACACCCCCCAAGGGAGGTCCTCAGGGCGGTGATCTAGTATTTTTCTGACAAGAGTCCTGGCGGCCACCGCAGTGATGGCCGCGGCACAAACCGGGCGCAGAGCCGTCCCAGCACACGAGAGGGCGTGTGACGCCAGTCTGTCAATGCGTCGGTCCTCGGCATCCCGAAGGGTACGGTAAAAAGGAGCAGTCATAAAAGGGGGGTTTGTGACCCCTATAACCGGCACGTCCACCACCAGGGGAGCTGACCATAAATTAACCACATCAGGAGGGAAAGGGTACTTCCATTCCCAGACCCCTGAACCCCTTTAAGCTTACAAGGCGATTCCCATTCTTGGGATATAAGATTCTGGAAATGTTCCTGTTCTAGGAACTCCAAGCGCGGCGGCGCTGTATGGAAACTCTCCCTCTTAGGCTTGGGGATCTCCCCAGGGGGAGAGATTGACAAGACCTCAAAAATCTTAATAAGGATTTCATCTGTGTCACACAGACCCCAGGAACCGGGCTCAGAATCATCACAGCCCCCAGGCATCCCATGCGAGGAGCCCGAATATGAGAATAGCTCACCTTCCTCAGAAGGGTCAGGGTCCTGCATATCAGCAGAGTCATGGAACCGGGGAGCCAGGAGGCGTCAGGGACCGCTTTTTACCAGGGCCCATACGCTCCGCCAATCCAGAAAGCACCTGCTCCGCCGTGGGCAACACGCGCGGCACTGATTGCAGGTCATCCCCGCTCGAGTGGGACTCGTCATGAGTGATATTTGGGAGCGGGGAGACGGGAGTAAGGAAGGGAGGTTCCTCTGTTAGCAAACCTGCCTGTTCTGCACACTGTCTGCAGACCTGTGCCCTGTCAGCCTCAGCCAGGGGCTGGCCGCACACTGCACACAGCCGGTCACGTCCCGGAGGGACCCGCGGTTACATAATTCTGAAATGCCTCCATATGGTGATTTTTAAGCAGTATGAACGCAGGGATTTATGCAATAGGCAACCCTGGATGCCCCAAAACCCGCTAGTAATGTGGGAGAATTTGTAAGGTGGACCCGCTGTTATACATGTTAGGCCGGGGAAAGGCAACGAAGTCTGATAGACATAGAACCATGCCGCCCCGGAGGGCACTTACATGACCAAGGGCGCGCGAAGATAGAGAAAATGGCGTCAGCGAACCTCGAGTGGTGGGCCAGGCCGGGCTATGACGCGAGGCGCGTCATGCCGAGTCTCCGCCTCCCCCAAAGAGCGCGAAGCTCTAACCAACAGCAAAACGTAGAAAGCGGATAATAAGCATACCTCTAAAATGCTGACACGCTGGAATGAATCTGCCGAACTAGCAGATTGTTAATGAAAAAGACAGCTTGCGCTGTATAGCGAGGCGCGACACTTACCCCAAGAATAAAGAACCAAGGTCTAAAAGCGAAGTTAGCACTAGGGCTGCCACACATACCCCCCTTCTTTTATCCCGAGTTACGGGAGGAAGCGAGGGGGAAGCTGACGGTGTCCATGGACTAAGTCTGTGAGGGGCACGGGCAAGATTGCGGGAGGGGCATCCACTAGAGGCTCACCATCGGCCTGACCGCCTACCCTATGGAGGGGGATTGCGGTGGAGCATGGCTCCGTTCAGCACACCAGGTGCTGCCTACCTTCACCCAACCCGCGCAGCCTAGGCTGGGAGGCATATTTCTTCTGAAGAGGACGGGTGGAAATAGTCCCACAGGACCTTGGGCCGTAAGGCCCGCTCGCCTGCGAGAGCGTGATACTTCATGTCTTCGCAGTTCCAGCACTGCAGAGAAATCTGGGGATTTGTGGGAGGTCCCTCGGTATATGTAGGGCCGGGAGGAGCTTGTTTCTGCATGTCTGCAGTGCACGGCATTACCCACATGTTATTACTATTCGGGAGCAGGACGTGCTGTATGCTTAGAATAAATCACAAGCTACAAGGGATTGTAAAAACTCAAATAAAAATCTGGTACTTGAATTTGGGATCAGGTGAGTATTAGCCAGCTGGTGGCAAAGCAGCTACTAACCTGTTACACTGAGGTTGTGTTTCACAGCTCGTTATTACATACACCCATAGCCCTACCTGCTGTTAAATACTGTTTGTGGTTTTGAGGACCAGAAACCCTTTAAACTGGAGAAAAAGGCCCTCCCAGAGGCATCCTGAGCTGCACAGCCATGAATGGAGAAGGTTCAGGAGCCTGCACATATGATGCAAGAAGTAATGGGTGAACCAGGGCTTTCACACAGAGGCATCCTGATTTGGGAAGTAGACCAAAACCTTGGGGGGGGGGGCAAAGTGAACTCAAGGTTAAAATCTGCTTTAAAGTGAAGGCTTTAAAATGATCCAGCAGCTTACCTTGTCACATCTGCCCCCTCCTATCCTGTAACCTCACAGAAGCACCTAGAAGCAAAACCTAGGCACAGACTTCCGGCCCTAGCAGTAGACCACCAAATATAGGGTTCGGCTGTTGGTCTATACCTCTGCCCCCTGTCTATTGCAGCATTTATGATTAGGTGTCATAGTATGCTGATAGTGGCTCGAAATTTCACAAATTAATAAAAATTTCAAAAGTGTCGTTTTTTTTCGCTTAGACAAATTCTTCAACTGCAGCTGAATTCTATGCTGTGATTATTACTGGCATGTCCGATAAAACCATTATGTGAGTTGGAGAGCAGCCTAATCATCATCTTCCCAGGACAGTCAGTAGGAAAATGGCCATTCCCCCGAGATGGAAATGGCATGTGGGATCTGAAGAAAACTTAAAACACTTGGCTTTAACCCCAGGAAGTACACTGTGCAATGATCCCCGTCGCTAGTTGTACTGGCATAGAAGTGCAGGCTGTTTGAAATCCTGGTGATTGGTCCAATTTAAACTATTAAGGGGTCCGAGGGACCATGGTAACAGGTATGCTAGGTATATGCTGTGTATGTTCACAGCTGGATCACGCTGGAAGGGAGGCACTGAGCAAACACAGTGAAAATGTGAGGAGGCAGGCCACTGACCAAAATAATGGACACCTTTCATTAAACATGGCAAGAGGGGGGAAGAGGAAGGGAAGGTAATCTAGGGAAGGAAATTGAAATTCAAAAATAGAAAATGAATGTAAAATGGTTGGCATGGATGGTAAGTCTCCTTAACACAGTTGATTTTTTTGTTGTTGCCAGGACTCTAGGGCTGATGATGGTGAGAATTTTCTTATTTTCTCTATTTTGACTATCCTGGGTTTTGGTCCACTTCCCCGGGGCACCCCCGATCGATATGATCGCTATGTGAAACCCCCCAGATTGCAAGATAAAACTCAGCTTGTCCAATCAGCGTGCTCGGAGCCGCTGAGGTATGCGTGTCAATGCAACGCCTGGAGAGAAGTGTGAGATGCGGCCACGGCCCATGCATGTGCCATTTGGGGAATCCGATCCCTCCCCGCGGGGCAATCCCGCTGGGTGTTGGTCCACTTTAACATGTTATTTAAATATAAATCTTCAAAATTAAGGACTTTATTGTTGGACTTTTAACAATATTTTTTTGATTATTCGTTTTTAAGATTTAATATGTGCATGTCACTCTAGAGGAATATGAGAATAAGCTCCACACAGTGGTTTATTTTATATATTTATTAGGCTATGTATGCCATTTGAGCCTATGGTTAAAGCGGACCTTCACCCTGAATAAGAGCCTATCTTGTATGTTTCCCACACCCTGTACATACAGATTGCCCACGTTAAAAATTATCCTACCTGCATCTACTGCATGTTATGAGCCTTTAAACATCCAAGATGGCGGCTCATTGAGCATCAGGCAGCATGCAAACAGGAAGTATCTTCTGACTGTGCTGCTCTGCATTCTGGGATTGCTGTCCTTTCCCTAACCCCAGCTCTGCTCTGTCTGTGCAAAGCACAGCTGTAACCTACCCCCTGGACTTTTCACCCACTCTCTTCTCCTCAGTATGTGTGATGCTTCTGAGTCAAGATGGCGGCACCCATATCCTAGACTCCTGAACAGAGTTGAAGCCCAGTGGGGGAATGAATAATAAGTAAATAATAAGTGACTAAAAACTTAAAATATATTAATTTTAGATGCTGGGGAATAGTTTAAGGGTTTGGGCTTTTCATTGAAGGGCCGGTTTAACTGTGTTTTAGATATATATTCCTTGTGAAATTGGAAAATGATATATCCTGAGCACAGTATTTTTGCTGAAAAAGTTTTACACATAAGATATTGCTGTGTACTGTGACTGTAGCAGAGTGTGTGTCTCCTCGCAGGATGGAAACAAAGGGGGGCAGTGAAGGATCCACTGGATTTCCTGCGTGAAGACGTTTCGCTAACCATCTGACTGGCTGCTTCAATTCAGAGTGACTAGTACAAGAATCTGGCAGCAATAAATGTAAACAAGACCACAGAGGGAAAAAATGTACTGAATAACAAGTCTATTGTGTAGGCCCTCACGCAGCTATGTTGCTCTGGCGTATGTCAGCGCAGCAGTAAATCAGGCCCTTAATGTCTGCTGGCCTCTTAAATCATTCCACCTGAGTGTATTAGACAGAACAATCCAGCCTTAGGGAAGGAAAGTGATTTCACAAAATACACCCTGTCACGTCAACCATCACAGCCAAATTGCAGATCATTCCCAATCCCTGCAGCTTCACGTGTTAGTGTACAAATATCATCCCACCAGTATTGCCGGCCATTTCTTTATGGGAAATTGCCTCCTTTTATCAATTATGGGGGTTATTTAAGAGATAGTAATGCCAGGTAGTGCCACGTAGCGCCAGGAAGCGTCAGGTGAACGCTGGGTGCAGTATGTGAATCTGGTCAGTGCCTCTAAAAGCGTCATGTAGCGTCACATGTATCGCTAACGGTGGCTCAGTGTAAAGCACCTGTGCTGTATGTTTAGCAGCGCCATGTAGTACCTGTCGCTCAGTAGCGCTCTCCCACATATTTTAATGGTGTTTCATTTGTTTGTGTTTAAATAGCGTGTGGCTAGAGTAAATTTCAAAATTTTTGACTCGAATCATTGTGTGGCCCTTCTGCCCAGCAACCAAACACTTTTATTTATTTATTTATTTTTCTTTTTATTCAGAATTGTATGTGTAGGTCTACTATTGCAGTGTCATTGTCACAGTGTTAAAACAATGTCATTCCACATGTTTTCGCTCTGGTGGATATGTGCTGACAAACAGACTTTGATCACACAACATCTGGCGCTCGACGCTAGAACTGCGGCGCTGTATTTTTTTCTTAAATATGGGCACTTAAACCGGACCTTCAGCATGATTTAATGACAAGCCCAAACCCTTAAAAAACTATTCCCCTGCATCTAAAATTAATAGATTTTACATTTTTAGTCACTTACTTATTATTCATTCCCCCACTGGGCTGCAACTCTGTTCAGGACTTTAGGATACGGGCGCCGCCATCTTGACTCTGAAGCATCACACATACTGAGGAGAGGAGAGCGGGATAAAATACAGGGGGGGTGGGGTTATAGCTGTGCTTTGCATATACAGATCAAAGCTGGGATCAGGGAAATTGCTCGCTGCAGCATTGTCCTGTTGCAGATAGTCTTGGGCCAGGTGAGCATATGAATAGCGGCGCTTGGAGCGACAGCTAGCAAACGCTGCAAGTGGGTGTCTGGCGCTATAACCCAGCATAGTGGGCGGACAAGTGACGCTGTACTATCCTGTCCAGCATTGATGAATGTGATGTCTGCAGGGCGCTGTAGAAGCGCTCTCCCTTATTCAATGCAGAGCCAATCGCGAACTCTAGGTGATGTCCCGAGGTCAAAGCGCACAAGAATCTAACAACAGGTGCAGCGAGCGATAGGTAGCTGAAGCCCGTATTCAAGAAAAAACTACACACAACCAGCGTCGGCGCTCTAAAACTCTAGCGTTGAGCCCCAGGCGCTGTGTGAAAAAGTTTCTAAATCCATAAATACCAGCACCAGAGCGAAAACATATGGAATGACATTGTTTTAACACTGTGACAATGACACTGCAATGGCAGACCTGCACATACAATTCTGCATAAAAAATTTTTTAACAAATTTTGTTTGTTGTTGGGCAGGAAGGGCCAAACAATGATTCGAGGCAAAAATTTTACAGTTTACTTGGCCAACACTATTTAAACACAACCAAATGAAATGTATGGCAGAGCGCTACTGAGCGACAGGTACTACACGGCGCTTCTGAGCCTAGAGCTCCGGCGCTGTACACTGAGCTGCCTGTATTAATACATGTGACACTACATGGCGCTGTTAGAGGCGCTCACCAGATTTGTTTTCTTAAATGTGGTGTAGACATGTCACTGGAGAAGTGGTCGAGGGGGTGTACATTTCACCTAGGTTACTACGCTGGGTGAGATGGTAAGTCCAGGATTGATTTGTTTCCCAGCAGTGGTATGCTGCTGAGGTGTTGTTCAATTTTGCCGGGCCTGGATTTATATGGAATGGCAGGTAGGTTTGGTAGAGGGACCTGTCATTCCACACCCCTCCGATCCGGTTTGGGTTTTGGATCAGGTGAGCTCTGATCCTAATTAGCCTGGGAGGTAAAAGCCCTGCAGAGACTGCAGGCTATTGCTCTCAGCCTGAAATGAACAGCCTGTGTGTGTGTGTGTGAAGGAAGCTGCGAACGCAGCCATTGCTGGAGCTAAAACTCACCCTGCGATATCCAGGCTAACGCTGTATTATGAAACTGCTAGATAGGTGAGAAGAACCTGTTAAGTAAGCGCCCAGACGGGCTAGGTCTTTATTTTGTTTGTGCACAAATGAAGCACGCTGCTGCTGTATGTTTTGTTACTGGACTGTTTATGCCATGAATAAACGTCAAGACCTGCTTTTATAACACCTAAGTCTGCCGTGAACTGTGTCCAAACACACCATCCCCCGGGAAGATCCCTACAATTGGTGCTGCGGAGCGGGCAAAACGGTTGCTAGGGGCAACGGTGTGAACAGACCATGGCTGCCCAACAACAACTTATTGAATACCTGATTGCAAAACAAGAGGCGCCTGTGGTTGCTAACCCCCACACAGTGGTGCGAGCCGCTCCAGAGACTTTTGATGTGAAAAGAGCTGTGCAGCGAGCGCTGCAAAAGATGACTGCTGAGGACGATGTTGAGGCCTTCCTAACTGTGTTTGAGCGTGTGGCTGAGCGAGAGAAGTTACCAGTCGCTGAGTGGGCAGAGGTAATTGCGCCCTATTTAACAGGGGAACCTCAAAAGGCCTACTATGACCTCAGTGAGCAAGAGGTTAAGGACTATACTCGGCTAAAAGCGGAGATACTTGCCCGGCTAGGCGTTACTACTGCGGTCCGTGCCAGGAGGGTACGCAACTGGAGCTACAGTTTGGACAAATCGGCGAGGTCCCAGATGTATGACCTGATCCATTTGGCGAGGAAGTGGTTGGAGCCAGACACTTCTACTCCTGCACAGATCCTAGAGAGGGTTGTGATGGACCGCTACCTCCGAGCACTTCCTGCTGACCTGCAACGCTGGGTGGGACAAGGTGACCCTAAGAATGCAAACGAACTTGTCAACCTTGTGGAGAGATTCCAGGCGACTGAGGACTACCTCCGTGATGTTTCTGCAGCATCCTCACCTCCCCGGAGTGCCAGATCTGTGCCTTCAGCTGGTAAGAGACTTCCATCTATTGGGGGAGTGTGGAGGGGTGCTGAGGGAGGAAGAAGGGCTCAAGTGGTGTCTCAGGGGCAAAAGACTGGAGATGGTCCCGGGTGGCTAAGTAGCCCTAAAAAGGACTCCTTGCCAAGGAGAACAGGCTCTATCCAGTGCTGGAGATGCCATGAGACGGGACACGTGTCTGCCCATTGCCCTCTTACCACTGAGCCCATGGACTGTGAGGTTAGTCGGCGTCAGTCGCTATTTGCTGAACCATCTTGTGTTGCAGTTCCTGGACTAGAGACTGAACCGCAAATCTGCGACGTTACAATTAATGACTTTCCTGTTAAGGCGTTGCTGGACTCAGGAAGCCTCGTAACCTTGGTGCATGCCAGCCTGGTGGCTGGGGACTTTGAGTGTGAAAAACATATGAGTGTTGTTTGTATACATGGGGATACAAAAGTGTACCCTATAGTGCTGGCTGAAGTCGGGACTAAACAAGGCACCGTACAATATGAAGTGGGTGTGGTTAAAAATCTCATGCACAACGTAATACTGGGGCGCGATTTTCCACTATTCTGGGCTCTCTGGGGAAAAAGAAAATCCCCCGAAAGGAGTGAGGATACTCCCAAGGTTGTTGCGTTACCCCCTGTAAATGATAAAAGTGTGCAGGATGAAAATAATTGTTTTCCTTTGCAGGTCCTGGCTGGAGAGGAGGAGGCTCCTCCCACTGAGCAAAATATACCAGACTTAGAGGTGTCTAGGGATAATTTTGGGACTGCACAGTTACAGGACCCCACTCTCAAAAATGCGAGAGAGCAGGTTGCTGTCATGAATGGGGTACCTCAGGAACCAGATGCTGAGAAAAGATTTCCACACTTTTCTGTGACTAATGATCTTTTCTATAGAGTCACTAAGGTTAAGGATGAGATTGTGGAACAGCTTCTGGTGCCTAAGCCGTACCGGCGTCAGGTGCTGGACATGGCACATAACCATGTTCTTGGGGGACACTTGGGGACTGACAAAACGCAGGAGAGGGTTCTCCAGAGGTTCTACTGGCCGGCGATATATGGTGATATTAAAAAGTACTGCGAGTCGTGCCCCACATGTCAGCTTAGTGCCCCAGTGTCACATTTTCGCAGTCCTTTGGTTTCGCTCCCTATTATAGAGGTGCCTTTTGAGCGTATAGCCATGGATTTAGTGGGTCCCATTGTAAAATCCGCTAGAGGACACCAATATATTCTGGTGGTCATGGATTATGCGACCCGCTATCCAGAAGCTGTGCCCTTAAGAAACACCGCATCTAAAACAATTGCACGCGAGTTGTTTTATATGTTCTCTAGGACTGGAATCCCCAAAGAAATCCTGACTGACCAAGGTACACCCTTTATGTCAAAGGTGATGAAGGAGTTATGCAAACTATTTAAAATCTCACCCATCCGTACCTCTGTATACCACCCCCAGACGGACGGATTGGTGGAGAGATTTAACAAAACTTTGAAACATATGCTGAAAAAAGTCGTGGAAAAAGATGGCCGTGACTGGGATCATTTGTTACCCTACCTCATGTTTGCTATTAGGGAAGTGCCCCAAGCGTCCACAGGGTTCTCACCATTCGAGTTGCTCTATGGTCGTCACCCTAGGGGTCTACTGGACATTGCAAAAGAGACATGGGAGAGCGAGTCCACCCCATACAAGAGCGTTATTGAGCATGTAGCACAAATGCAGGACCGTATAGCCGCTGTAATGCCCCTAGTAAGGGAACACCTCCAGAGGGCGCAAGAGGCCCAAAGTAGAATTTACAACCGGTCTGCAAGAATCAGGACATTTAACCCAGGCGATAGGGTCCTTATACTAGTTCCCACTGTTGAGAGTAAATTCCTGGCGAAGTGGCAAGGTCCCTATGAAATTGTGGAAAAGGTCAGTGAGGTGAACTACAAGGTGCACCAACCAGGTAGAAGGAAGCCTTTCCAAGTTTACCACGTAAACTTGATTAAGCCCTGGAAAGACAGGGAATCCTTGGGGGCGACAAATACTGTTAGTAATTTGTCACAACCAATCCCTCCAGTCAAGGTTGGTGATACCCTATCAGTGTCACAGAAACAGGAGGCTCAGGAATTTTTACAGAAAAACAAAGACAAGTTTTCTGACCTCCCAGGGCGTACACACCTCATCTATCATCACATTGAAACTGAGCCTAGAAGCAGAGTAAACCTCAAGCCCTATAGGATCCCGGAAGCCCGTAGGGAAGCCGTATCTGCCGAGGTAAAACGTATGCTTGATCTGGGAGTAATTGAGGTGTCACAGAGTGAATGGTCCAGCCCGATTGTATTAATCCCAAAGCCTAATGGAACTTGGAGGTTCTGTAACGATTTCAGAAAGTTGAATGAGATCTCAAAATTTGATGCCTATCCTATGCCCAGGGTAGATGAGTTGATTGAGAAGTTGGGTAATGCCAGATACATAACCACCCTCGATCTCACAAAGGGCTATTGGCAGATTCCACTTACTAATGAGGCTAAAGAGAAAACTGCATTCTCCACCCCTGATGGGCTATTCCAGTATGTAGTGATGCCGTTCGGGTTACATGGAGCACCTGCGACTTTCCAGAGGTTGATGGACTTGATTTTGCGACCACATCGTGATTACTCAGCTGCCTACCTCGATGATGTGGTCATTTTTAGCCCTGATTGGGAAAGTCACCTCTGTAAGGTACAGGCTGTATTGGATACCATAAGTGATGCGGGGTTGACCATAAATGCCGAGAAGTGTGCAATAGCCCTAGAAGAGGCCAAGTATCTGGGCTACATTATTGGAAGAGGGTTGATTAAGCCACAGCTTAATAAAGTGGAGGCAATACAGAATTGGCCTAGACCCCTGACAAAGAAACAGGTCAGAGCTTTCCTTGGTATTACGGGCTATTACCGTAGGTTTGTGCCGAACTTCGCCTCAGTTGCTGCTCCCCTAACTGACTTGACCAAGGGCGGAAAGAGAGCCATGATCACGTGGACTCCAGAGGCCGAGAAGGCTTTCCAAAGCCTTAAGTCTGCCTTGTGCCAACAACCTGTGTTAGTTACCCCCGATTTCAGGCGAGAATTTCTGGTCCAGACAGATGCTTCTAACACAGGCTTAGGTGCAGTACTCTCACAAGTAGTAAATGGTGAGGAGCATCCGGTGATGTACTTGAGTAGAAAGCTAACCCCGGCCGAAAAAAATTATGCCATTGTGGAGCGAGAATGTTTGGCAGTGAAGTGGGCCCTCGAATCCCTAAAATATTACTTGCTAGGAAGGAAATTCAAGTTAGTGACAGACCATGCCCCCCTAACATGGATGAAGTTAAATAAGGAGAGAAACGCAAGAGTGACTAGATGGTTTCTGTCCCTACAAAACTTTAATTTCACTGTGGAACACAGGCCAGGGAAATTACAGGCAAATGCTGACGCATTGTCGAGGGTACATTGTCTGTGGGGACAAAATGCTCAGCCCTCCGGTCTGAAGAAGAGGGGGGGGATATGTAGACATGTCACTGGAGAAGTGGTCGAGGGGGTGTACATTTCACCTAGGTTACTACGCTGGGTGAGATGGTAAGTCCAGGATTGATTTGTTTCCCAGCAGTGGTATGCTGCTGAGGTGTTGTTCAATTTTGCCGGGCCTGGATTTATATGGAATGGCAGGTAGGTTTGGTAGAGGGACCTGTCATTCCACACCCCTCCGATCCGGTTTGGGTTTTGGATCAGGTGAGCTCTGATCCTAATTAGCCTGGGAGGTAAAAGCCCTGCAGAGACTGCAGGCTATTGCTCTCAGCCTGAAATGAACAGCCTGTGTGTGTGTGTGTGAAGGAAGCTGCGAACGCAGCCATTGCTGGAGCTAAAACTCACCCTGCGATATCCAGGCTAACGCTGTATTATGAAACTGCTAGATAGGTGAGAAGAACCTGTTAAGTAAGCGCCCAGACGGGCTAGGTCTTTATTTTGTTTGTGCACAAATGAAGCACGCTGCTGCTGTATGTTTTGTTACTGGACTGTTTATGCCATGAATAAACGTCAAGACCTGCTTTTATAACACCTAAGTCTGCCGTGAACTGTGTCCAAACACACCATCCCCCGGGAAGATCCCTACAGTGGTTTCCCGTACAGTGCCCAGTGTTCAACAGACGCTACGTGCTGCTACGTGGCACTACCTGGCACTATCGGTTCTTAAATAACCCCCTAACTCTGTTACATATGATATGTTCATTAGAGTGACCAGCATCAGAAAACACAAATAAGCAGAACCTCTGGTTACAGCCCACAAAAATATATCACAGAAACACATCTCAACATCAGCTGTTCAGAGGACACTGCAAGAATCAGACCTTTCTAGTCAAATTGCTGCAAAGAAGCCACGCCAATTCAAGGCACACTTATAGAGCAACAAACCCTGGGATTCTGACTTTCCTCGGTTTTGTTTCTTGCTCATACCAATTTGGGATGCCCTGATGTGCGAAACCCTCCAGATCGCCCATACAAACTCCCTGGTACTACTGCACATGCGCGGGCCAAAGATGCAGGGGATGCGGCCTGCTCAATGTTTACATATGCGAGGCAGCCAGGAAGCAGGTGAGTTTCCGCCCTCCACCTTATTTATCAGAATTGTTCTCATCATTTATAGAAAGGAAGCCCCATTCATCTTGGCTGTTTCATTCTTTAGTTGTCTAGCTGCATACAACGGAGTCAGATAGCAGTTTACTGAAAAAGCCTTGAAAGGGCCCCATTAAGTTTTCGCACCAGGGCTCCTGTCATATTCAGTTAGGCCACTGATAATAAAGATAAAAACTTTAGAGGCTCTATACTGTGTTTCCCTGAAAATAAGCCCTATCGCGGAAATAAGCCCTAGTGTGATTTTTTTGGCAGTTTCAAAAATGTTTCAAAATATGAGCCCTACCCCCAAAAATAACTCCTAGTTACTGTTACTGTGTCATTTGCTGCAGAGAGATGGGAGCGGCTGGGACTTGCTGAGGAGGGATGGGAGCGGCTATTTATCCCTATGTCTATCTACAGTATCTATCTATCCATCCCTCTTCCTATCTATCTATCTATCTATCTATCTATCTATCTATCTATCTGCCTATCTATCTATCTATCTATCTATCTATCTATCTATCTATCTATCTATCTATCTATCCCTCTGCCTATCTATCTATCTATCTATCTATCTATCTATCTATCTATCTATCTATCTATCTATCTATCTGCCTATCTATCTATCTATGTATCTATCTATCTATCTATGTATCTATCTGTCTATCTATCTGTCTGTCTATCTATCTATCTATCTATCTATCTATCTATCTATCTATCTATCTATCCCTCTGCCTATCTATCTATCTATCTATCTATCTATCTATCTATCTATCTATCTATCTATCTATCTATCTATCTATCTGCCTATCTATCTATCTATCTATCTATCTATCTGTCTGTCTGTCTGTCTGTCTGTCTGTCTGTCTATCTATCTATCTATCTATCTATCTATCTATCTATCTATCTATCTATCTATCTGCCTATCTATCTATCTATCTATCTATCTATCTATCTATCTATCTATCTATCTATCTATCCCTCTGCCTTATCTATCTATCTATCTATCTATCTATCTATCTATCTATCTATCTATCTATCTATCTATCTATCTATCTATCCCTCTGCCTATCTATCTATCTATCTATCTATCTATCTATCTATCTATCTATCTATCTGCCTATCTATCTATCTATCTATCTATCTGCCTATCTATCTATCTATCTATCTATCTATCTATCTATCTATCTATCCCTCTGCCTATCTATCTATCTATCTATCTATCTATCTATCTATCTATCTATCTATCTATCTATCTATCTATCTATCTATCTATCTATCCCTCTGCCTATCTATCTATCTATCTCTCTGCCTATCTATCTATCTATCTATCTATCTATCTATCTATCTATCTATCTATCTATCTATCTATCTATCTATCTATCCCTCTGCCTATCTATCTATCTATCCCTCTGCCTATCTATCTATCTATCCCTCTGCCTATCTATCTATCTATCTATCTATCTATCTATCTATCTATCTATCTATCTATCTATCTCTCTGCCTATCTATCTATCTATCTATCTATCTATCTATCTATCTATCTATCTATCTATCTATCTATCCCTCTGCCTATCTATCTATCTATCTATCTATCTATCTATCTATCTATCTATCTATCTATCTATCTCTCTGCCTATCTCTCTGCCTATCTATCTATCTATCTATCTATCTATCTATCTATCTATCTATCTATCTATCTATCTCTCTGCCTATCTATCTATCTATCTATCTATCTATCTATCTATCTATCTATCTATCTATCTATCTATCTATCTATCTCTCTGTCTATCTATCTATCTATCTATCTATCCCTCTGCCTATCTATCTATCTATCCCTCTGCCTATCTATCTATCTATCCCTCTGCCTATCTATCTATCTATCTATCTATCTATCTATCTATCTATCTATCTATCTATCTATCTCTCTGCCTATCTATCTATCTATCTATCTATCTATCTATCTATCTATCTATCTATCTATCTATCTATCTATCTGCCTATCTATCTATCTATCTATCTATCTATCTATCTATCTATCTATCTATCTATCTATCTATCCCTCTGCCTATCTATCTATCTATCTCTCTGTCTATCTATCTATCTATCTATCTATCTATCTATCTATCTATCTATCTATCTATCCCTCTGCCTATCTATCTATCTATCCCTCTGCCTATCTATCTATCTATCCCTCTGCCTATCTATCTATCTATCTATCTATCTCTCTGCCTATCTATCTATCTATCTATCTATCTATCTATCTATCTATCTATCTATCTATCTATCTATCTATCTCTCTGCCTATCTATCTATCTATCTATCTATCTATCTATCTATCTATCTCTCTGCCTATCTCTCTGCCTATCTATCTATCTATCTATCTATCTATCTATCTATCTATCTATCTATCTATCTCTCTGCCTATCTATCTATCTATCTATCTATCTATCTATCTATCTATCTATCTATCTATCTATCTATCTATCTATCCCTCTGCCTATCTATCTATCTATCTATCTATCTATCTATCTATCTATCTATCTATCTATCTATCTATCTATCTATCTCTCTGCCTATCTCTCTGCCTATCTATCTATCTATCTATCTATCTATCTATCTATCTATCTATCTATCTATCTATCTATCTATCTATCTATCTATCCCTCTGCCTATCTATCTATCTATCTATCTATCTATCTATCTATCTATCTATCTATCTATCTATCTATCTATCTATCTATCTATCTATCCCTCTGCCTATCTATCTATCTATCTATCTATCTATCTATCTATCTATCTATCTATCTATCTATCTATCTCTCTGCCTATCTATCTATCTATCTATCTATCTATCTATCTATCTATCTATCTATATATCTATCTATCTATCTATCTATCTCTCTGTCTATCTATCTATCTATCTATCTATCTATCTATCTATCTATCTATCTATCTATCTATCTATCTATCTATCTCTCTGCCTATCTATCTATCTATCTATCTATCTATCTATCTATCTATCTATCTATCTATCTCTCTGCCTATCTATCTATCTATCTATCTCTCTGCCTATCTATCTATCTATCTATCTATCTATCTATCTATCTATCTATCTATCTATCTATCTATCTCTCTGCCTATCTATCTATCTATCTATCTCTCTGCCTATCTATCAACCTATTTGTTGTTTATGGACAAAAAAAAGACATCCTCTGACAATAAGCCTTGCCACCTTTTTCAGTGCAAAACATTTAAAAAGACCTTAAAAAAGACCTGTCTTATTTTCAGGGGAACAGGATAGTCTTTTTTTTCAAGGTCACCAAGGTGCCAAACAACTAAAGTATAGTATAAATGGTGGGGAGCAGATGAGATGAGGTAGATGCCTCTGCTTTTGCATGGTCCGATTACACCCCCCCCCCCCCCAGTTGTTCCTATCCAATTTTGCATGGAATCATCAGTAAACATTACAGATCCGGGCATGAGGAAGAACAGCATGCTTAATGTTACAGGTCACCCCGCAGTGACTGTGTCACTAATTCGTCATGTCTACTGATGCTTCTGTAACACTATGTCCTTGACAACCCTGTTCCTAAATGAAGGGTAAATTGTTATATATATATATAAAAGCATTCCCCGGCTTTACATTCAACACTTTAAACTTTACAGTGCCTGTGGCCCTTTACCCGCTCATCCAGCTGGCTGCCAAAAAAATTCTCATTCGAGTTAGTGTTCACATGTGGAAACAGAAACCGAAGATAGGACTATACGAATATCTTGAATTGGCACAGCACAAACAATCTTACAGTCACTATCTCGGTTCTGGTCCTTGCCTCCTGGGCCACCCGCTGTGTGAACCTCCCCCCCAAACTTCACCCACCTCTCCTGGAGCCCACACTGCAGCTAGCCGCACTTACGAGAAGCATGTGCCATCACTCGGCCCAGCACAGCCATTCGGTTAAGGCGGGCAGAGCGGCACACAGCGAGAAGGGAGGTGAGTGATGCCAGAATCGGCCGCACATGCACTGTAGGCTTGGGGGAAAGGTAAGAATATCGGGTGCCCTCTGGGATTTCAACAGCAGGGCATTCCAGTTTGGGGGGGGGGGGGGGGGTCTCATAGACTCCAGAGTCGGTTTTGGTCCAGTTTAATTACAAACAATTAGCCAACAAATCGTTGGTGTAAAATTCAAGTGGTCCACTCACCTACTTTCATTAGCTTGATAAGGGAGCGGACAATTAATGGACCATAAATTATCCAGATATAAAAAATGTGAAAATGTGGCAGAATTATCAAGACAGGGGAAAAAAAACTAAAAAGATGCAGTGTAATTGGTTGACAAAAAATAGCCCCATTATTGATCCAGCTGGCCTTGCACCAGGAACCTACCCCCAATTCTGTTACCCAGCCTCATATACTATACTTGATAGTTATAACATGAGCTAAGCTTTAGTCCCTGTCCTCGGTTGCTCTGCTGTGTGAAACCTTACGGTTCGCTGCTTACCGCGACCCTGCTGCAATGGTATAAGCCCGGAACACTATAAGAATGCCAAGAATAAAGCGGCACAGTGTAGAGAGCGGCTGTCGTCCCTTTGGCTGCAGCTGTGTTTGCCTGCACCAGCCATTCAGATAGACCTGGCACATGTGCATGCATCTGCCCGAGGAGATGCCACAGCAACCCAAGCGTAATCCCAAATCAGGGACAATGTTCTGGACTTTTATTCCACATATACCCTTATGACCCGACTGTTCAGCTATGCTTTATGCTGCAAATTAAAACTGACACAAATCTTTTATACACACATTTTATACAGAGAGGTTACTGCTGAAGACCCCGAGGCAACAGGCGGGGCATCCCTGAAAATAAGTTTAGAACGCACACGCGGCCAGGAGTTTCTGACTGTGCGCATGGCTTCCTGGCACTTTGGAGGGTTTGAGAAACTGCCAACAGTCGTATCCTGTGGATTTCCACTATAAAATTATGAAAAATGCTGCCTTGGAATTATTAGCTTTGCATGAGTTTACTGCAAAAGTTTAGATGTTAAACACATAGCTCCTCTAAGAGGCAGTCGGATGGTGTGCAGGCTGCTTAAAGTGGACCAAAACCCAGGATTTTGACTATCCTGGCTCTTGGTCCTAACCTCTGTGTGAAGCCCCCCAGGTGGCCGAAGCCAAATCACCTCTTCTGGGTCCTGCGGTGCATGCGCAGCCGCTCGTCTAATCAGCGTGTTCGGAGCCGCTGACGTCACATCGTCTAAAGCCAGCGGCTCCGAATGCACGTCCGCATTCCCTGCTACAGGGAGCGTTCCTGCGCCGGACATTCACAAATGTCTGGTGCGGGGATGCATCCTGCTAGAGGGATAGCGGGGATGTGGGCGCAGCTTGGACATGGCCCGCTGGACGGGGAATGAAGGTAAGTGTATGGGGCGACCTGGGGGGTTTCACATAGCGGGGCAACCCAATTTTGGATGCCCTGGGGGGAGGGAACTGATCGGGCCGTGATTCATATAGATTCCCAGGCCGATCGGCGTGGGCTTTGGTCCACTTTAATGCTACATGGCTAGCTGTAGGCTACTTTCACATAAGCCCAGCAAGCAGTGTTTTTTCCACACTTGCAGCAATTTGCACTTGCAAAGGCGATTGCTACGTTAGTTATAGCGATTATCAATGTATGGCCTCGCCCCAGTATATAAGCAGCCTAAGTGAATTTATAAGCATTTATAAAACAAGTTGGGATGCCCTGTTGTGTAAATCCCCCAGAAAACCCCAATATAATCACCTTCTTCCGGAGCCTCGAGGCGCCATGGCCGCATCCCTGCTCACATTTAGTCATGCGTGTACCCATGTCCAGCCTCTCTGAATGGGCCGTGCGGACACGACACAGCTAGAAGGTGAGCGGAGGATGCGGCAGCCAGCGGAGCCGATTGGAAGCGAGTGCGCTAATTGGCTGAGCGGACAGCTTAGCCAATCAGCGCGCTCATCCGAGTCTGTGCCGTGGGAGCGTCAGGAAGACGAGTGTATGGGGCGACCTGGGGGGGAGGGGGGAGATACACACTGAGGGGCATCCCAATTTGGGATGCTGCTGCATAGAGGAACAACACCCAGCAAAGTCAAAGTTGGGTGTGTTCCTCAGTACCATAAACATTTATCTTCGTTCCCAGTGGGGGCACCGTGACTAAAAATAAGTTTGTGTCTGCCAGGAGGAGATACAACTCTGGAAAGGCTGACTATCACCTACATATACAGTGGCCCGCTAGATTTCTTCCTGTCAAGAGTTTTCTCCTGTTCCTCCAGATAAAGAGCATTTTGAGGGCATAGGAAACTGTACTGTACTGTGTTTTTTTTATATTGCCAAATGTATGGTGCAGTAGCACCAAAGTTTCTTTTGTAACTACAGTAAAGCATACCTAAATTCACAAAAAAATTAACCCCCTCCTAAGTGGACATTCCCCTCCATTAAAGCTGAACAAAACCCAGGATTTTCGCTTTTCCGGGTTTTGTTGGCGTCCCCACCAAGCACCTGACATTGGGATGCCCCACTGTGTGGAACTCCAACCATTGCTGCATTCAGACTCACCTCTTCCTGGTCCAGCGGTGTGGGTTCCCGTCCAATCAGAGCCGCCCGCTGAAGCGACATCATTCTGCAAGCGGGTCTGATTAGAGTGAATAGGAAGCAAGAGCAGCCACATCCTCTGCTGTCCTGCGCTCACGCCTCAAACGGCTAGAGCAGGGGCACGCGCACGGCCCGAGGATGCAGGGATGCAGCGCCACTTGCTCCCCATAGTAAACAATCAGAGCTGCCTTGCAGAATGACGTCAGTTCAGCGGGCGGCTCTGACTGGACAAGAGCCTGCGAATGCGCCCTGGTGGGTATTTTTTAACTTTTAGTTTCCAGGTCCGCTGCTGGTGGGTTTTGTTCCGCTTTAAAAGAAAGTTTAAAAACTGGCTTTAATAGTTATTATAATTATTTCATGTTAAAGCGGCCATAATTCCAGGCAGCGCAGTCCTGGAGTCTAAAAGACTCCAAGGATAGGCCACTAGCCTGCCCCCCGGGTATACAAAAGGGGGATGCCCCATTGTGTGAAGCCCTTAGGATGGTTGGGTAGGATCCAGGCAACAAATTAAAAGAAAAGCTCCTCTGTCAGACTTACCGAATGCCAAAGAACAAGCAACGCGTCTGTCAGACATGTCAGCCTCCATCAAGGTGGAAATCCACCCCTCCGCATTTCCCCTCCATTGCAATGGATAGAGTGGGCGTGCAAAGGGGCAGTATCCTGCCTTGGAGGAGGCAGAGGTTGAAGGTGACATGGTGCTCATTCTCCTGTATTGATACATTTTGAAATACTGGTGAGATAAAAGTTGAGTATAGTGCTTTTTGTTTTCCACCTGAACATTACCTTTAAAGTGGATCTATAAGATTCCTGGGCCGATCGATTCCCTCCCCCCGGGGCATCCAAAAATTGGGATGCCCCGCTGTGTGAAACCCCCAGGTCACCCCATACACTTACCTTGTTTTCTGGTCCAATGGCACATGAATGGCTGGTGGAGGCACACTCCCTGTTAGGGGGCAGCGGGGGATGCGGCCGACAGCTTAGACGAAGGTCACCGTGCACGTGTCGTAGGACCGGGAAAAGGTCAATTGGCTTCAGCGATCCGGGGGGTTTCACGCAGGGGGGCCCCCCCATCGGGGTGCCACGGGGGAAAGGACCAAAACCCAGGATAGTCAAAATCCTGGGTTTTGGTTCACTTTAAAGCACAACAAAACTTTAACAGGTCAGCCCTGGAAGCTAAAAGATTCTAGGACCAGACGATTTGGGATGGGTTTTGATCCGATTAAAAGCCGACCTACACCCTCCCTTGCAACTCTGTGCCAGGGAAATCTCTTATTTCCAGGAACACTAAACTTACCTACTAACCCCACATCATCAGTAAGCCCACATCTGCAAGATACTCACCTTTTCCTAGTGGAGTGCCATCTGACGGGGGCAGGAAATGGTAGCACACATGCAGCAGCCACATCTCAGCCAATATGAAGTGTGCATCACTCTGGAGTGCAGCTATTAAACTGGACCAACACCAGTTTTTTCATTAAAGGATGTTGGTCCCGCTGTCTGTTCATCACAAGAAGCTCGGGGGGCATCCAGAATGCTGGAGCCCCCTCACAGATAACCTCCCAGACTGCCCTTAATACTCACCTTCATTACAAGCCAGCACCAGGAAAGGAGTCAGGCAATAGGCCGCCAGGCAGTCACATGGGCAATAGTTGAGCCCTCTGCCCCGGCCACCGACAGGACCTGCCCACGTGACCGCCCGGCTGCCAATCGTGGGACTCCTTTCCCGGCACTGGCTCGTAATGAAGGTATTACGGGCAGTCTGGGAGGTTATCTGCGAGGGGACTCCAGCATCATGGATGCCCCCCTGAGCTTCTTGTGATGAATAGACAGCGGAACCAACACCCGTTAAAGAAAAAACGGCTGTTGGTCCAGTTTAAATTGGCCAACAACAGGAGCTGAGTAGGTAGGTAGGTATTTTTAGGCCTCTTACAGATCATCAAATTGAGGGACTTCCCAAACTGGGATTCCCTCAGAGACTACCCCCGGGGCATGCCAATTTGGGGTACTTCACTGTGTGAAAGCCTTGGGACTGCTCACAAAACTCACCTGTCCCGGAGCCCCATACTGCATTTGCAATGTGCGGCTTCATCCCTGACATCTCTAGACTGAGGCACACTCCCCTGCGCAGCCATTTACATAGGCACCTTAGCCTAGAGGGAGCTTGGGAAATGCGCTCAGCTGCCCAATAGGTGATCTCAAATTTGCCTGGTGGCTGTGGCTGCGGACAGCTCCATGGGAGCCTTAAGAAAGGTGAGTTTTGCGGGCGGCCCAGGGGGTGTCAAGCATGGGGGGGGATCCTGATTTCAGATGCCTGCAGGTAAGGCTAGCGGCTGGCCCTAAAGTGTTTTAGAGGGCTGTGCTGAAATGGTTTTGGTCCACTTTAAAGTGGACCAACACCCAGGATTTTGACTATCCTGGGTTTTGGTCCACTTCGGTGGGGCACCCCGATCGGAGGTGCCCCGCTGTGTGAAACCCCCCAGAAAGCCCCGAAAACTCACCTCTCCCCGCTCCCACGTGACCGCTGCAGCCAATCCCCGCCGCTGCACAAGCGAGAGGCAGCTCCGGACAAGCAGAGCGCGTCCCTCTTACAGGGAGCGCACCCGAGCCATGCTAGAGGGACGCGCGGGAGGCGTCGGACGCGAATGCGCCGCTGGAACGTGGAAAAGGTAGGATTGTGGGCTTCCTGGGGGGTTTCACCCCGCGGGACATCCCGATTTCGGATGCCCCGCGGGGAGGGATCTGATCGGCCCGGGAATCTTATAGATTTCCGGGCCGATCCCCCCTGGGTGTTGGTCCACTTCAAAAAGGAACAGCACACAGAAATGTCGCTCTCCCGGGTGTTGTTCCTCTCAGCAGGGCATCCCTATTTGCCATCCCCATGGATTACCCAGGAAACTTGCCTTCCTGTCATTCCTATGGCGAAGGTTCAGCTGAAAACAAATGATTGGCTGAGCAAGCCTCCAAAGTTCCTCTTTAAAGTAGACCAAAATTTTACTAGATTTTCAATATCCCGGGTTTTGATCCTTGCCCCTGATCGCCTGATAAAACTCACCTTTCCCAGGTCCTAGAGCATGTCGGCTCTTGTCCAATCAGCACGCTCGGCTGCACTCCTCAAAACTAGCTAAGGACCTAGTCTAGCCAAGCATGCTGCCAACCGCATCTCTGCTATCCTCTAATAGAGTGCGTGCCCACGCCGGCCTTACACAAATGCCCAGCTAAAGTTATAGTTGATGGTGGCCACAGCTCGCTCTCTTGGATTAGGGAAAAAGGTAAGCTTTACGGAGGAATTGGGGGTTCACACAGTGGGGTATCCCGAATCTAGATGCCCCGAGGAGAGGAAATTAGGCCCTGGTTATTCTATACACAGTAAAGCAGGTCCACGCCTCACTAAAAAGGGGGGAAGGCAACCCCATTCCATTAGTGAGGAGTGCCATGGACTGCAGTGTGCTGAGCTCTTTCCTGTCCCCGGAGCTGGATGAGGTAGGCAGAGGGGGTGGAAGCCCGCCTGAGCCCTCTGCCATCCTCTTCTATGAGGGCAGCTTCCCTTCCTTCCCGGGTCAGTGACAGGAGAGAAGCTTCTGGATGTGGGACCCACCTGTGGAAGAAGAGCAGGATGGAGAGCACGGTCTGGTCTATGGAGCGCGGGCACACGCCCTCATTGAGGAGGTAACAGGGGTCCCGCAGCACCGGCTCCAGCGAGTCCTGGCGGAGGAGGCTGTTCAGGCGCTCGGTGTTCACGTTCTCCAGCTGGTGGCGGAGGTGGCGGAAGTTGGTGACGGTGGGACTGGCCGGGTTGTTGTTGTCGCCGCTGCCGTCCAGGTCGCTCTTGTTGGCCAGGTCCAGGCAGCAGCTGCAGCAGTCCAGGCCGATGGCGGAGCGGCATTCCTCCTCCTCCTCCTCCTCGTCAGGCACCCGGCGGAAAGTTTCGTCCATGGCGCGAGTTTCCTCAGTGTCAGGCGGACGGACTGGCGAATGTCCCCGAAGTGGGTGAATGTCAGCTGCGAGTTGTGATTATGATGAAGGCTGCAGAGCTGAGTGAGCAAAGCGGGTGAGATACGCCCAGAAAAGAGCCCTGGAGCGCCCTCCTCCCACACAGGAGGAGCCCGAGCCGCTATCCCGCCACTGGCAGCTGCCCCCAATGGTGGGCACAGGGCTTACCTACCTCAGCCAGTGCTATGCTAATGCCAGGGGTGATTAATAGTGCTGCACCCTTCCCCTGGTGCCGCTAATATCACCTGTATTGCACTATCCCCTTGCCCTGGTAATGTCACCTGTATTACACTATCTCCTTCCCCTGTCCCCCCCAATATCACCTGTATTGCACTATCCCCTTCCCCTGGTACCTCTAATATCACCTGTATTGCACTATCCCCTTCCCCTAGTACCTCTAATATCACCTGTATTGCACTATCCCCTTCCCCTAGTACCTTTAATATCACCTGTATTGCACTATCCCCTTCCCCTGGTACCTCTAATATCACCTGTATTGCACTATCCCCTTCCCCTAGTACCTCTAATATCACCTGTATTGCACTGTCCCCTTCCCCTGGTACCGCTAATATCACCTGTATTGCACTTTCCCCTTCCCCTGGTACCCCTAATATCGCCTGTATTGTACTATCCCCTTCCCCTGTTACCCCTAATATCACCTGTATTTCACTATCCCGCCACTGGCAGCTGCCTCATTGCTGGGTACATGGGTTACCTACCTGAGACAGTGCTATGATAATACCAGGGGTGGTTAACAGGGCTGCCCCCTTCCCCTGGTACCCCTAATATCACCTGTATTGCACTATCCCCTTCCCCTGGTACCCCTAATATCACCTGTATTGCATTATCCTCTTCCCCTGGCACCCCTAATATTACCTAATATCACCTGTATTGCATTATCCTATTCCCCTGGCACCCCTAATATCACCTGTATTGCACTATCCCCTTCCCCTGGTACCTCTAATATCACCTGTATTGCACTATTCCCTTCCCCTGGTACCCCTAATATAACCTGTATTGCACTATCCCCTTCCCCTGGTAGCCCTAACGTCACCTGTATTGCACTATTCCCTTCCCCTGGTGCCCCTAATATCACCTGTATTGCACTATCCCCTTCCCCAGTTACCCCTAATATCACATGTATTTCACTATCCCCTTCCCCTGGTACCCCTAATATCACCTGTATTTCACTATCCCGCCACTGGCAGCTGCCTCATTGCTGGGCACATGGGTTACCTACCTGAGACAGTGCTATGATAATGCCAGGGTGGTTAACAGGGCTGCCCCCTTCCCCTGGTACCCCTAATATCATCTGTATTGCACCATCCCCTCCCCCTGGTACCTCTAATATCACCTGTATTGCACCATCCCCTTCCCCTGGTACCCCTAATATCACCTGTATTTCACTATCCCCTTCCCCTGTTCCCCCCAATATCACCTGTATTGCACCATCCCCTTCCCCTGGTACCCCTAATATCACCTGTATTTCACTATCCCGCCACTGGCAGCTGCCTAATTGCTGGGCACATGGGTTACTTACCTCAGACAGTGCTATGATAATGCCAGGGTGGGTTAACAGGGCTGCCCCCTTCCCATGGTACCCCTAATATCATCTGTATTGCACCATCCCCTTCCCCTGGTACTCCTAATATCACCTGTTCTGCACCATCCCCTTCCCCTGGTACCTCTAATATCACCTGTATTTCACTATCCCCTTCCCCTGGTACCCCTAATATCACCTGTATTGCACTATCCCCTTCCACTGGTACCCCTAATATCACCTGTATTGCACCATCCCCTTCCACTGGTACCTCTAATATCACCTGTATTTCACTATCCCCTTCCCCTGGTACCCCTAATATCACCTGTATTGCACTATCCCCTTCCACTGGTACCTCTAATATCACCTGTATTGCACTATCCCCTTCCCCTGGTACCCCTAATATCACCTGTATTGCACTATCCCCTTCCACTGGTACCTCTAATATCACTTGTATTGCACTATCCCCTTCCACTGGTACCTCTAATATCACCTGTATTGCACTATCCCCTTCCACTGGTACCTCTAATATCACTTGTATTGCACTATCCCCTTCCACTGGTACCTCTAATATCACCTGTATTGCACTATCCCCTTCCACTGGTACCTCTAATATCACTTGTATTGCACTATCCCCTTCCACTAGTACCTCTAATATCACCTGTATTGCACTATCCCCTTCCACTGGTACCCCTAATATCACTTGTATTGCACCATCCCCTTCCACTGGTACCTCTAATATCACCTGTATTGCACTATCCCCTTCCACTGGTACCCCTAATATCACTTGTATTGCACTATCCCCTTCCACTAGTACCTCTAATATCACCTGTATTGCACTATCCCCTTCCACTGGTACCCCTAATATCACTTGTATTGCACTATCCCCTTCCACTAGTACCTCTAATATCACCTGTATTGCACTATCCCCTTCCACTGGTACCCCTAATATCACTTGTATTGCACTATCCCCTTCCACTAGTACCTCTAATATCACCTGTATTGCACTATCCCCTTCCACTGGTACCCCTAATATCACTTGTATTGCACTATCCCCTTCCACTGGTACCGCTAATATCACCTGTATTGCACTATCCCCTTCCACTGGTACCCCTAATATCACATGTATTGCATTATCCCGCCACTGGCAGCTGCCTCAATGGTGGGCACACGGCTTACCTACCTCAGCCAGTGCTATGCTAATGCCAGGGGGGTTAATAGGGCTGCTCCCTTCCCCTGGTACCCCTAATACCACCTGTATTCACTTTCCCGCCACTGGCAGCTGCCTCACTGCTGGGCACATGGCTTACCTACCTCAGACAAAGCTCTGCCAATGTCAGGGGTGATTAATAGGGCTGCCCCCTTCCCCTGGTACCCCTAATGTCACCTGTATTGCACTATCCCACCTTTAGCAGCCTCCTCACTGCTGGGCATATGGCTTACCTACCTCAGCCAGACCTATGCTCATGCCACTCATTAAAGTTACTAACCTTCCCCTGTTACCCCTAATATCACCAGTATTTCACTTTCCTACTACGGGCAGCTGCATCACTATGGGGCATATGGCTTACCTACCTCAGTGCTCTGCTCCTGCCGGGGTGACTAGGACTGACTGCCATAGTACAATACATGGAGCAGGGCACGCTCCAAAGTTACTCACCTTCCCATGTTACCGTGTAACAGCCCTCCTACCTACCTCAGCCAGTGATCTGCTCCTGTATGGGGTGACTAGTGCTGCCGTAGTGCAAAGTGCTCTTTTTCTCCTGTTGCCCCTCAAATCACCTACAGTAAATTTCACTTTCCTGCCTCTGGCTCCACATGCTGGCTATCACCTGAGGTGCAGGTGATGTGGGGGCTCCATACTTGCCATTAGTTAACATGGACCAAACACCCATCTTGACAAGCCCTGGGGGCTAAAAGACTCCAGTGCTGGCCAATTTCTTTTCTAATTTGGGATGCCACACTTTGTGAAACCCTGACACTCACCTAGCCCCTGATCCCCCGATGCATGTGCAGGCCACTGCCCTGTTTACCTTTAGCGAGAGTGTACCCTTGCCAGGCATTTGTGAAAGGCCGGCACTGGCATTCCCCAACTAGAGGTGAGCAGTGATGCAGCTGGCGCTGCGCTAACTCCATTCAGTTTATTCGCCACATCGATGTCAGTACGGCTCAGATAAGCTGATTGGCTGCCCACCCACCTGCGTCTGCCCCATGGGATTTCCAGAAAGTTTTACCAGCGATCTGTAGGGATGCATCCCAAATCCGAAGGCCCCTGTTAAGTGGACCAAAACCTAGGTGAGTGAAAAACCAGCACCGGTTTTCAACAAAATATTTGTTTGCTACAGTGCATGGGTGGGGGGTGGAGGCATCCTAATTGCTACCCCCTGCACAAGTCTGCTGCCAATTCCAGGGCCCAATTTCAGCAGGAGAGAGTAATGCAGGTCAGGAGAACCAAGCTATGCAGGGTGGCATCGGTCACTAGGTCAACCCCCCCCCCGTCCCCATGCTGCACCCATCACCAAAAGCATAACAAATGTGGCCAGGCCCTGGTGAGGATTCCCGGACTCCCTCTGTAATATGCTGGGGGGGGGGCAGCATGAATCAGGCTGTTAACCCAGTAAATAGGGCCACCAGTTGTGACCGCCACGCTTTTAGCAGTAGTAAAGTCCATGAGTTGTAGATGCATCGGCTCACGGAGACACCGTCAATCCAAGTATTTGTAAAAGAACCAGCGCTCCAAAGATGATAATTTACGTCAATTATATTCCACAAATATTTGAAGCTAACAAAGCTTGTATTTAGGCCAACGTTTTGGGGGCTGCCAAGGTTAATATACCGCCTTTCACAGGGGGTTTCAAACTGGAATAGGGAATCAGCCAACCCTGGAGTGTGTTAGGCTCCTGGGCCTGCAAATTAGGGTTTTGGTCCCCTTTAAAGCAGACCTCCTGCTTTTCTTATCCCCCCCACCATCTCCAGGGTCCTTGCTGACAGGCTCTGCTGTTGTCTATGGTACCCATTGCCCCCTCTGGTCTCTAGGGTCCTAGTTGCCTGCCTCCTCTTGGGTTTCCAGCTCCTCCACCACGCAAGCGCCATTTGGCATAACAAAAAGTCGGGGGCTTCATCCCTCCTCACTGCCTCACTGCCTCTGCTTGTGTGAGCTTTGTGTCTGGACAGATTGTTTAGGGGGAGAGCCTTATATAATTATTTTACCACCACATGGAGGGGTTGGATCGTGGGAGACAAAACCTGGATTTTGGTCCACTTCAACATCTAGACAACAACATCTAATTCAGTCATAGCAAATAACACATTAAAGTGGATGTCCAGTTTAAGGGTCGGGTAAGGTAATAATAGTTTTTTCTCCTTTTTTGGCATTGCATATACATTAACCCTAATCATGTGCTTGCAGGTTTACCTAAAGAGGGTATCTGGTCAAAAACGCCCTGCCCAAATTGGGATTCCCTGCTGCGGGCACTTGTAGGCTGGGGGAACACGGCTGCCGATACTTCTACTCTTCAAGCGCCACGTGACCGCCGGTTGCCATTGACATTAATGTGCAACCTCTAGCCCGGCAAGCCTGATAGGCTGGCTGCAGTATTTTGTGGAGAGAAGTATCAGTGGCCCCATTTCCCCTAAATCTAAAAAAGATTTACTTCCTCTTTATTTCTTCCTTTCTAATACCCACAGCATGGAGGGGGGCTGATTTTGATGCTTTTTTATATCTGTGACCAGAGCTGTAATGGTAGGGTCTAGGCCACCCTAGGCACTCTTTTTGTGAGGTTTAAATGCAGACATTGCTAGTGTTTATATGCAGACATTGCTAGTTGAGGGTGCAAGGGGCTAAATGCAAACAGTGTGAAGAGGAGAGAGAGGATCCAGGCTCCTGGTACACAGAAGTCACATGACCACAGCCTGGAGGCAGGAAAATCAGGTCTTGTTAACAGCTGGAAGCTTCTCCCCTTGTACACTGTCACCGTGTCTTTCTGTGGTTGGGGGTTGCTCTTGAGGGGGCAAGGTTTTTTTTTATCTATAGCAGTGGGTTGCCTAATGGTGAATACAGCCCTGCTTATGGGAGCGGCGGCCATCTTTCTGAAGCCCCGGCCCTAGACTATTTGAAAGTGTAAAGAACGCCAATGGGATTGCAGGTCTCAGGTAGGTGTGCAGCTGTTTCCTCTGCAAACTCTGCATTAGCTTAATGCGCCTCCCCCAGTAGTAATAGCATTAATAGCACCCTCCATAGCACCCCCCTTGCAAGTGTCCACCCTAGGCACAGGACTAGGGTTGCCTAATGGTAAATACAGCCCTGTCTGTGACCCCATTGGAGGAATGTGTTTGGTCATCACAGACAAGACATTTCATGTATCAGCAAAATTTGGGCGTCATTGGGATTGAAAGGTGTTGACCAGCACAAAGTATGGGGTTCCTGAGCCAATGACACCGCTTTAGAGGGAACCAGTACTGGTGTTGAATATCAACATCTGTGAATACTTTTGTGATGTCCTTCCTAAGAATGTTGCACTGACCTCTCTCGGGTACATAAACAAGCTTGGCTTCGAGATACAGTGCTCTTGTTACGGCCAATTTCTACATTACCTGCACAAATGAGGGTGAGATCAACAGATCACTGACCACTGCTTTATAATCAGAAAATCCCGGTGGATTAAAAATGTAGGCTTTCTAATGTGTAGTTTCTATGTCATTCCATTATAATAATAAGGTTTTAATTATTGTTATTAATGTTTATATAGCACCATCATCTTCTGTAGCGCTTTACAAGGTATGATTACAGACAAGGTAAAACATATAGTACAGGGAACAATACAAAACAAGATGCCACAAGGTTCAAACCAAGTGTTGTGAGCACAGGAGACAGTAGGAAAGAGAGCCCCGGCCTTGCGAGCTTACAATCTAAAGGATGGCGGTGGAGACAAAAGTGGGGATCACAAGTGCTAGAGCTTGAGTTCAGCTGCATGTGCCATATAAAAGTTATAGGAGTTGCTTAAGCCAGGTTATATGCTTTTCTGAGAAAGTGAGTTTTGAGGGCACTTTTAAAGGCTTGGAGTGATGGAGAGTGACGGATTGAGCGGGGAAATGCATTCCAGAGAAGTGGGGAGGCACGAGAGAAGTCTTGAAGGCGGGAGTGTGAGGAGGTAACCAAGGAGGAATGTCAGAGGCAGAGCGGAGGATGCACTTGGGTTGGTAATGCTGGAGATGAAATGGAGGCAGGGGCCTGGTTAGAGAGAGCTTTGTAGGTTAGTGTTAGAAGTTTGAACTGAACTCTCTCAGAGCCAGGTAACCAGTGGATGGATTGACAGAGGGGAGCAGCGCAGGAGAAACAAGAGTAGAGATGGATGAGGTGAGCAGCAGAGTTTAGAATAGACTGGAGGGGTGCCAGTCTGTTTGTTGGCAAACCACAAAGGAGGATGTTGCAGTAGTCCAGTCAGGATATGACCAGGGTGTGCACTAGAATTTTAGTGGTATCAGGTGAGAGGAATACTCTCTCTGACAACACACATATTTAACATAATACATACAAATATATTTATATGTTATTTTCCTGACACCTATGACATTGACTGTTGCCAATGTCATAGCTGTCAATGACATTAATTCAGGGGATTATTGTGGTGGTTTTCTGATGTAACAAAGCTGAGTGTCATGGAGGCAGCCTGGCTTTCTACTGGAATTTCAAGGAAGAATGGCAGATGGCCCCAGGTTGCAGCCCGCAAGATTTCCTGCTTTGTGGTGACAAGCACAGCTGAATGGCAGGGCATAGGCTGGGGATAGGTGGCACAGCTTAGTGCAGTACACAAACATAGCACCCATGCAGGAGCACAAGCTCAATATTGGTACAGACAAATATTGTCATGGGTTTTCAACGTCAACATTTGTGGCACCCAATGAGAATGACCTATTGGCATCATCAAAACTTCATGAATGCTACTGGAAACTGCCAACTGGAATACATAATTCATGAGCTATAACACTAACTTTGACCCGACGAACTTCCAAAATCATGGCCTCCACTTTATGGCATATTACCTCTATAGATGCTTTAACAGGTCACCCTAAATGGGGCCATCTGCCATTCCTGTTTTATCACCTTTTAACTGCTAGGCCCAAAACATTGTTCAGTAGTAGGTGTTGCAGAGTGTGAGTGCTGGGTGCAGCAGAGTCCAATTAGGATAGACACTTGTGGTGTAACAGGAACTGGCTCTACTGGAACGTGAGTATAGTAAGAGAAGGTCATAGAGATCACCTTAATGTACAAAAAAACACAACATGCAGTAGTGAATGTACAAGACTTTACATAGATATATGTAACAGCGCCATCTACTGTCATAAATGTAAACTGCATTAACCTAGCAATATATATGACAAGCTGTAAACTGTTGCACAGTATGTCCAACAGTAGGAAGGTGCATCATCATCATATACAGCAATCAAGTTTTCACAGCTCTCTTTAGGCTTCTCTCCTTTTTGTTTGGAATTTAATCAGGGAATGAAGCCCCAAACCCCTAATTTTCTCTGTAGACCCACACTGTACTGTACTGCACTTGCCATCCTGTCACTTCCAGGGCTTTCATCAGACTGCACTGTGTGTGTTGCATGTCTTGGAGGGTGCTTTTGGTGCGAATAACCAATATATGTGCATTTCCAAACAAAGCATAAAATGGCCCTAATTTATGTGACATATTTTAAGAAAAGTTTACTGAATCATGGCCATAGAGTATTGGTAAATTAAAGGATTACAGAGTCTAGTGGTGGTTTTTAGGCAGAGGTGATTTTCTTAATTTTCTTTAACCTTTTCTCAATTTTCTTTAACCTTTAAAACCATAAAATCCTTAAAGCAGACCAACACAAATTTCGGTGCAGATGTAGGTGCTACGGCTATAAGACAGTCTGAGGGGGCCCCCAGAATGCTGGAGCCCTACACATAACCCCACAGAACACCTGTAAAGCTTACCTTACCCACAAGCCTCCACCGGGAATTCAGCAGTGCAATTGGCTGCATGGCGCCCATGTGAGCAGGCCATTCCAGCAGCCGGAACAATGGCAACAATCACTTCACACGTAAGCGCCATGCAGCCAATCATGGTGCTGGATTCCCGTGTTTTTTTTTGGGCGTTCTGGGGGATTATGTGCAGGGAGCACCAGCATTCTGGATGCCCCCCCCCCCCCCCAGACTGTCTTATAGCCACAGTGCCAACACCCACACACTTTAAAAGTGATTGACCAGCAAAATAAAAACAGGGTACTCCCCTTTTGTCCCCTCAACTGATTGATCCTACTCTGGTGATCAGCAACTTGCTGGATTGCATCCCATGTTGGCAGAATGAAACACCAGTCACCGGCACTTCCCGTCAGGCCATCAGTCTCAGGGGCATTCACTGCAATGGAGAAGGGAATGTCAGCGCTTGGCACACCCTCTCCATTTCAGTGAATCTAAGGAGGTTATTCAAGAAGGGATAGCGCCAGGTAGTGGCTTGTAGCGGCAGGCAGCATCTGGTACGCAAAACCACATTTAAGAAAGCAAATCTAGGGAGCGACTCTAACAGCACCATGTAGGGTCCGATGTAATATTACAGAAGGCTCAGCGTATAGCGCCGGTGCTCTAGCTTCCAGAGCGCCAAGTATTACCTTTCGCTCAGTAGCGCTCTCCCATACATTTCAATGGCCGTTCATTTGCTTGTGTTTAAACAGCATGTTTGACAATTTTTTGTTGTTTTTTGTTGCTCAAATCATTGTGTGACCTCTCCTGGCTACAAACAAACACTTTTAGAAACTTTTTTGACTTTTTATATTTTCATGCAGAATTGTCATTACAGGTCTGGCACTAAAGTGTTAAAGTGGACCGTAACCCAGGGGTGATCGGCCCGGGAACCCCCCAAACTCCCCAAACCCCCTTACCTTGTCTTCGGCGGCGTGCACGCGCCCGCACCAGCCGTCTGTGAATGGCCGGCGCGGGCGCGCGCGCTTCAAGAGTGACGCGCGGGAGGCGGCGGCGGAGGAGCCGCTTGTCCGCGGCTTGTCCGTCAGCGCTGGGAGCGGGGAGAGGTGAGTTTTTCGGGGGGGTTTCACACAGCGGGGCACCCCGATCGGGGGTGCCCCACCAAAGTGGACCAAGACCCAGTATAGTCAAAATCCTGGGTGTTGGTCCACTTTAAGGTCAGTGTTAAAACAATGTCGTTCTATGTGTTTTTGCTTTGTTAATGTGTTCAAGAACAGACTTTAATCACACAGCGTCTGGCGCTCTATGCTATAGTGACCAGATTTAGAGCGCCAACGCTGTGTGTGTCCTTTTTTGATAAGTATGGAGTGAAGCACCGAGAGTCGGTCGCACTGAGCTGGCGCTACCTTTCGCTCCCTGCAGCACTGTACTGGAGCGCCCAACATACATCACATTCATCAATGCGGGCCAGGTTACTTCAGCGACTGAGACGCTCTGTTACAGCACCCGAATCCCGCTTACAGCGTCTACTAGCGATCGCTCTAAGCGCCACTATACAGACGCTCATCTGCCGATACCTGGCGTTACTAGTGAATCGGCCTCCATGTAAACAGATAACCCCACATTACACTAATTATCCATAAACTAAATTCTTATGTAGAATTTTTAGCCATACAGTCGGGAAAGCAAGCCCCTCCTGCCCATGTGTAAAGTTAAAGCTGATTAAATTTGACCATGGTAAATAAGGCATGGCCTAGAGAGTGGGACCAGTATAAAAGGTAATTAACCGTAATTAACTGTTCATTGCACCGAATGGAGAGGGCATGATCGCGGTTGTGGCTGATAGAGGAGGGGTGCGATCCCTAAATGCTTGTAACTGGAGTTCCGACCTGGCCAGTGCGGGATGCCATCCAGCGATCGGATGAGTTGCTGATGGCCAGTAGGACTAATTTACCTATTACCTTACTTACCTATTTCCTTGAGTACTCATAGGATTAGGAAAAGTAAACAGCCAGTAGGACTAACTAGCTACAGGGGAAAAGGTGAGTCCACTTCACTGGTGAAAAAACAGGCTAAATAAAAATATACAATCAGCCAATAATTTATACATCAACTTCACTTTAAGAACACTCTGCACTGTCCCAAGCTATTCATTTTTTTTTTAAGTTCTCTAAATCTTCAGGAACAGGACGTGTCTAGGCTATTTCATAATAAATGATTCCTGCTGAAGAAAAAAATAATATAGTTGCATAACTATGTGACTTTGCAGTCTAAGCAGCGGTGATCTCCTGACATGGTGGCATAATGTTTATTTATGTTACAGCACTAACAATGAGCAGAGAGAATGCAATGTATTCACACTCATCACAAGTGATCACCACAGACTCAATGTACTGTACTGTGCAATAAGAGCTGACAGCATCCCCTGTAATTCTGTGCAAGTAACCAGCACAAAAGGTATTTACATTACATACATCACTGCTGACTGAAAAACAATTATCGGTTAGTTTTCTTAAGACCCACACTGCCCATACACTTTAAAAACCGGTTGTACCATCTTACTATATAAATTATACAGTTCAAAAAAGGGTCAATTTATGGTCGTGTACACAAAAACCCCAAACCAAGCGCAAATGATTCTGCATGTGCCTAGGCGCATGATTAGTGGCAGCTCCCAAATCGTGCACTTGCGCATCGCGGGGGAAGACAAAATTCCTCTTCTGATGTCTTCCGCCTCAAATTCTTTTGTTTTTAAGTGCAAATGGCCCTGACCCATGAGCATTTGGGCCTTATTTATCAAGGGATAGCGCCAGGTAGTGTCTCACTAGCGCCAGGTATCGCCAGCTATCGGTGGCTACCGACTCCAGAACGCCAGGCGGCGGACACAATCACGCATTTATCACGCTAAATGAGGCTAGCGCCGGCGAGAGCGTCAGCTAGCGCGGGATTCATCATGTAGCGGACTGCAACGAACAGCGCCGCTGCTAATCCCATCACAGCGCCAGGTCTGACCTCTCGCTACCTGGCGCTCTCCAATGCATTTCAATGGAGCAATCTTTCAATCTTCATATTTAATTGTTATTAATGTTTTTTTTTTTTATTTTTTTTTTTTTTAAATGCCAAAAATTCTGTGACCACTTCGGCAATGTTAGATATTTTTTTTAAGGTAAAAAAATTAAAAAAAAAAATTTGTGCAGAATTGATATTATAGGTCTGATATTAATGTATTCATATTACAAAATGTTTAGAAAAACTTGTTTAATTTTTTAATAAAAAAATATGGATGTTTGGGGGTTAAAAACTACTTTTAAGCCATCGCCGCCAGCGCTCTGTGGTTTAAACATGCTTTTCACAGCGCGAGAATTTTTTGAGCGTGAATTGTTAATGAATATGCTGGGAGCCGTTCGCTATGGCCATTCGCTGTCAGGCGCTCCCATACAGTGCGGAACCTGTCAAACAGCGACTCCTAACCCCGTATTCAACATTACCGCACACCGACTGAGTCGCTGTCAACAACCGAACAACAGCCAAGCACAGCGAATACTAGCGGGCGCTGTGAAAATCACGCTACTGGCGCTCATCTGTCGCTACCTGGCGCTATTACTGAATCGGCCTCTTTGTCTGTCTAAGCCCTTAACTGGTCCCCATGGCCCTCCGCCCTTCTATTAAACACAGAAGCTGGAGAGACAAATTCACAGTCTGTAAACAGTAAAGAAAGGGGGGAAATGTTTAGGTGTCATTTATTTTTAGGTGCTTTTTTTCTTCTCAAACCGGACCAACAATGCTGGAGCCCCCCTCGCAAATAACCGCACAGAACGCTTGTAATACTCACATTCATTACGAGGCAGTGCCAGGAAAGGTCCTGCGATCGGCCGCCGGGCGGTCACATGGGCCATAGTCGTGTCTTCTGCACCGGCCACCGGTAGGACCTGCCCACGTGACCGCTCGGCGGCCAATCACTGGACTCCTTTCCCGACGCTGGCTCGTAGTGATTGTGAGTATTATGAGTGTTCTGTGTTTTTATCTGCAAGGGGGGCTCCAGCATTCTGGATGCCCCCCACCCGAGCTTCTTGTGATTAGCAGACAGCAGGACCAACAGCCGTTAAAGTAAAAACGGGTGTTGGTCGGTTTAATTTTAGGTGTTGTGTTTTAGGTTTTTTGTCTAACTTAGGCCCTTATTCATGAAGGGATAGCGTCAGGTGGTGCCTTGTAAATGAGAGGTAGCATCAGGTTAACGCCGGACACGACAGGTAATTACACATTTATCAAGCAGAATCTGTTGAGCGACTGGGATAACGCCATGTAGCGTCCGATTCATCATTATCCCAGCCTCAGCGAACAGCGCTGGCGTTCAGCCTTGCAGAGCGCCAGGTATTACCTCTCGCTACCTGTCGCTCTTCCATACATTTCAATGGACGTTAAACACAAGCATATGCCCCAGGCAGAAGAGGCAGCAGATGGAGGAGCAGTGGGCGCTGTCTCTGGCCCTGCTGCTGCTATTGCTGCCTGAAAAGACAGCGATAGCAGCGGCTGGGCCGGGACAGAGCCCGCCGCTGCTTCCTACGACCAGCTCTGTTAATTGTGTGGATGTGGCCTGCGCTGACGCGGCGCAGGCTACGCCCACCCGACTCACGGAGCCGGCCGCTCAACAGAGTGGTGTCATCGGACAGGTGAGTTTTACTTTTTTTTTTTTTTACTTAAGCCGACGGCCATTGGAAATGGGGGGAGAGGGGGATGCCACACAGCCAATGGGAATGGGGGAAGAGGGATGCCACACAGCCTATGGAAATGGGGGGAGAGGGATGCCACACAGCCAATGGGGATGGGGGAAGAGGGAGATGCCACACAGCAAGGTGCTTCCTATAAGGCAAAAAATACGGTATATATTTTTTTATTATCACACATCTCACTTAAAATATTGAGAAAGCGCTACTAATAAGACTTCATGTTAAAGCCCCAAATCACAGTTAAACATGTATAGCGCAAAAAAAGTTGAAAAACTAGCTGGCAACAGAAGGTGACAAAATCTCTAGGTAGGCTGACAGCGAAAGGGTTACATTTTTTTTGTCTTCATAAAATGCATTATTATCTGGTATTGTACTGCAATGATTTACACTAATATTTACTGTATTGTGCTGATTTTCTATGGCCGCTGTGTTATGTGGTGGACGCTGGTTCCAGGTGGTGCAGAGCATGTAGGAACAGTAGGAGATGTGCTGTCTCCGAAGCCCCAATAAGTGGCATCAGATCATCAGTATTTAAAAAGGCAAAGTTCCAGCCGACGCCCCAGACCAAATAATTAAGTAGAGTGCCACTGGCGCCCCCAGAACCCAAAAAAAGGCAATGTGACAATGCCCACACCAAGGACCCTGGGCCCCCAACGCGACCATTGCATTTGTTACAATTTGGGATGCTCTGCAGTGGGAAAACCCTGAGATTCCAACTACACTTTTAGCTAAGGAGCATACCTGTGTAAGGAATTTTTGAATGGCTGGTGAATGCAGGTACGGTGTGCAGCTAGAGATACAAGCTCCTTTCAGCTTTCCTAGCTTTCTGTCATGACAAGGAAGGAATGAATGGACAGCTTGTGCTGGTCAGTGACATGGACATGCACCATGGGATCATCGGAAGGTTAGTTCTTCCACATGATCCTTGGGATTTTGCAGAGCAAATTTTTCCCAACTTGCAACAACACCTACGAGAATACACAGGGGAAGCCCCCACTGGGGTCTCTTGATCTTAAAAAATCCCCAGGCTCCAAAGTGGAGAAAAAAGTCTCATCCAGACATGGAGTTTCTTACACAAACTAAATGCTATTTAAATGAAGTGTACAAGGTAAAGTCCTTACTGGGGTATTTTATTCCAAATATTCCGCAGGAGTCAGACATCTTCTTCAGGCATTGGAGTTTATAGGGTTTGTCTATTGAACAAATTCCTTACCCCCTACCCACCAGAGTAGAGGCAGATGTATATAGCATTAGTATTTCTTACCCAAACAAAGAGCTTTGTCTTTCCTGAATGGGGCATCCCTATTTTGGATCACCAAAAAACGTGCCCCCTTTTCTCTCCCACAGCACAAGCGGGGGATGCTAACCCAAACAGTGGCCTACATTTTAATCTGATTTTCTTTGCCACTCTGAGGTCAGCACCAGAAATGCCTGGCCCAGGCAGAGGAAAAAAATAATCAATACCTCTAGCTGCTTCTACACAAATACCCACAAACAATCTATACAAAATAAAAATGTGTCTTTAAAGTAGCCTTCCCTTCAGGTGGGGGGCTTATTTCCTAGTTTGGCAAGCTCCATATAGAGAGTTTGGGTTTGGTCCCTCCAGGGTAGGAGGTAACCAAGGATGCGCCTATTTTTTTCCTAGTAATGGTCAAGAGGATTTTTAAGGTTATTCCTTTTATTCTATGCAAATAAGTCATCTAAAAGTGGAAAAAACATCAAAAAAATATATCGTTTCTTAGTATCTTATCTGGTGAGTGAAATTATATTTACAGTGATCATAAAGATAAAGCAAGTAAATGAATAAACGTATATAGTCCAGATTTTTTTGCCCAGAGGGCTGGGCAGGTGGTGGGCACAAGTGTGCCCTACCTTCCTTGGAGTTTCTGTAATTGGTGCCTCCGGTTGTAGCAAGTGAGTAGTTAGGGGTTGATGCCTCCGTTTGTAGCAAGTTGGGTTTAGTCCCTTGTTTGTAGCAAGTTTTCCAGTTGCAGCGCGTTTTCGCTCGAAGGAGCTTCCTCAGTGCAGATAATTTGTATGTGTACTTGGAAAAATCCTGGGGCTGGTGTCCGGATGTAAGGATGGCTATGCAGGTTGTCTCAGGTTTCTCACTGCGTTTCTCGGGTCAGCGTTTCCGCATGTGTCCGCATGTAGGTATGCGCATCCTTGGTTACCTCCTACCCTGGAGGGACCAAACCCAAACTCTCTTGTCACAATTCCTGGCCTAGGTCAGGAGCGCCTATACTCCTAACAAGACCTTCAAACTACTCCCCAGGATCCACCAAAAAATCCTCCATTCCCCCCAACCCCCCCCCCCCCCCAATAAGCTCCATATAAGATATTTCTCACATGTATTATCACAAAATTGGGCTCCAACTTAACTGGAGAGTATGTGAGAGGGGACAAACTTCTTGGTTGTCTATGAGATCAGCTACAGAACTTTTGGGGGGCAATGGAAGATAAAGATGCCCTGACGGGGAAGCAGAGAGTCCTTGAATACTAACACCCCACCTCACGTACTTTTAAAGCTATAAAGGTGTACGATAGGGATGGCTGTGCCAGACAGATTAGGTTTTGTCAGAGAGTGGAAATTGGAACTTTATCATACTTTTGGGGATAAGGCTTGGGATAAATCTCTCCATTACCCATATGGTGTGGAGTGGCCCTGGTCTCCCTTACACACCTTACACATATATGATGGGGATGCCTTTCTGAGGTAAAATTCTGTTGGTACATATGATTTATAGGTCTCAGAAGCTAAACACTCCTCCAATAACACTTTTGTTTTTGTTCCTGGGTGGTTTGGGGGCTAGTAAGAGGCACATCATTTTGGCAGCAATGATGGTCATTCCTTTCCACTTTGTTTCTTTAGTAGAGGACTGGTATCTGGAGTTAAACAATACCACGATCATGGCTGAAATTAATAATACAACCATATACTGTAAATATACATATTTTTGCCCTGCAGGTCATCTTAGTTTAGTTTCAGTGAATTAAGATGAAGTCTCAAAGCTACTGAAAACTGTAGTCCAGACATGCCAATTGGAATTTAGGCTTGATGTCTGAAGAATGATGTTTCCCTGAGGAAAGATAGGGATATGAATCGCCCCGAATGTTCACTGTTGCTACAAATTTGCCCATGGACGTTGTTATGGATATAAGAGACTCTATGCAAAAGCAGACCATACAAAGGAACTGATTGACATTTTATACCGGTCTGACCAAGCCATCTTTCTTGGGCACCACCAGGGGTGTAACTATAGTGGGTTACGGGGTGCGACCAGAAGGTTTGGGGGCCCCATCATTGTTGCTCCTCCACCTTATTTATCATATTTGTGCTCACTTGGCATCATTTACAGAGAAGGAAGCACCATTGATCTCTGGTGTTTCCGTGGCAGGTTGAATAAAAAAAAAAGGCATTTGAGGGCAAAGTAAAAAACTATATCTTTTTACTACTTACTACTTTACTCTTCGGGGGGGCGGGGCCGGGGGATCGCGTCATCCCCCCGCTGCCCGCCCCTCAAGGTTCCTCTGCCGGCGCCATTTTGTTTCTGCTGCACGTCTGGGGCCCCTCTTCCTCCCTGGGCTGCGGCGGTGATCTCTTCCTGTGTCGCTTCCTCCTGTGGTCTGGCGGCTTGGTGATCCTTCGGTCTACTTGGTCCGTGAGTCCCCTTTGGGGGTTTTGTTTCCTTGGGGCATGGGCTGCGGGATGCTTATGTGCATGTTGCTTATGTCTTTCAGGCGGGACAACTGTGGGTTGTGGTTTCTCCCGGTTCTGCTCCTTCCCCCCCTCATCTTCCCCTTACTGGCTTCTGGGGGCATCCCTTGAGGGGGCATCCTGGGTGGCTTTTTATTAGCCCTTACCCTGTGCTGGCCTATTACGCCTGTGTTAATCACCATATGGAGGCTTCTGGGGATAGCGTGCTCGGGGGTCCTTCGGGGCAACCCCAGCTGTGTGCCATGTGCGGGGTATCCCCTTTGAGTAACTGCCGCGGTGTGCGTGCCGTGCGCCCCAAGGAATCATTGCGGCCCAGGCTGGGCTGCCCCCTTTTCTTCCCAGTTCTGCACCCCCTTCGGCATCACTTACCCCTCCGCACCTGCATTTAGCCCCCAGTGAGGGGGATACTAGCAGGGGGTCACAATCTGATCTGGCACTTCGTGTGGCCAGCATTGAAAGGCAGCTTGCCAGGCCTGTTCCACGTAAGGCCTCTGGCAAGAAGCGGCACCTGGCTCCCAATCCCTCCCTCTTTACTGAGGAGTATGAGGGAATTGATGCTTTTGGTGCCCGTTACTCCCTAGAGGAGGGGGAGCTTTTCCAGAACTCTGACTCCTCTGGGGACCAGCAGGAGGGTTACGACAGTGACCCTGGGTCTGCGTCTGGGGAGAACTCATGGTTCCCTGATGACACTGATAGACTGTTGGCTCACATTTTTGAAATCTTGCACATTGTCCCCCCCTGAGGTGGCTAAGAGGAAGCAGGGTGAGCTCTTTCGTCCTGATAAACAGCGTCTGGAGTTCCCTGAGCAGGGCCATTTCACTAATATGGTGCTCAAGGAGTGAGAACGTCCTAGTAGATTGCCCGCGGTGCCCAAAGGGTTGGATAAGAGGTATCCCTTCCTGCTGACCTGGTCAAGTGATGGTCGTGTCCCCCTGAGGCGGACGCTCCCATTCTAGGGCTGTCCAACACCTCGGTCATGCTTTCCCCTGACACTACTACACTGCGGGACAGCGAGGACCGGCGTATGGATCAGCTGGCCTGCCATGCTTTTACATTTGTGGGGGCTGTGTTGCGTCCAGTCTGCGCCGCTGCCATTACAGTTATTGCCCTTAAGAAACAGCTCAAGCGTCTCCTTGATGGCGCCGTGGCTGGTAGGGGGGGGAGGATTATAGGGCCCTCTTGCTTTGCTCTGATTTGTCCTTACTGCCATGGATGATGCGGTACGGCTGAGTGGTAGGGCCTCTGCCCTTTTGGTCAGTGGCCAGCTGACGCTGCTGCTAAGAAGGCTCTCACTGGGCTCCCCTTTGCAGGGCTGCTGCTCTTTGTGGAGCGTCTGGATGTTCTAGCCAAAGATGGTAGGCTGCCTCAGCGTAGGAGGCAGCCTCGGCCTTTTCGGGGGCCCTCCGCTTCCCTCCCCTCCTTTCGTGCTTCCAGAGGAGGTCGTGGCTCCCTCTTCCCGGGTAGCCGCAGAGATTCTTGGGGCCGTGGCAGATCCTGTGGTCGTCCCCGTCTCTCATGGGGTTCCAAGCCCAAACCTTCTCCCAAGCCCTCACCCATCCGGGTGGGAGGATGGCTTCGGCTCTTTGCTCACGTCTGGAGGCTCCGTGTCTCAGACCGGTGGATTCAGGAGGTGGTGTCCTCCGGTTACAAGATAGAGTTTGCAGCCTGGCCGCCCCCAAGATTCCTCAGATCCCGGATGTCTCAAAACCCTCCCTCAGCTCAGGGTTTGCGCCTTGCGGTTCAACGTCTGTTGGAGTCAGGAGTCATTTGCCTGGTGCCTTCCCAGGAACGGGGTCAGGGGTTCTACTCCAATCTTTTCACGGTCCCCAAAAAAAGACGGGTCCTTAAGGCCACTCCTGGACTCAACAAGTTTGTCAGGTTCAAGCACTTTCGCATGGAGACGCTACGCTCGGCTGTCAGTACCCTTCGCCCAGGTGACTTCATGACCTCCGTGGACATCAAGGACGCCTATCTTCACGTGCCAATCTTTCCAGGCCATCAGAAATTTCTGAGGTTCGCTCTAGAGGATCAGCATTACCAGTTTGTGGCTTTACCGTTCGGTATCACCTCGGCGCCTCGGGTGTTCACCAAGGTGCTGGCGGGCGTGATGGCTCTGCTGCGGAATCAGGGCATTCGCATCCTCCCTTATCTGGACGACATTCTGATTGCAGCTCAGTCTCTTCATCAGGCCGAGAAGGATACCCAGGTGGTGACTTCCACTCTAGAGTCCTTCGGCTGGGTGATCAACTTTCCCAAGTCTTCACTGTCTCCATCTTTGGTGAGGTCCTTTCTGAGCATGACTGTGGATACCTATCAGGTCAAGGTGTTCCTGCCTCAGCAGAAAGTGGAGGGCCTTCAGAAGCAGGCACGGGCTCTGCTCTTGTGTCTTCGTCCCTCCATCCGGCAAGGGATGCAGTTAGTGGGCCTGATGGTGTCCTGCTTCGAGGCGGTCCCCTTTGCTCAGTTTCACATGAGACCTCTTAAGTTACACCTCTTGGGATCGGGACCCTGTGTCCCTGGATCAGGAATTTGCTCTATCCCCCCTGGCCAGACAGTCCCTCTCGTGGTGGCTGGACTCAAGGAACCTTCTAGTGGGCAGGACCTTTCTTCCTCCGTGCTGGGAGACTGTCAGCACAGATGCCAGTCTAACCGGTTGGGGGGCTTTTGGAAGTTTCTGAAGTTCCAGGGTCGGTGGGGCCCCCAGGAGGCCCATGCTACCATCAATGTCCTGGAACTGAGGGCGATCAGGTTGGTTCTTTCTCAGCTGACCACGCACCTACGGGGTCGGGCTGTTCAGATCCGCTCAGACAACCAGGCGGCGGTTGCCTACATCAATCATCAGGGAGGGACTTGGAGCAAGCGAGCCCTCAAGGAAGTGTCCCTGATACTGTCTTGGGTGGAAGAGAATGTCCCTTGCATCTCGGCGGTCTACATTCCGGGGGTGGAGAACCAGGAGGCTGGGGGAATGGTCCCTCAGCAACGAGGTATTCCACTCCCTGTGTCTCCACTGGGGTCAGCCGGATGTGGACCTGTTTGCGTCCCCCCACAATCACAAGCTTCCCAGATTCGTCTCCCTGTCGCAGGATCCTCCGGCCTTCGCCACGGATGCACTAGCAATGCCTTGGATGGAGTTTCGGCTCCTCTATGTGTTCCCTCCTTTTCCTCTGCTGGGCAGAGTGCTGTGCAAGATAGCCCAGGAGGGGGTACCAGCCATCCTGGTGGCCCCCTGTTGGCCAAGGAGGGTGTGGTTCGCAGACCTCGTGCAGTTGGCAGTAGATTGGTACGTCTTGCCCAAGGATCCAGATCTTCTCACTCAGGGATAGCTGCGCTATCCCAATTTACAAATGCTGGCTTTAACGGCTTGGCTGCTGAAACCTCCATCTTGATGGATAAGGGGTTACCGGCCTCTGTTGTTGATACTATGATTCGGGTTAGGAAGAAGTCCTCGTCTACTACGGGGCCTGGCATGCTTACATTGCCTGGTGTGAGTCCAAGTTGCTTCCTTGTAGGGTGTTTTCTATCCCCAGGATTCTGGAATTTTTGCAACATGGTTTGGATTCGGGCCTTCAACTTAGTACCCTCAAGGGACAGGTATCAGCTCTGGCAATTTTTTTCCAAAGATCATTTGCCAATCCGCCACGTCCGCCACGTAAGCCTATGCTACCGGTTTGGAACCTGAATCTGGTGTTGTCTGCTCTGCAGGGTCCTCCCTTTGAGCCTATCCGTGGGGCTGCATTGCCCATTCTGACTCTTAAAGTGGCCTTTTTGGTGGCTATTACTTCGGTCAGGCGAGTTTCTAAACTGGCGGCACTTTCCATTAAACCTCCTTATTTTGAGCGGCATCAGGATAAGGTGGTGTTTCGGCTTAAGCCGGATTTCTTGCCTAAGGTTGTGTCTGCTTTTCATCTCAATCAGGACATTGTTTTGCCTTCTTTGTGTCCTAACCCTGCTAATTCCAAGGAGCGGACCCTTCATTCTCTGGATGTTGTCAGGGCTCTGAAGTTTTATTTGGGTGCTACTGAGTCTTTCAGGAAATCTGATGCTCTTTTTGTTCTTCCTGCTTCCTAGGAAGGGCTTGCCTCCGGCTAAATCCACTATCAGCAGTCGGGCGGTGGAGCAGGCCTATTCAGCTGGGGGAAGGTTCCTCCTTTTAAGGTTACTGCTCATTCCACTCGTGCTATTGGTGCGTCTTGGGCTTTTCAGCACCAAGCTTTCAGCCGCGACTTGGTCTTCTGTTCATACCTTTTCCAATTTTTACAAGGTTGATGTTAAGGCCTCTGTTGATGCTGCCTTTGGTCGCAAAGTACTTCAGGCTGTGGTGGTTTGAACTGCCTGCTGCTACTTTTTGGGGATCCCACCCTACCTTACGGACACTGCTGTTGGACGTCCCATACGTAAGGACTTCTTGAAGCAGGCCGTGCCAAGCAATAGGAAAAAGACAATTCTGTGAGTACTCACCTGTAGAATTGCTTTTACTATGCATGGCACAGCCTGCCTCACTCCACCCTGGTTATCTTTATTCTTGGTTGCCTCTTTATGGTGATTGTTCCAAGTTAGTTGGGGTTGTTACCTTTTTTACCTTTATTATCTCCCAGCTTCTTGTATAACTGCTTCTCAACGCTGGAGAAGTCTATTGGTGATCCTGTTTTTATAGGGTACCGGGAGGAGCCACAACTCTTCTGCAGTACACTGCGCAATCCACATTGCAATCCCATGACAAAATGGCCCAGGTAACAGCTAGTGAGCTAAAGGTATACCCTCGCATTTCAATACTATAACCTTAAAAATTTGAAAAAGAAATAGGAGGAAAGTAAAAGATCTTCACTACATAGCTGCAGTGTCTTCGCCTGAGCCACACTGGAAATAGTTTGGAGGCCTAATCACTAGTGAGTATTATAAAATATGCAAAAAAAGGAGTAAATTTGTTTTCATTTGCAGTGTCTCCTAGTAGCTCCACATTAACCCCAGAAAGGCCTGTGTCCCCAAAATGATTCATAGCTGTCCTATGTGACTGAGTACATATACAAACACACTTTTTTACATACTCTTTTTTTGCAAAAGCTTAGGCAGATACCAAGTGGTCTCCACAAATGACCCCATTTAGAAATGTTTGTACTCTTGGTTGGCTGTTGTGAATGGGTTTCTATTAACCATGGACACGAGTCTGCGATCATCCACCACTGTTTTTTACTGTTTAATTGGGAATGACATAACGAAGGAGTAGCCCACACCTACCCATGAAACAACCCTTGAGTCAATTGTCCAATTACTTTTGGTCCCTTTAAAAGCAGGGTGGCACATGCTAAGGAGCTGAAACTTCTGAATCCTTCATACACTTTTAATGTGGATACCCTCAAATGAAAGCTGAAAATCTGGACTTTATGTCCACATCCATTGTATAACGATAATTTGAATATGTTTCAGTAAACAGGTAAAAAAAAAAGCAAAATTCGTGGCATTGTCCAAATATTTGTGGACCTACCTGTATGTTCCTGTTGGTGTGCACATGCTGCCTGCAGTTGTGTCTGCACATGTGCATGCAGGTCTGCAGGTGTGTGCGGTTGTCCCTCTGTAGTGGTGTGTGTGCATATGCATCCAAAGGTTGCTTTGGAATACATGTAGGTGTGCACATGTAAGTCTGGGGATGTTCACATGCGCATCTGAGGGTGTGCATGCATGTTAGTCTTTGGGTGTGTGCACCTCTGGGGTGGTACGCATTCATGTCTGGGAATGACAATATATGCATCTGCGTATGTGTGCCTGGACCAATGCCATGTGTAATGCCATTCATTCATACTGTATGCAAGGCATAGAGCGCTCCTTGGGCACGAGCCAGCCTATGTGCCATTAGTTCACCTGGGAGGTGAGTGAAAAGGGCGAAATGGGGGGGGTTCACACAGCAGGGGCCTCTCATATCAGGATGCTATCTGTAAATGGGGCTACAAGGAGGTTAAAAAAACTAAGGATTTTGGTCTATTTTAAAGAGGTTTTTTTTCTGTTGTCTTTTAATTTCAAATATATGTATATATGTTATATGTTATCTAAAAGTGAACTCACAGGCCATTATTCACAAACGACTGGTGTTAGATTCTATTGTTTACAGGAAATACAAATATTGGCCTTGATTCACTAAAAAAAATTCTCATGGTAGTAAAAGATTCAATTCATAAGAAAAAAGCCTGAGAATTTCACTGTTAGTGAATCACCAGATAAAAAGACAATGAAGGTCAATAGCACTTTTTACTCCTGGAAAAAGTATTGAACTTTTTACCTCTTTCTACCTGTAGTAAAAAGTGCCATTGACTTTCATTGTCTTCCTATCTGGTGATTCACTAACAGTGACATTCTCAGGCTTTTTTCTCATGGATTGAATCTTTTACTACCATGAGAATTGTGAATCAAGGCCATTGTCCATGAATTTTGCCAAACCAAATTGAGCTGAATTTAAATTTGACCCAAACCTGAAGCTCAACACTTCATCCTCCCTCCTCCATGGCCCTGTTTCAGGCTCTAACTCCTACCACAATTAATATTTTAGTTTTGAGTTAGTCAGTGAAACACCCTTAACTGCCCCAGGTATCCAGGCAAATAGACCGGGAATCAAGGCCCTCTAATGACAGATAAGTAATCCAGGGTCGTTTTTAGCCATAGGCAGGTTAGCAAACCCCAGAAATGGGGGTAAAGTAAGGATAGGTGTGAGCTCTGCAAAATAATAGTAGTCAGCAGCTCTGTATCCAAGCCCACTACTGCACAACCTAATTACTCAATGGAGGTCATGCTAATTATTTAGTAAAGCAAGTTTAACTCGGGGTGCACATCTGGGTGTGAATTGGAACCTGCATTCCCAAGGAGCCTTTTAACTTTTAGCACACCAAAATTAAAACAAAAATCACCTCTACCTTACAGGTAAGCTATATCATTTTCCCAATGAGGTAAGCATATTTGTTTAACCCTTTAACCGCCAGCCTACCTTGAGATTTTGTCACCCTTTGTTGCCAGACCATTTTGCACTATTTTGCGCTCCCCCTGTTCAACTGTGATTTTTGAGGGGATTTCCAGGGATTTCCCAGGAAAATGATATATTGTTTTTTTCAGCAGAGTCTGGGCTTTAACATGAAATGTCTTGTTTGTCATTTGTTAGGTGTATTCTTAATATTTTTGGGTGAAATATGTGCAAAAAAAAAAAAAAAAATTTTTACATATTGTAGTTTTTTTTGGAATAAAAAATGTAAGTTTGTCAATAAAATCTTATTGCGTGTGAAATCCCAATTTCTCCCGGTTACAGCGGTACCACATATGTATAGGTAGACACCCTTTCCTGCCCAGGAGACTCCCCCAAACTGAAACAGCGCTTTAGGAGATTTTCAGATAAAATACAACTATGCTATGCAATATGCGCACCTTGCGGTTTTTCCAGAAAAACAACCCTTTACATTTAAAATACCCCCAACAAACTATATATTCTCTGGAAGTACACACCTCAGGCTTTCTAGGCGTACCAGGCTTGTGGATGTGGCCATAGTTTTCTGGAAGTAATCCCTCAACGTAATCTTTGGTTGCAAAGAGTTTCCCTAAAAAAAGGATAAAAAAGCAGAATCAAAGCCACATTTTCCTAAAAAAACTATATACAAACAAGAAAAATCAAGTTTAATCTGAAAAAGCAACATCTCCCGAACAGAACGATACCCAACATGCATAGGTTCTGTCAAGGGAAGAGTTGCCAAACACCCCAAAGTAAAGCATGCGCATAACGGTAATTTTACTTGAAAATTTCAGCTCTGCAGACAAAGTGCGCACCTTGCGATTTTTCAACCAAAACAACCCTTTACATTTGGAATATCCCCCATAAACCATATATTCCCTGAAAGTACACACGTTAAGCTTTCTGAGGGTACCCAGCTTGCTGTAGTGGGCTCATCTTTCTGGAATTAATTCCTCAAAGAATTCTTTGGTTGCGCAGGGTTTCCCTAAAAAATTTATAAAAAAGCTGAATAAAAAACACCTTTTCATAAAATAAAAATATGCAAACCAGAAAAAACAAGCTAAGTCTGAAAGCGCAAGGTCCCCCGAACAGAACAATACCCAACATGCATAGGTACTATTAACCCTTTTAATTGCCACCCTACTTGAGATTTTGTCACCCTCTGTTGACAGGCCATTTTTCCCCATTTTGCGTCATGTTTTGCGACATGTTTTGCGCCATTTTTGCTGGAACTTTCAGAAAAATTATATATTTTTTTTTTTTTGCAGCAGAGTTTAGACTTTAACATGAAATGTCTTGTTTGTAATTTTTTTTTTTTTTTTTACAATATTATTAAGTGAAAAAAAAAATAAATAAATAAAATTTTTTTTTTAGAAAATTGACTCCTTTATTTTAAATAAAAAATGTATTTTATTAAGGAAAATCATATTGCATGTGAAAGCCCCATTTCTACCGATTAGAACGGTACCACATATTTATCGGTAGCCCCCCGTTCCTGCCCAGGAGACCCCCCCTAACTGAAACAAGTATTTTATAACATTCACAAAAAAAACACAAAAACCATCCACACTACAAAGGGTTAAATCGAGAAAAAAAATGACATAGGGTCCCCCCTCCCAGGGGAGGGAGACCCCATTTTTTTTTTTTGATTTGTAAGGGTTAAAAACCCTTAAAAATCAAAAAAAAAATTGACGTGGGGTCCCCCTTACCCGAAGTAACCAGCCCGGGACCAGCTATGGGGGCTTGTAGGCACAGAGTGGGGGGGCCAGCTTTTGTGGCCCCCCCACCCTGCAGCCTACGAGCCCACATAGCCCATGTGGGCCCGGGCTCTTCTGCCCCCCCCTGGCCTTTGGGGAGGCAGGTAATGGGGGTGCCGGGGGTTAATGGCAAGCCACCCGCTAGCGCAGGTGGCTTGCCATCCCCCCAGCCTTGTGAACTGGTATAGTGGTCATGGACCCCTTACCAGTTCACAAGGGGTTAAAAGTAAATAATCACACAGACACACAAAAGAGAAAAAATATTTTATTAATTTTTATTTTTTTTTTACACTGTACTCACCTCCCATCCATCCTGGAGCACTCTGTCCCTCGGCGATCACTGGCTTCTGCTCACTTGCTAGAAGCCTTTTATAGCTGCTGGATGACAGAACACAAAGAGTTAATAAAAAAAAAAATGACATAGGGTCCCCCCTCCCAGGGGGGGCGGACCCCATTTTTTTTTTTATTTTTAAGGGTTAAAAACCCTTAAAAATCAAAAAAAAAATTGACGTGGGGTCCCCCTTACCCACAGTAACCAGCCCGGGACCAGCTATGGGGGCTTGTAGGCACAGAGTGGGGGGGCCAGCTTTTGTGGCCCCCCCACCCTGCAGCCTACGAGCCCACATAGCCCATGTGGGCCCGGGCTCTTCTGCCCCCCCCTGGCCTTTGGGGAGGCAGGTAATGGGGGTGCCGGGGGTTAATGGCAAGCCACCCGCTAGCGCAGGTGGCTTGCCATCCCCCCAGCCTTGTGAACTGGTATAGGGGTCATGGACCCCTTACCAGTTCACAAGAGGTTAAAAGTAAAAAATGACACAGACACACAAAAGAGAAAAAATATTTTATTAATTTTTTTTTTTTTTTTTTTTACACTGTACTCACCTCCCATCCATCCTGGAGCACTCTGTCCCTCGGCGATCACTGGCTTCTGCTCACTTGCTAGAAGCCTTTTATAGCTGCTGGATGACAGAACACAAAGGGTTAATCAAAAAAAAAAAATGACATAGGGTCCCCCCTCCCAGGGGGGGCGGACCCCATTTTTTTTTTGATTTTTAAGGGTTAAAAACCCTTAAAAATAAAAAAAAAAATTGACGTGGGGTCCCCCTTACCCACAGTAATCAGCCCGGGACCAGCTATGGGGGCTTGTAGGCACAGAGTGGGGGGGCCAGCTTTTGTGGCCCCCCCACCCTGCAGCCTACGAGCCCACATAGCCCATGTGGGCCCGGGCTCTTCTGCCCCCCCCTGGCCTTTGGGGAGGCAGGTAATGGGGGTGTCAGGGGTTAATGGCAAGCCACCCGCTAGCGCAGGTGACTTGCCAGACCCCCGAGCCCTGTGAACTGGTATAAGGGGTCACATGGACCCCTTACCAGTTCACAAAGGGTTAAAAGGTAAAAAAAAAAGACAAGACACGTTTTTTTAAAAAAGTTTATTAAAAAAAAAAAAAAAAACTTTTACTTTACTCACCTCCGATCTTCATCTTCTGTGTCCCGCGGCGATCTGCTGTCAGTGACGGCTGGGCAGAGAAGGGGGGAGGCAGGCGATCGGAGGATCGCCTACCTCCCTCCTTCCCCGCCCAGCCGTCACCGGCATCTGAGAGATGAACTGCCGGGTGCCCCGATGACACCCGGCGGTGACGTCATCTGGCCCCGCCCCGTGACGTCACCAAGATGGTGGCCGCCATCGGAAGAGGCAAGGGAGGAGGGCTGTTATGCCCCCTCCAGAAGACAGAAGAGCGGGGGGGGGGATCGGAGCCCCCCCCCGTGAAGAGGAGAGCCTGCGGGAGCCGGCGGGGACAAAGGTAGGTGACTGTTTTTTTTTTTTTTTTGTTTTTTTTTTATAGTAAACCGGGCGGCTGCTGAAACGGGGGGGGGGCACCCTGTTCCGGGCCCTCCCCTGCAGCCGGAGGAGCCCCGATGGGCGATCGGAGCCCCTCTGGCTGAAGAGGAGACCCGGCCGGATCGAACGAGGGGTCAGGTAAGTGTCTTTTATTTTTACTTTTTTTTTTTTTTCTGGGGAAAGTCAGGCACGTAAATTTTACGTGGCTGGCGTTTAACTGTTGGAGAGGCAGCCACGTAAAATTTACGTGGCTGGCGTTTAAAGGGTTAAACAACCACAGCACCCTCTACCATCACCTTAGTTTTCCTTGGATAAAGAGTGATCACCCCGGGCCCAGCATTTTTGCAGAAAATGTACGCAAACTGTGGGGGAGCATTCCAGGGGCTAGGGTACAGAGTTTCACATATGCTTCTTTGACTCACCTCTCTCCTGAGCTGCAGCATTTATCCCCCCCATGTCTTCCACCACAGTGTCCGCTACCGGTGGCTAGAGCTGCAGTAGGGGTTAGAGGGAAGACCTGGCGCGTCATGCAAACGAGGAAGCCGGTGAGGGAGCGGCAGCAGAGAAGGGAATACCTGGCGGGACGCCTGAAAGGGGGAGCGGCAGCAGGGAGGGGAATACCTGGTGGCTCATTCGAAAGAGGAAGCCAGTGAGTGAGCAGCAGCAAAGGAGGAAATTCCATGTCCAGTCTAAATAACTCTTGTGGTTCATGGGAGCAGCCATGATGGGGCTACTGCGGCATGCGGAACCCTTATCTTCAATATGTTATTTCTTTAACTTCAGGAAGCACATGGCACTTCAAGTATTTAATGTTCTTTCAGCTTAAGGACGGCTGGGAATGCTTTATATCAGAAAATGTCAGGAATCTCGAGCTGTTGTCTTTCACTTATTAGGCTCGATTCATAGACACATTCGTCTGGACTTTCGTAGCTGTCTGTTTATGTTTTTGTGTGTGTTTTTCATTTTTTTCTTTGTTTTTTCGTTCCATTTTCCATTCGTACGTTCTTTCGCGCTCATGCGTATATGCGCTTTCGATGAACAAAACTAAATCGGATCATTTGCGTTAGTTCGGATCATTTCCCCATCTAAATCTGATATATTGCGTTCGTTCAGATAACTTATGTTATTGGTATGGGCTTGCGTTTCATTCAGAGAGCTGATTGCTGAGGGACCACCACCCTATAAAACCGTTTCCTTTGCGATCCACTTACGGGACCATTTTGCCCTCGGATACCTTGCTTTCACCATGTTTTGTGCCTTTGTGGAGGAATATCACCAACTCCAGCTAATGGGCATTAGATGTATCAGCAGGGCCGAGGCCAGATTGCACCAGCGACGCATGCATATCGATCGCATGCATGACATTGAGCTGTTCGAGCTGACCAGACTTAATCGCGCTTCTCTCCATAAGTTGTATAGTGAGCTGCGACCATGGTTAGCCCGCACCACAAGGAAGGGGCATGCAATTTCAGGTATGACCAAGATGCTTGGCTGCCTGAAATTTTTGGTGAATGGCTCGTTCCAGAGGCTGGGTGCCCTCTCCGTGGGGATCTCCCAGCCTACGCTGAGCCACGCGCTATCCAAGTTTTTGGAAGGCATGGCTATCATTAGTCAGAAATATATTTCTTTTCCTGACGACATGGTAGCCTGGAACCCGCTTAAGCTGGCATTTTATAATATCGCCGACATGCCCAACGTCATGGGTGCGATTGATTTCACCCACGTTGCATTGGTCCCTCCTGCAGCCGACGAGTACATCTATAGGTAAGTTCAATCGGTCATTTTGTTATATAGTTTAGACAAACTGTATTTTAACTATCTACAAATCCCTCCTTGTAAATTGTCCCTCTGAAACAGCTTACACTGTATATCTATAAATCCCTCCTTGTAAATTGTCCCCGTGAAACAGCTTACACTGTATATCTATAAATCCCTCCTTGTAAATTGTCCCTGTGAGACAGCTTACAATGTATATCTATTAATCCCTCCTTGTAAATTGTCCCTGTGAAACAGCTTACACTGTATATCTATTAATTCCTCCTTGTAAATTGTCCCTGTGAAACAGCTTACACTGTATATCTATAAATCCCTCCTTGTAAATTGTCCCTGTGAAACAGCTTACACTGTATATCTATAAATCCCTCCTTGTAAATTGTCCCTGTGAAACAGCTTACACTGTATATCTATAAATCCCTCCTTGTAAATTGTCCATGTGATACATTTGACCGTCTTTAGCTTCATCAATGATTTTCATGTCGGCCAAAGCCAAACATTTTCATGTGGACCTTAATTAGTCATTGTAAAGTTAATCTTTAGTTGATCCAACATACATATCCTTTTTTTTGCAAAAAAATACTTAGGTACTTACTTAGTGTTATTTGTATTGCCCAACATGTTTTTTGGAGGGTGTTAGGAGTTAGTGTTTGAGTAGTTTACCTTGCCTTGCTTATTTTTCTTTTTTCCCAGGAACCGCAAAATGGGCCACTCACTGAATGTCCAAGCAGTGGTGGCCCCGGACATGCGGTTCCTTAGCGTCCTCGCCGGGTTTCCAGGCTCATCCCATGATGCGTACATCTTGCGACGATCTGAATTATACCGTCGGTTTGAGTCTGGAGAATTCTCAGGTGGATGGCTCCTTGGTAAGTGGACGCAAATAACATCATTCACTTTTCAATGTATGCCTATGAATATAGTTAATGATCCATGTCTGAACCTATGGCTGTTTTTACCCCTTGATGACATGTTCAAACGGACCTTAACCATGATCTTTAGCAAAGCACAAACCCTTAAAACTGATTTCCCAGCATTTAAAAACAATATATTTCTACTTTCTAGTAAATTACTTATTATTCTTCCCCACACTCGGCTGCAATTCTGTTCTTGACTTTATGATAGGGTCTGTGCCATCTTTGCTCAGATGCATGACACTTACTGAGTAGAGGAGAGCGGGATAAAGTGCAGGGGGGTTAGAGCTGTGCTTGGCTCAGACAAAGCAGATCTGGGGTCCTGAAAAGGTAAGACATCCTAGAATGCTGAGCAGCACAGTCCTACGCCAATTCCTGTTTGCAGGCTGCCTGATTTGCCCTCATCCGCCATCTTGGATGTTTAAAGGCTCAGAACATGCAGTAGATGGTGTTAGGCTGTTTTTTAGCTGAGCAATCTGTATGTACAGGGTGTGGCTAAAATATAAGTTAGGCTTTTCTTATTCTTTCAGGTGATTCCGGCTATCCGCTACTTCCCTGGCTGATGAGGCCCGTCCATGTAATGTAATTGCATGTAATTTTTTATTTTTACTATAATTTGGCTTTGTGAATGCTTGAGTATTGTTTTTTGGAAAAAATAGTAATGAATTAATTACTAGAATATTCACACATGATCTGAGCCTCATGCATTTTTTTTGGACATGTTTGTTTTAGAAAATCCTTCAGTAATCTCAAAAGAACCCAAACATTAATGCATCAACTTAGTCAACAACAGCTAAAGTCACATTCAATATATTTTATTGATGTATGAAAAATTGGAGTTGAAGGGCACTCGCAGACTTCATGTACATACATAGTACAACAGAAATATACATTGGTGCAGACTCATGGCACCTAGCAATTGGCCACATCCAGGAGTTTTAAAGTAACGCACTCCAGGACGAAGTTTCAATAATAAATAAAATAAACAGACATAGGGAGCAACCATTTGCATGTCAATATTTGGCCAGTAATACATAGGGCCACATACACACCCTCCACAGGCACAGGTGGAAAGCAGCCATACCTATGCCACATCCACGCCTGTAAGTCATTGGCCCACCCAAACAATAACCCCCAGTCCAAATGCAAGTCCAGTCCAATCTTTGCCAGGGTTCAAGTTAGTAGTTTGCCAGCCCAGAATGTTCCTCAATCTTGCCTACAAACAGGATGAGCCAGACACAGTTTCATTAGGCCCAAGCCTGCAGCGTGACAGCTTGAGCTGTTCAGGTTCAGTGAGGCTTTAGCTCAGGCATTGGCTAGTGGGGTATCTCAGCACTCTAATGAGCTATATGGGCGAAAATCAAAATCATACAAGCAAAGCCATAAAAAAGGCAATCTTGGTAGCGCTCACCAGACAGGTTAATACATTGTGGATGTAGAGGAAAGATATGGAGCAGATACAGGGCAAATAGCTGTTAAAATGGGTGTTGCCCATAAAACCCTGGTGGTGGGCCTTGGAGGTGGCCCATCACCTGGGCATGTGTGGCATTCATAATCTGCCACTGTTCCAACATGAGTCTATTGCTAGTTCTAACTTCCTCGAGCATGGCTGTGAAATTATTAGTTTAGGTGGCCATGTAGCTGTTGCTCATCCTAAATTCTGTCAGCATGGTGGTGAATGTATTATTTAATGTATCTAATTGTGCAGTAAGCTGCTCTGTGGTTCTTTGAGTCACCTGTCGAAATAAACGCCTTTCATGGTGCCAAGCTGACTCCAGGATTGGCACGCGCCTCCCCTGGGAAACTGGTCGACGTTGCTGACTACGTCTACCAATTCCCCTGGTTTGAGCGCCTGCAGATGCTGGACCTCTAGGGCGAGCAAGAGTTGCAGATGTGCTCGGCAAATCCTCTGCAGCAGAGCTACCACTGGGGACTATAGGCTCAGTCTCTACATGCTGCCCACAATGGGCTGGCAGCATGCGTCCAGCTTCATTTTGCTGCAGAGGATTTGGTGCAGTAGCATGTTGGGACAGTGGAAGATTAGGTTCCAGGGGGGTCAGTTCTGAAGGTCCCATCAAGCTGGCATCCTCCATCTCCTGGATTTCCTCCATCAGTGTGTGGGTCTGTTGGGACATGTGCAAAAAAAGGTTCAGTTTGGGCCCTAAATATATTTGTTATGCAAATTAGTCATGTTCATTCACATGCATCAGGAGATTCATCAAAGTCCACTTACCGTATATATCTGGTCCTGGCTCCTAGGCAGCACGGAAGTTGACGGCGTGGTCAAACTGGATGAGGCTTCCACACATGCTGAGGCTTGATGCTGGGCTGTATTTTAAATTAAAAGGCACGTAAACACCCAAAAATCCATTGATGCTCTGGATTACTACATATGCTTCCAAAAAACACGTGGCCAAGCAGGAATGCCAACTCCCCCAACGGTCCAAGGTGACCTTCACTATGAATGTCATTATCTGTTATATGTATGACTCACCCTGTACATACACATTGGTCACCTTAAATAATACAAACATGCATGTACTGCATGTTATGAGGCTTCACACATCCCTAAAGAGCCATTAGGGACCCACACTCAGCTTGCAAATAGCATTTGTCTTCAGAGTATGCTGGTGGGCATTCTTCCTATGTAGACCTTTCCCTGACCCCTGATCAAGTATTTGAGACCAAAGCACAGCTAAAACAAGTGGACTAAAGACAAAAAAGAAAGTGTTGAATATGATTGAGTAGAATCACATAACAGGCAGTGTTTTGCGAATATAAAGACTTTCATAGTGACCATAAATACTGTCCAAGGTCTGTATGGCCTGCAAAATTTTAAACTGAACATTCCGCAGGCATTAAACACCCTGTTAAAACTGTAACCTCTCCTACAAGCCACTCCCTAGGGGCATGTGTTCATATATGCCTGTGAGCCTCATTTTCATTTTAAACATTTCACAGACACACTAACATTACTAACCTGCAGGAATGGTAGGGATGTCCATGTCCCATTGGCCAGAGAGGCCCTCTAATGCCACGGGGTGTATCAACGCCAGCACCATCTCCTCAGCTCGTGTAAACTGTAATTTTGTGGGGAAGCCTCCGCCAGTTTGTAAGCTGAAAAATATAGGTTTGATCATTTAGGAAATTGTGGACAATACAACAAGCAGACAAATGCACAACTCAAATATGTACCTGTAATTGCGTAGTTTATTTTCTTTCTTCGGTGCTGCATACTTCAGGTCAGAAATTTTGCGCTGTATCTGCTCCACATCTTTAAGCTCCTCCCCCGCTGCATTGACCTGTCTGGTGAGCTCTTCCAAGATTTCTGTTTTTCTCTTTTTGCTTGTAGATTTTAATTTTCACCCATATAGCTCATCATAATGAAGGGGGAGCCCACTTGCCAATGCAAGAGTTTGGGCCTCACCAAACCTGCCACTCAACTGTCCTCGCCGCAATGTCCGGCCTATTGCTTGCTGTTCGGGCTCATCTTTGTATGTAGGCAATTCGGGGGACATTCTGGGCTGGCTCTGTTGTGTTGAAATGTTGGACATGTGGCTTGAGAACGAATGGACTGGACTTGCAAATGAACTGGGGGTCCTTGCCTGGGTGGCCACAGAACTTCCAGGCGTGGATGTGGAATATAGATAGTTGGTTGCCACCTGTGCCGGTGGCAAATGTGGCCGAGGAGGAGAGGATGTGCTTGAGGGTGTGGTGCTTCTGGCCCTGTGCCTCTTTGTGCCCTTGCCACTTGTGGTTCCATGCCCCTGGGAGGTACTTGCACGTGGCTCAGGAGATGCAGAGCTGGCTGGGCTTGGGCTTCTGGGCCTGTGGCACTTGGTGGTTCCATGGCCATGGGTGCGTTTCACACGTGGCTCAGGAGATGCAGAGCTGACTGGGCTGGGGCTTGTGGGCCTGTGGCTCTTACTGGCCTTGCCAGTGGAGCGTTCTTTCTGAAGGGATGTGCTAGGCCCGGGAGGATGGGAAGGTGTTTTTGGGGGGCTGGGGCTTCTCACCCTCTTAGTGGCCTTTCTTGCTTGCCTGCTTTGTTGTTGGCTTCTTCTTAGCCGCTCCCTCCTTGGCTTTGCTGGTTGGTTTGGGTTAAGCGGACTTGGTGGGTAATGTCGCCTTGGGTTGGCCACTGTGGCTGCACGTTTCCCGCACCTTCGGAGTTGGTATTTGGGACCAAGTGGTCGGACGTGAAGAAGGCTCCTCAGGCCGCTGTGGCCTTTTGCTGGTGGCCTCCTTGGCTGGTGTGGCCTTACCGAGGGCTTTTTTAGCTGCCATGTTTAAAATCTCAAAGAGAATGAGCTGTGTGTCCAGGACCCTTTAAATCCTAATGCCTGGGTTAGACGCTTACGCGTTCGCTAATTACTTAGCATAATTACATATGGTGTCATGAGTTAGCTTGCCACCTAAAAAACATTCTATCCCCAGCTGAGAAACATGTATTTGCCAGCAAATAATGTCTTTTTCTTTTTTATACAGGGATCACATGTGCCAGAGTGGCACAAATGAGTGCAAGGGTCCTTGCGTTGGTGGCCGACATGCAGGAGCAGGACCACAGATGAAGACTAATGTTCTGGGTCCTGCCATTGCTATGTATATACCGTATTTTTCGCCCTATAAGACGCACTTATTTTTCCCCAAAAGTGGGGGAAAAATGTCAGTGCGCCTTATCGGGCGAATGTAAATAAAAATAAATAAATAAATAAAAAAATAAATTAAAAAAAAAAAAAAAACAACTCACCCGTCCCCGGCGCTCCCGCGTTGTCTGGCACACTGCGAAAGGCCAGAGGAGCCGCGGGGGCTCTGTCCCGGCCCTGCCGCTGCGAGCGCTGTCTTTTCAGGCAGCGATGACAGCGGCGGGGCCAGAGACAGAGCCCCCGCCGCTCCTCCATCTGCTGCCGGGCTCAGAGCACACGCGAGCACGAAGGTCCCGGCAGTGGGTGGGCGTGGCCTGCACCGGCGCAGGCCACGCCCGCCCGCTGCCCGGACCTTCGTGCTCGCATGTGGAGAAGCAGATGGAGGAGCGGCAGGGGCTCTGTCTCTGGCCCCGCCGCTGTCATCGCTGCCTGAAAAGACAGCGATCGCAGCGGCGGGGCCGGGACAGAGCCAGCTCGTGAATGGGGTGGGCGTTGCCTGCGCCGACGCTGCGGCGCAGGCCACGCCCACCCCATTCACGGAGCCGGCCGCTCAGCGCAGCGGTGTCAGCGGACAGGTGAGTTTAACTTTTTTTTTTTTTTCATATGGCGCCTTTTTTTTTTTTCATATGGCGCCTGCCTATACTAATGGGGGGAGGGGGGTGGGAATGGGAGGAGAGGGGCCACACAGCCTATTCTAATGGGGGGAGAGGGGCCACACAGCCTATACTAATGAGGGGAGGGGGGGGAGAAGGGCCACACAACCTATTCTAATGGGAGGAGAGGGGCCACACAGCCTATGGGAATGGGGGGGAGGGGGATGCCACACAGCCTTTGGGAATGGGGGGAGGGGTATGCCACGCAGCCTTTGGGAATGGGGGGAGGGGGATGCCACACAGCCTATGGGAATGGGGAGAGGGGGATGCCACACAGCCTATGGGAATGGGGGGAGAGGGGGATGCCACACAGCCTATGGGAATGGGGAGAGGGGGATGCCACACAGCCTATGGGAATGGGGGGATGGGCATGCCACACAGCCTATGGGAATGGGGAGAGGGGGATACCACACAGCCTATGGGAATGGGGGGATTGGGATGCCACACAGCCTATGGGAATGGGGGGATGGGGATGCCACACAGCCTATGGGAATGGGGGGATGGGGATGCCACACAGCCTTTGGGAATGGGGGGAGGGGTATGCCACACAGCCTATGGGAATGGGGGGATGCCACACAGCCTTTGGGAATGGGGGGAGGGGTATGCCACACAGCCTATGGGAATGGGGGGAGGGGGATGTCACACAGCCTATGGGAATGGGGGATGCCACACAGCCTATGGGAATGGGGGATGCCACACAGCCTATGGGAATGGGGGATGCCACACAGCCTTTGGGAATGGGGGGAGGGGGATGCCACACAGCCTATGGGAATGGGGGGAGGGGGATGCCACACAGCCTATGGGAATGGGGGGATGCCACACAGCCTTTGGGAATGGGGGGACGGGGATGCCACACAGCCTATGGAAATGGGGGGATGGGGATGCCACACAGCCTTTGGGAATGGGGGAGGGATATGCCACACAGCCTATGGGAATGGGGGGATGCCACACAGCCTTTGGGAATGGGGGGAGGGGTATGCCACACAGCCTATGGGAATGGGGGGAGGGGGATGTCACACAGCCTATGGGAATGGGGGATGCCACACAGCCTATGGGAATGGGGGGAGGGGTATGCCACACAGCCTATGGGAATGGGGGGAGGGGGATGTCACACAGCCTATGGGAATGGGGGATGCCACACAGCCTATGGGAATGGGGGGAGGGGGTGCCACACAGCCTATGGGAATGGGGGGGAGGGGGATGCCACACAGCCTTTGGGAATGGGGGGAGGGGTATGCCACACAGCCTATGGGAATGGGGGGATGGGGATGCCACACAGCCTTTGGGAATGGGGGGAGGGGTATGCCACACAGCCTGGGGGGAGGGGGATGTCACACAGCCTATGGGAATGGGGGATGCCACACAGCCTATGGGAATGGGGAGAGGGGGATGCCACACAGCCTATGGGAATGGGGGGAGAGGTGGATGCCACACAGCCTATGGGAATGTGGGGAGAGGGATGCCACACAGCTAATGGGTATATGGGGAATGGGAGGGGGATGCCACACTGCATATACGGGGAATGGGATGGGGGCATGCTACACTGTCTATGGAATGGGGGCATCCCACACTGCCTATGGGAATTGGATAGGGGAATGCCACACTGTCTGTAATGGTGCGTTTTTGGTTTAATTTTTTTTTTTTCTTATTTTCTCCCCCCAAATCCTAGGTGCGTCTTATGGGCAGGTGCGTCTTATAGGGCGAAAAATACGGTAGTTTTTTATTTGTTTTACATTTTAAAAAATGTTAACAATCTTAATATTTTCTATTTTATTACTAAAAAAAAAAAAAAAGTTGTTACATTCTTATACCAACAATTTAAAAAAATGGCCAACAAAAAAACTGGCATTTGTGATTAAAAACAAAAAAAAACCTTTCAGTGTCATTTCATTTACAAAATACATTAACACAAAACGATTGGGCCAAGAAATATTTAGAGATGAAGATTCACATGACCGCAAAGTGATTTGGGTAAGTTTTAGGGGTGAGAAATGCAAGAAGAACATGACCGCGAAAGTGATTTGGGTAAGTTTTAGGGGTGAGAAATGCAAGAAGAATGAGAGCGCGAAGTGATTTAGCTAAGCATTGTAGCAGAAGTGAGTGAACCAAATATGTGGGCGAGCACATTAATGAGTTTGTAGTGCGCAGGCGTAAGGTCGTAAGGATTTTCGTCTGGACGAAACAGGAAACGTAAAGGATTCAAGGGAGGAGATGATGGAAAAAGGGCAAAAACAGAAGGCTACGTTGTAACATGAGTAACATAAAACGGAAAACGAAAGCTGGAAAAAAATCTCGTTGGCATACGAACGGACTAAGACTTTACAGAAGGCTTGCAATGCATGCATAGAATCGCTCGTACACTCATACAAGAGCGGGAACATTTTAAGAAAAATACAGAACGGCACAAAAACGAAAGTCTTTTTTTGTCTCTCTGAATCAACCCTATTATCCAGAAACATCAAGGATTAAAGAACTGCTGACACATCAACAAAAATTCTGAGTGAAACTGTTCAGAACTGAAAATTCAGCTCTTGCATAACATCTGAAAAATAATCAGAAAATTATTATTTTTGTGTCTCTAAAATGACGGTACACTCTATATACCTGGTTTGAAATAGGCCTGGTGTCCATCAATTAAGCCTCCTGTATATATAGATTAAGGCATGACTCCTGGGGCAATCAGATCAGATCCTTGAACTAGTTTATCACTATGATTTTGTTTTATCTGTTACTATGGGAAAGTCACCCAGTTACATTTTTAACCAACAATAGAAAACTAGGCCTCCAAAATTTATATTTCAGACTTTGCAGTGAGCAAGTGCACAAAGAGCAGCTATTTCACTGTACAAACATACCGTAATTGTGTTAGACATGTTATTTCTTGAACTCCATAAAAGTTATAAAAAAAGAATTTAACTTTTGTTTATAATTTCACCATTTTTCTTTTTCTCCTCCATGTCTTGCAGCAAAGGGTAGAAGCCATAGCAGGGTTTCAAAGTTTCCCCCTCCTTTCTACTCCATTCCTCCAGGACCACACAAAAAAGCCACTCTGTAAATTGGAGCTCTCAGCACAAGCAAGCTGGTAAGCCACAGTTGTCCCACAGATAGGTCTGACTACAGCAGAGCATGCACATCATTTATAAAGCCATGCTATGACACAACCTTCCCAACTCAACCACACAACTGTATGCCTTATTCACTGGGGGTGGAAGGGAGGGAGCCAGGGGCGTAACTTGAGGTGTAGGGGCCCTAGAGAAAGGAAGCAGTATTTGCCTCTGTTTCATTATTTAGTTGTCTATTTGCATCCAATTGAGTTTAAAGACAGAAAAAAAGTTTACTGTATGAGCCACGGAACGGCTCCAATTAAAGTTCGCACCAGGGCCCGCCACATATAGTTACGCCACCGGAGGCAGGCACACAGAAACGTAGGGGGCCCATGAGGGGCATAACTATAGAGGGTGAACTGCCCAGAAGCAGGGGCATAATTAAATGCATAATTAAATGTGTAAATGTGTGGTTTAAACATTACGTGGGGCCCTTTAACGGCTCATACTGTGTCTTTTAATTCAATGGGATGCAGGAAATGATGCCAAGTGAGCACAAATATGATAAACAAGGTGGAGGAGCAACATTGATGGATCTTCCCTGACCTTCTGGACCCTGTTACACCCCTCAAGTTACACCCCTGCCCAGGAGGTTGGGGGGGCACTTATTTATCATATTTGTGCACACTTTCCATCATTTAGAGAGAGGAAGCACCATTTGCCTCTGCTGTTTCAGTCTTAAAGCGGACCTTCACCCTGAATAAGAGTCTATCTTATATGTTTCCCACACCCTGTACATACAGATTGCTCACATTAAAAATCATCCTACCTGCATCTACTGCATGTTATGAGCCTTTAAACATCCAAGATGGCGGCTCATGTAACATCAGGCAGCCTGCAAGCAGGAAGTGCCTTCTGACTGTGCTGCTGACCTTTTCCTGACCCCAGCTCTGCTCTGTCTGAGCAAAGCGCAGCTATAACCCACCCCCCTGTACTTTATCCCACTCTCCTCTCCTCAGTATGTGCGATGCTTCTGACTCAAGATGGCGACGCCCGTATCCTAAAGTCATGAACAGAGTTGCAGCCCAGTGGGGGAAAAAATGATAAGTAAGTGACTAAAAACTTAAAATATATTAATTTTAGATGCGGAGGAATCGTTTTATAAGGGTTTGGGCTTTTCAATAAAACAAAACCTAGGAATTTGACTTTACCGGGTTTGGTTCCATTCTCCCTATTCAGGATGCCCCACTGTCTGGAACGCCCTCCAATCTCTCTGTATGCTTATCTCGGCCTCGCCAACAAGTCTACAGCACATGTGCGGCACCCGGCAGCATCACCTTTTCCGGCTGTGCGCTGTAACTGAATGGCTGACATGGCCACGCGCAGCAGAAGGATGCAAGTCATGCCGCCGCCCTCCATGCAGTCACTGTGGACTTGATGAAAGGTAAGAAAAGCAGGCTATCCGGGGATTCATTTTGGGCTAGTTTAAAATCTTTTGGGCAAAGTTTTTTGGGTTTGTTTTTTTTGTCTTTTTTATTTAAAGTGGACCAATACCCAGGATTTTGAGTATCCTGGGTTTTGGTCCTTTCCCCCGGGGCACCCCGATCAGGCGTGCCCAGCTGTCTGAAACTCCCAGCTCACCGAGCACAGCTCACCTCTTCCCGGTCCTACAGCGCGCTCCGAGCTGGCGCTGACGTCACGTCTAAGCCTTTGTCTAAGGCCAGCGGCTCCGAGTGCGCTGGCCTCTGCATCCCCTGCTTCCCTCTAACAGGCGCGCGCCCTGCTAGAGAGATAATGGGGGTGTGACTTGCGCATGCACCGTTGGACTGGGAAGTAAGGTAAGTGAATGGGGCGACCTGGGGGGTCTCACACAGCGGGGCATCCAGATTTTGGATGCCCCGGGGGAGGGAATGAGTTGCGCTGGGTTTTGGTTTACTTTAACAAGAAAAAAAGTATTTATACATTTGTGTAGCCTGTCTGTCCTCTCCCATCCCCTCCTCTTCTCCTATTGCATCCCCTACCAGATCTCCTATTCTTATCATCTCCCTTCCTCTCTCTCCTCTCCTCTGCTTCAGTCGATCATCCTCCACTCGTCCAAACCTCCCCTGATCTCCTCTCCCTTTCACCCCCTTTTACACTTCATCCTGACTTGTCCTCCTCCTGGATCGTGCGTCAGCGAGTCCAATCCACGGTGCACAATCCAGTCCACTGCAGTCCATGGCGCCAATGTGCAGTATTGGCAGCCTGAATGAATAATTGATTCATGGATTGTGCTGCCTGCCAGTAAGCCCCAGGAGTGTCCCAGGGCACATGACCGACCTTACCGGGTGCTGGCGCCGGCCTGGATAGTCTCATTGCTAAATTTCAAAATTGGATTGGGAAAAGGGGGGATAAACACTCTGGAAAAGAGGTGGTTAACTTCTGTTATCCATTTTGCCCTACTACCTTACTGGGTAGGTCATTTCAAACATTGACTCTCATTACAGTAAAGAATCCTTTCGTTCGGCTATGGTAGAATCACTTCTGATCCAAGCATATATATAGGGGGTCATGCTAAATATTTGTTAAATTACAGTGCAAATGTTTGTTCCATTCTTCATTGCACTTGCTTGTGTGTAAAAATGAAAAAGCTCCGTGAGAGCCTCACCCTGCAAGGCACACCCAAGATGCACCTTGCTTCAGCAACTAAATAGCATGACCACCTATGTTAGACATCAGGAACATAATTCAGACATTCTTTACCAGTGGACACTCAGCTGGCTCAGAATATCTCTCTTTTGCACATATCTTCTGTTATACTCTATTTTGGGGGTAATTTGCAAGCGATGTCCATTTTTTAACCCTTTCGCTGCCAGCCTACCTGCAGCATTTCCCACTCCCTGTTGCCAGACTGAGTTTCACTGTTTTGCGCTACACATGTTCAACTGTCATTTTTGAAAGGATTTCCAGGGATTTCCCAGGAAAATTATATATTGTTTTTTTCAACAGAGTCTGGGCTTTAACATGAAATGTCTTGTTTGTATTTTTTAGGTGTATTCTCAACATTTTTGGGTGAAATGTGTGAAAAAAATTAAAAAAAATATATTTTTTTACAATTTGTAGAGTTTTTTTGTAATAAAAAATGTAAGTTTGTCAATAAAATCTTATTGCGTGAGAAACCCCAATTTCTCCCGGTTACAGCGATACCACATATGTATAGGTAGACACCCTTTCCTGCCCAGAAGCCTTTTATAGCTGCTGGATGACAAATGGTTAATTAAAAAAAAAAAATGACATAGGGTCCCCCTTCCCGGGGAGGGGGACCCCATTTTTTTTTGGATTTTTAAGGGTTAAAAACCCTTAAAAATCCAAAAAAAAAAATGACGTGGGGTCCCCCTTACCCAAAGTAACCAGCCCGGGACCAGCTATGGGGGCTTGTAGGCACAGAGTGGGGGGGCCAGCTTTGGTGGCCCCCCCACCCTGCAGCCTACGAGCCCACATAGCCTATGTGGGCCCGGGCTCTTCTGCCCCCCCCTGGCCTTTGGGGAGGCAGGTAATGGGGGTGCGGGGGTTAATGGCAAGCCACCCGCTAGGGCAGGTGACTTGCCACCCCCCCAGCCTTGTGAACTGGTATAAGGGGTCTCATGGACCCCTTACCAGCTCACAAAGGGTTAACTGTTAAAAAAACCACCACACAATAATAAAAAGTATTTTATTCAAAAAAAAAAAAATTTTTTTAACTGTACTTACCTTCGATTGCAAGCTCTTGTCCCTCGCCGCTCAGCTGACAGATGCCTGTGATCGGCATCCAGAGAAGGAGAAGGCAGGAGATCAGAGGATCTCCTGTCACCTCCTTCCAGGGCACCGATCACCGGCATCTGAGAAGCTGAGAAAGCTGAAGCCGGTGATCGGGACCGGGATGACGTCATAAGCCCCGCCCCCAAGGGGGCGGGGCTTAGAGGCAAGATGGCGGCCACCATCGTGAAGAAGAGAGGAGAGAGCCTCCCAGGCTCTCTCCTGAAGATCGGTAAGTCCTGGGGGGGGATCGGAGGCCCCCCAGGTGAAGAGGAGGGACAGCGGAAGCCAGCGCACACACAGGTAAGTGAATGTCATTTTTATTTTTTATTTTTTTTTACAGTTAGCAGCTGCTGCTGCAGAAGCGGGGGGGGGGGGGCGGCCTATTCCGGGGGCTCTCCTGGAGCCATCCGACCCCCCACGGGGGATCGGATGGCACCAAATTAAAGAGGAGACCCGGCCGGATCCAACAAGGGGTCAGGTGAGTATTTTTGATTTTTATTTTTTAAACTAGAAGCGAGGAAAGTCAAGCACGTAACACCTACGGGCTTGGCACTTAAGGCCCAGCCAAGCCAGCACGTAGGTGTTACGTGCTTGGCACTTAAAGGGTTAAAATTTACTTCTACATCAGTTTGGCTCTGGGAATGCTGGCGAACAGTAGAGGACTGGGGCCCAAAATCATCCCTGGAATTTACCAGCCTCTGGCCGGCCCGAGTCATCCTTGCTGAGCCCCCCCAACCATGATGCCAGGGCTATAGCATTGGGGGCTGGGGTTCCTTAGCTTCTGGGTACAGTGGGGCTGGGTACAGGGGGTTGAGAGGAAGACTAAGGGGCAGGGATTGAATGTGGGTGTAAACACCAGCAGCCCCAAAACAGGGTTGCCCACCGGCATTGTCCCAGGTCTCCCTATGGTCCACCGAACACTTTTAGTGGCAAACCCCAAAGGAATCAATGTTTAGTGAATCAGTGTTTAGTGTCACTTTAGGGTTTTTTAGTATCTTTAACTTCTTTTTCGAGCATGAACATTAGAAAGTTACCCAGTATGCAAAAAAAAACAGCTAATAATAATGTTTTTACATGACTTTTATATTTTCAAATAAGCTTTTATTCTTAAAACCCACACCCCCATCGGCACTGAAATCTATAAGATTCCAGGACCACTGGATTCCCTCCCCTGGGACATCCAGAATCGGGATGCCCTGCTTTGGGAAACCCCCCAGGTCGCCCGGAATCCCACCTTCTTTCCCAGGCCTAGGGCACATGCGCAAGCTGTGGCTGCATCACCGCTATCCCTCTGGCAGGGAGCGTGCCCACACCAGGCATTTGAGAATTGCTGGCGCTGGCACACTCCCTGTTAGAGGGGGATGTGGCCACCAGCGTGCTCGGATATGCTCAGATTAGACGAGCTCCTGGGTCCGAAGGGGCTCGAGCGAATCCAAGCATGCTGATTGGACGAGCAGCCTCGCATGTGTCGTAGGACTGGGAAGAGATACATATTGGTCATTAGCTGTGTCAGGGACAATGTGAAGCAGATATAGTATAGTCAATATATATATATATATATATATATATATGTATGTACCAAACATGTAAACGGGGGGCAAGCATTGTGAGATACCCATCATATTAGGAATGTAATTCGATATATTTTAACAAAAATGCATATATAACACTACATATATATTATCATGATTAGGGTAACTGGGGAAATACCGTTCCTAATTACAGGCACACAAATCAAGTAAGAATCATCAATTTTAATGTTTTGAGTTCACACTAAAGTTTTATGTCTAGCCAATGTTTTGGAAATCTGTATTATCAACCTTCAGTTCTTTGTTAAGTAGCACATATTTACCATCTAAAGCACACGTGATGATTACACAAATACATGAAGCCAAGCTACTTAAAACATTAAACAATTACCAGATAATGCTAGCAAACAAGTTCTGGCAATTGGCTGGGTGTGTGGCCCTCACCTCACCTAATTCTGTGCTACTGAAACACATAAAAGGTACAATGTAGGTGTGTTAGATCATATAATCAGCACTGGGTGTGCAGGAAACATGCAGTTGCCTCATTTGGCTCTGCTTGTATTTAGCATGTGATCACTTCATGATTATATTGTTTTTATTCCTTATTTTCTGTAATTGGACTGTAAAGGCACCTAGCAATTAAGCTATACACAGAAACCAAACTTTGGGAATAAGTGGATTTATTGTGCAATGTGAGAACAATAAGTGAAAGCCAAAGTATAGCAACTCAGCAAACAACCATAAAAATATCTATATATTAGAGCATCTAGGGGACAGGGATCCAGAACTAAACTACTGTATTTTTGCCCCATAAGACACACCTGCCCATAAGGTGCACCCAGGGTTTAGAGGATGAAAATAAGAAAAAATATTCTGAACCAAACGGTGTGCTAAAATCCCCCCTCCCAATCAGGCAGCATGCCCCATTATAGTCAGCGGGTAGCTTGCCCCAATACAGTGAGCGGACAGCATGCCCTTTTACAGCCAGTGGGCTGCATGCCACATTACAGCCAGTGGGCGGCATGCCCCATAACAGTCAGTGGGCAGCATGCCCCAATACAGTCAGCAGACAGCATGCCCTATTACAGCCAGTGGGCTGCATGCCCCATTACAGCCAGTGGGCTGTATGCCACCTTACAGACAGTGAATGACATGCCCCATTACAGCCAGCGGGCAGCATGCCCCAATACAGTCAGCAGACAGCATGCCCCATTACAGCCAGTGGGCGGCATGCCCCATTACAGCCAGTGGGCAGCATGCCCTATTACAGCCAGTGGGCTGCATGCCCCATAACAGTCAGTGGGCAGCATGCCCCAATACAGTCAGCAGACAGCATGCCCCATTACAGCCAGTGGGCAGCATGCCCCAATACAGTTAGCGGACAGCATGCCCCATTACAGCCAGTGGGCAGCATGCCCTATTACAGCCAGTGGGCGGCATGCCCCATAACAGTCAGTGGGCAGCATGCCCCATTACAGTCAGCAGACAGCATGCCCCATTACAGCCAGTGGGCTGCGTGCCCCATTACAGCCAGTGGGCGGCATGCCCCATAACAGTCAGTGGGCAGCATGCCCCAATACAGTCAGCAGACAGCATGCCCCATTACAGCCAGTGGGCTGCGTGCCCCATTACAGCCAGTGGGCTGCGTGCCCCATTACAGCCAGTGGGCGGCATGCCCCATAACAGTCAGTGGGCAGCATGCCCCAATACAGTCAGCAGACAGCATGTAATTACAGCCAGTGGGCGGCATGCCCCATAACAGTCAGTGGGCAGCATGCCCCAATACAGTCAGCAGACAGCATGCCCCATTACAGCCAGTGGGCTGCGTGCCCCATTACAGCCAGTGGGCTGCGTGCCCCATTACAGCCAGTGGGCGGCATGCCCCATAACAGTCAGTGGGCAGCATGCCCCAATACAGTCAGCAGACAGCATGCCCCATTACAGCCAGTGGGCTGCGTGCCCCATTACAGCCAGTGGGCTGCGTGCCCCATTACAGCCAGTGGGCGGCATGCCCCATTACAGCCAGTGGGCGGCATGCCCCATTACAGCCAGTGGGCGGCATGCCCCATTACAGCCAGTGGGCGGCATGCCCCATTACAGCCAGTGGGCTGCGTGCCCCATTACAGCCAGTGGGCGGCATGCCCCATTACAGCCAGTGGGCTGCGTGCCCCATTACAGCCAGTGGGCGGCATGCCCCATAACAGTCAGTGGGCAGCATGCCCCAATACAGTCAGCAGACAGCATGCCCTATTACAGCCAGTGGGCTGCATGCCCCATTACAGACAGTGAATGACATGCCCCATTACAGCCAGTGGGCAGCATGCCCCATAACAGTCAGTGGGCAGCATGCCCCATTACAGTCAGCAGACAGCATGCCCCATTACAGCCAGTGGGCAGCATGCCCTATTACAGCCAGTGGGCTGCATGCCCCATTACAGACAGTGAATGACATGCCCTATTACAGCCAGTGGGCGGCATGCCCCATAACAGTCAGTGGGCAGCATGCCCCATTACAGTCAGCAGACAGCATGCCCCATTACAGCCAGTGGGCAGCATGCCCTATTACAGCCAGTGGGCTGCATGCCCCATAACAGTCAGTAGGCAGCATGCCCCAATACAGTCAGCGGACAGCATGCCCCATTACAGCCAGTGGGCGGCATGCCCCATAACAGTCAGTAGGCAGCATGCCCCAATACAGTCAGCAGACAGCATGCCCCATTACAGCCAGTGGGCTGCGTGCCCCATTACAGCCAGTGGGCTGCGTGCCCCATTACAGCCAGTGGGCGGCATGCCCCATAACAGTCAGTGGGCAGCATGCCCCAATACAGTCAGCAGACAGCATGCCCCATTACAGCCAGTGGGCTGCGTGCCCCATTACAGCCAGTGGGCTGCGTGCCCCATTACAGCCAGTGGGCGGCATGCCCCATTACAGCCAGTGGGCGGCATGCCCCATTACAGCCAGTGGGCTGCGTGCCCCATTACAGCCAGTGGGCTGCGTGCCCCATTACAGCCAGTGGGCGGCATGCCCCATTACAGCCAGTGGGCTGCGTGCCCCATTACAGCCAGTGGGCGGCATGCCCCATTACAGCCAGTGGGCTGCGTGCCCCATTACAGCCAGTGGGCGGCATGCCCCATAACAGTCAGCAGACAGCATGCCCTATTACAGCCAGTGGGCTGCATGCCCCATTACAGCCAGTGGGCTGTATGCCACCTTACAGACAGTGAATGACATGCCCCATTACAGCCAGTGGGCAGCATGCTCCAATACAGTCAGCAGACAGCATGCCCCATTACAGCCAGTGGGCAGCATGCCCTATTACAGCCAGTGGGCAGCATGCCCTATTACAGCCAGTGGGCTGCATGCCCCATAACAGTCAGTGGGCAGCATGCCCCAATACAGTCAGCAGACAGCATGCCCCAATACAGTCAGCAGACAGCATGCCCCATTACAGCCAGTGGGCAGCATGCCCTATTACAGCCAGTGGGCAGCATGCCCCATTACAGCCAGTGGGCTGTATGCCACCTTACAGACAGTGAATGACATGCCCCATTACAGCCAGTGGGCAGCATGCTCCAATACAGTCAGCAGACAGCATGCCCCATTACAGCCAGTGGGCAGCATGCCCTATTACAGCCAGTGGGCTGCATGCCCCATAACAGTCAGTGGGCAGCATGCCCCAATACAGTCAGCAGACAGCATGCCCCATTACAGCCAGTGGGCAGCATGCCCTATTACAGCCAGTGGGCTGCATGCCCCATAACAGTCAGTGGGCAGCATGCCCCAATACAGTCAGCAGACAGCATGCCCCAATACAGTCAGCAGACAGCATGCCCCATTACAGCCAGTGGGCAGCATGCCCTATTACAGCCAGTGGGCAGCATGCCCTATTACAGCCAGTGGGCTGCATGCCCCATAACAGTCAGTGGGCAGCATGCCCCAATACAGTCAGCAGACAGCATGCCCCATTACAGCCAGTGGGCAGCATGCCCTATTACAGCCAGTGGGCTGCATGCCCCATAACAGTCAGTGGGCAGCATGCCCCAATACAGTCAGCAGACAGCATGCCCCATTACAGCCAGTGGGCAGCATGCCCTATTACAGCCAGTGGGCAGCATGCCCCATTACAGCCAGTGGGCAGCATGCCCTATTACAGCCAGTGGGCTGCATGCCCCATTACAGCCAGTGGGCTGTATGCCACCTTACAGACAGTGAATGACATGCCCCATTACAGCCAGTGTGCAACATCTTTCCCCCATATACCCTGCCACCTACCTTAACAGGCCCGCCTCCTGCTCGCCGTCACTGAGACACACACACATCTCACCGGCGTCTGCTGCTGCCCACCTCCACACGCATTCCCGCATCCACCGCTGCACATAATCCGCTGTCGCCACTGCTTGCATCCTTCACTGCACACGAGCGCGTCTCCACCGCCACACACTATACCTAGGCCAGCTTCCATTGTTTTTAATGGAAGCCGGCCCACCCACTGCTGGGAACCATCGCTAGCTCCGGGAACATGTGTGTGGCATGAGAGCAATGGTTTGGGGGAAAGTACTTCTTATAGGGTGAAAAATATGGTACATGCAAATATATGTAACTGCTTGAGAGAGAAAGACTGTTACTGGAAAGAGAATAAAAAGAAACTAGAGTGGGGGTTGGGACTCCCAGGTACAAATAGAAAGTGCTGGGTGGCAGTTATGCACCAATACAAACAGTAGTTACAAATTACGTCAGGTATAGAATGGTAGAAGAGCACACAGAATATTGATGTGAAATGACTGCTTTAATCCTTTAACTGCCAACCTACCCAGAGATTGTTTTCAGCATTTTCTGCTATGTACATATTTTTTTTAATATGCTTTATTGCTATGTACATATTTAACTGTGATTTTTGCAGGACTTTTCAGGAAAATTATATATATATATATATATATATATATAATATATATTGTGGTAAAGTGTATGGAAAAGTGGTGGATGGGGTCTATTTTTCCCATGAGTTTTTCAGGCAGGCAGGATCCATGCCGGGATATCAGAGATCCAGTCCACATCCCTGGTCCTCTACGGGTTTTTTCCCTACTCACAGGTCTTCCCAGGTGATGAGACTAATTGAAGGAAGGAAGCCCTATAAAAGGAGTTGCTGAGGCTTCCAGTGTGGAGATGGAGAGGCTGGGATGAGGAGCCTGTGCCTTGCTGCTTCCAATACTGACAGTGCTGAATTGCATACGAAGGACTTTATGTGTTATCTGTTCTTGGAATCTGTGGATTAAAAGCCTGGACCTGTATGCCCTGAAAGAGGACCTGTGATATCAAGGACTTGCAATACGCTGTAATTATCATACACTGGACATTGCTAAAGTTGGTGAGGTAACCGCTTGCTGTATTGCATTGTTCCTGCATTATACTCTGAAGTTAAGAGATTTGGCCTATTTTGCCTACTTTGTTTTCAGTAATTATTATTTGACTAAGAACTGTCTTCAGAGTCATTGCTGGTGGCCCCAGATCCTGACAATATATTAATATATTTAGCAGCGTTTGGGCTTTAACATTAAATGTCTTGTTGGTACCGTATATACTCGAGTATAAGCCGAGTTTTTCAGCCCACTTTTTGGGCTGAAAAAAGCAGCCTCGGCTTATACTCGAGTCAGTGACTTACCTGAGCGAGGGCAGAAGAGCCTCCGAGGCGGCAGACGAGACGCCGAGGCTTCAGAACTCGGCGGGGAGATCAGTACACCCAGCGCGAGGTGGGTGTACCAAGATGGCGGCCCGGGCCTCAGTGACGCGACGTGACGTGGCGGCGCGGAGCGCGCCGGCCGCCATCTTGGTACACCCACCTCGCGCTGGGTGTACTGATCTCCCCGCCGAGTTCTGAAGCCTCTGAGGCGGCTCTTCTGCCCTGCGGACCCATGCCGTCGTCCCGCGCCGTCCTCTCTCCCGCACCGTCGCTGGAAGGAGCCTCGCTGAAGATCCTGCAGGAGCTGAACTGGTGAGTGTGTGTGTTGTGTGCATTGTATGTGTGCTGTGTGTGTATGTGTGCTGTGTGTGCCTTGTGTGTGTATGTGTGCTGTATTGTGTGCTGTATTGTGTGCTGTGTGTGCCTTGTGTGTGTATGTGTTGTGTGCCTCGGCTTATACTCGGGTCAATAACTTTTTCCAGGTTTTTGGGGTAAAATTAGGTGCCTCGGCTTATATTCGGGTCGGCCTATACTCGAGTATATACGGTAATTTTTTTCAGTGCTTTCTCAATATTTTCGAGTGAAATAAGTGGACATTTTAATAAAAAAAATATATGTTTTTCTAGAAAATCATATTGCATGTAAAAGCCCCATTCGTCCCAATTACAAAGGTACCATATGTGTATTAGTAGACACCCATTTCTGCCCGGGAGAGAGCGCAAACTGAAAAGAGTGCTGAAAAGAGTGCTTTATGAGATCTTCAAATTATTTACAAATAACTGCACCTTGCAGTTAAAGTGGTCCTTCACTCTGAATAAGAGCCTATCTTATATGTTTCCCACACCCTGTACATACAGATTGCTCACATTAAAAATCATCCTACCTGCATCTACTGCATGTTATGAGCCTTTCAACATCCAAGATGGCGGCTCATGGAACATCAGGCAGCCTGCAAACAGGAAGTGACTTCTGACTGTGCCGCTCTGCATTCTGGAATTGCTGACCTTTTCCTGATCCCAGCTCTGCTCTGTCTGAGCAAAGCACAGCTATAACCCGCCCCCTGTACTTTATCCCACTCTCCTCTCCGCAGTAAGTGTATTGCTTCTGAGTCAAGATGGCGGCCCAGTGGGGGGAAAGAATAATAAGTAAGTGACTAAAAACGTAAAATATATTAATTTTAGATGCTGGGGAATCGTTTTTTAAGGTTTTGGGCTTTTCAATAAATTATGGTGAAAGGTCCGCTTTAACTATCAAGGATTAGACCGTAACTTAAAAACATTTTAAAAAATGTGGGGTCCCCCCTCTCTAGTAAAACCAGCCCGGGCATGAGCTATGTGGGCTGGTAGACTCACACTAGTAAAAGTCCTTTAATATATATATATATATATATATATATATATATATTTATTTAATTTTATGTTATTTTTACTACTCAACTCTTTCCTTCATTGATCACTGCTGTCTGACAGCTGGAAGTGAGCATTGCAAGCGGGCCACACCTGGCTTCTGCTGCTCACTCCTGCCGCAGGGAGGGGCCTTTTATACCAGTGGCGTAAGGTGACGTTAGCACACTCGCTGGTTTAAAAGGCCGCTCCCTGCAGCGTAGAGGGAGATGACACAAGTCGACACGCAGAGAAGAGTAATAGTGTTCTCTGCTAAGCTGAAGACTCCGGACCCAGGCGCTCATGAAGGTGAGCACCACACAAAGTCGTACTTAGGCCCTTATTTATGAAGGAATAGCGACAGGTAGCGACTGGTGAGCGGCCGGTAATGACGGGCCCCGCCACGAGAACGCCGGCTCCCCACCACAATCACACATTTATCAAGCCGATCCTGCTTAGCGACTGATATAGCGCCATATAGCGACTCATTCATCATTATTCCAGCCTCAGCCCACAGCGCCAGCGTCCGACCTTGAACAGCGACAGGTATGACCTCTCGCTACCTGGCGCTCTCCAATGCATTTCAATGGAACAATCTTTAAATATTAATAATTAATTGTTATTAATGTTTTTTTTTTTAAATGTGAAAAATTCTGTGACCACTTCTGCCATTTTAGATAATTTTTTTAAGGGGAAAAAAATTTAAAAAAAATTGTACAGAATTGATATTACAGGTCTGATATTAATGTATTCATATTACTAAATTATTTTTGGTTTCCAAAAATATGGTGGTTTGGGGGTTAAAAAACTACTTTTAACACATCGTCTCCAGCGCTCGGGGGTTTAAACATGCATTTTACAGGGCGAGAATTTTTTGAGCGTGATTTTTTGATGAATATGGTGGAAGCCGGTCGCTCTGACCAGTCGCTATCATGCGCACCCATACATCGCGGAACCTGTCAAATAGCGACTCGTAACCTTGTATTCAACATTACGCCACACCGACTGAGTCGCTGTCAACAACCGAACAACGGCCAAGCACAGCGACTACTAGCGGGCGCTGTGAAAATGCCGCTACAGTCGCTCAACTGTCGCTACATGTCGCTATTAATAAATCAGCCTCCCCGTCTAATTCAAGCACTGTGAGCTCCCTTGCCAGCAACGCTTCCCCCTCAGACTCACTCCATCCGCTGCTGCTTTCCCATGGTGATTAGCAGCACAGGGTGTATTGCGAAGCTGCTTCAAGAGAGTCCCATACTGAATTCAGCACAGGGATACACGTTGTACACAAAAGACAGATTAGAAAAAAAATGGCAGTGGAGTTTATGTCAAGAATACTCTTCAATCAACAATTCAGCATACACATAATAAATTAGAAACTCTCTGCATTACCTTGCAGACTATGGAGGGAGCTGTGGTCAGAATTGCTGGGATATATAGGCCTCCTGGACAATCTGATGATTTAGATAAGTTGTTAACAGATTAAATCAGTGGAATGGCAGTTGGACGTTGTAATTATGAGTGACATATGCCCGATGTGGACTGGAATATCCCAAGTGCATTGACATGTAAGAGCAGAAATGTATTGGATTAAAAATAAAATCAAGACCGATATGTCACATGTTGGAGTAACTGCTAAAGTGCGGGCAGCAATGGAGAGCGGCCTCCACTGTCAGCTGCTTTGGGGGACCTGAAAGCAGGAAAGTAATAGATCTTGTTAATAATAGTAGTCCTTAAAGCAGAACAAATCCAGGATTTCATTACAAAGAGTTACATGCTGGGTTCATAGCCACTTTAAGAAGTGTGGGCGGCTCAGCAACAGTGCTTGTTCCATCCAGATTTCCTTTGCTCTACTCAGAGTATCAAGAAAACCTGAATGGAGCAAGTGACTCTGGGTGCATCATTGCTTGCGTCTAGCTGTGGGTGTTTCTGTGCCAGTCATTCAGAAAGGATGCCTAACTAGAGGTATGCTGGGGATGCTGCACTAAGATGCAGCAGGGGCTTCTGGAAGGGGTGAGAAGATCGAGTGACCCCCCCAGGGTTTCACAGTGCTGGAGGTTTCAAGAGTTAGATTCTTATAGATTCGAGAGGGGTGTTGTTCCGCTTAAAGTAAGCTGAGCAGGGGTTAGTTAGACCATCCCAGAAGCACATTAGTGCTGTCCACATGGTTGCAGCTAAAAAAAAAAATACACAGAGAAGCAGGGCCGGCTCTAGGTTTGTGGGGGCCCTTGGGCAAGAAAGTTTTAGTGGGCCCCAAAACAGGGAGTCACATGATGTCACCTTTCATCTCCACTGTCACAAATGGGTCATCTGCTGCTGCTGATCACCCTCTAGTCCTTTCAGTTCCCTATAGCCCTGGTTGCATTCTCTACTGCCACCAAGCCGTTACTACTTGCTCTACTGCCACTAAAGACTTTATCATTGCTGTCAGTTGTCACCTGGTTCTCGCCACCTCCATTTCATTCCACCTTCTCCATTGTTGCTGATCATCCCCTGTTGCTGAGGCCAGCCATTCGGTGGTTCGGGACCACTGTAAAATAATACCATGGATGAGTGTGAGCCTGAGTGCGCCCCTGAAGATGCCAGGGACCCTGGCAATTGCCCAGGTTTGCCCTGTGCTGGCGCCGGCCCTGCAGAGAAGCTATTGGACAGAACCACCAGGTAACCAGTATTGCAGGTGCCAGGTGAACTGTCGCACTCGCAGAGCCAACCACTCAGGAGCCAGTGATAAAAGTGAAGTCTATTATACAGATGATGGGCAAGATGTCTAAGACTATTACCTGCCCCCAGGCCAGCCTATGACAACCATGCTGAGTCCCTCCCCCCCAAAGTGATTCGTGGCTGGTTGATCACCGACTGCACATGGACATATCATGTGCAGCAATCAGTAGGCAGCTGTATCAGGCCACCATCTTCTGTCAGCTGAGGTATGCAAGACCCGTTGAGGCCCACTAGTAGATCTGGTCATAGGACCTCTGCTGTCTAGGTGACCATTAATACTCTGACTGATGATCAGTGGTCATCTGCAACCTTTTTTATAGGACAAGAGGACATGGCCTTCTGTTGTTGAATCGCCAGCTAGGAAAACAATGAAAGTCAATGGCACCTTTTTACTTCTAAGAAAAGTATAGAACTTCTTAATTTAAAGCAGACCAAAACCCACATTTTTAACTAGCATCCCCTTATGAAGAGCACCTTTTGCCAGTTTTCACTGCTCCTGCTTCACTCTGATCTGAGATAATGGCGCCTGTTTTAGCCCTAAAGCCCCGCCCCCTCCATTCATTGTCACTGTTGTGTGTGGCAACAATGTCATTGCCACATCTATGCAATGACTGATTGCCTGCCTTCTCACACCTAGGGACAGCAAAAAAAATCAGTGTTCCAGGACGATTCAAAAAGCCTAAGAAGGGGGTATCAGCAGGGATTTTGGACAAATGTATTTCACAAAATTAGTGTGTTTTGGTCTCCTTTAATTGCTGTAGCTTATTTAATAGCTGTATTTACTCCTGCTGGCATTCAGAACACAAAGAGCATCTCCACTCCCTCCTCCCTAATTCTGACCACGAATCAACATCTGAGGCTTGTGTCAGGTTGACGCCCCCACTGTAAGTGGTAGACTTGGATGAAGCCCAAGCTCACTCCAATGCAATGCACAGTTTCCATCACTCAACCCTGCGACTCCCCTCAGCAGCACAACATGAGATAACACTTTATTTTATAATTACTCTGGCAATATAGCTTAATTTTCAAAAAGAAAAAAATGAGAACATTGCCGTGTGTAGGCCTACATAATAGGAGACATACTACAGATTTGCTGAAGCAAGTTTAAATCTGGGTGCATTTAGGTGTGAATTGCCACCAGCATCTCTCTGAGCTTTTTAATTTGTGTGTAAATGTGGGTAAAAAATGTTTTGTTCTAATTCTTCCTAAGGAGTAACCTGTACCAACAATGGGGCATATTTACAGATGAAGAACTTAATTTTTCCAATGAGGTAAGCAGAATTGTTTAGAAGTTTGGAAACAACAGCACTGTATGGGGTGTGCAGAAAAAAGCCGCACATGAGGAGTAGCTAAGCTTTCTGGCACCCGGGGCAAACATTCGAAACGGCACCCCCCACCTATGCTCAGGCTCCACTTTGGTGCCCCCTGATGTACTGCACCCGGGGCACGTGCCCCTCCTGCTCCCCCTAGCTATGCCCCATGTATCCATACCTACAGATGTACACAGAAGTGCATGCGCGAGCAACCAAAGGCTCGCATGGGCCCACACACTCTCGCAAGCATATTTGCACACACACTCCCAGACATGCATGCGCACACAGACGCACATGCTAACACACGCAGACGTACACAGCCCCAGATGTGCATAGGCACACACCCAGTGTAGCACGTGCATACACTCACAGAGAGACACATGCACACACCCGCAGAGGCACATGTTCATTCCACCAGACATGACCACTCAACCATAGATGAGCATATGCACACACCCATGCATGCACGCCTGGAGGCATGCTTATGCTAACTCATCTGCAGAGACACATACACACACACCCACAGATGCGCATGCGCACAAGCCCTTAGTCACTCAGATGCGAATGTGCTCAAAATTGCAACTTCTTGCTTTTCTAGCACTATGTATTCTCTATTTTTTTTTAGCACCATCATCTTCTGTCGCTCTATCACATGATAAGGGAGGTGCTGCGGCTTGTTGCCCGACACAAAGAAAATGAAGTGCATTTCTGAACATCTATGTGTTACTGGGGATAACCTTGCTCTATGGAAATCTGGAGCAAATGAAAGCGACAAACAGCTGTATTCTCAGTCCTCTGTATTGCTTTTTATATGACATAGTCATGGTACAGGCTTCCTTCCCCTTGGAAAGGACCTGCTGGCAATGTATTCACTGCAGGAGCAGTAGGCTTCTATATCTTTCTCAGCAAGTCTCATGGCAAAGCTTTTTCTATGTGTTTTTCAAACCAGATCACCCTGCTGGCTAAAAACTACTTTTTGAATATTAGTCTAAAAGCATAAGATTCATGCCAAGGAAAATAAGCAAATGTTTGAATAGCTGCCGTAGGCAACATGCTGTTTGTACAATTAAAGTTCTAAAGTGTTTATTAACTTATTCAAGTGGAGCTGACCTCAGATGTCCCCTAGTTTTATTAATGCATATCTACCATTCTGGCACTTTAAAACTTACTAATGATCTCATTGTTAGAGTTCTGCTGCTTCCATTCCCTAAGCAAGGCAAGTTTTTCCTGCCTGCTCTGTAGCCTGTTTCTGGAATAAGAGTCCTGCCCTGGTTTTTGAACAGCTGGAAGGAAATGAAGATGTCAAGTCCTTTTATTATCAAACTTTTCTATAAGAAGGTACCAACTCTTTACCATGCAGCCGCTCAGGGCTGGATTGAAGGATAGGCAAACCAGGACTCCCACCCTGGGGCCTCCACCACTTGTTCACAAGGACAGAGATTGCTCTACATTTACTTATGGTGAGCCTACACTAGAATTTCTGCCTAGAGGCCTCCATCATGCTTAGTTTGCTCCTGCTGCCACCACTTTTAAATAGACCATGAGGAGTCTGTATATAAAATTGTTTTTTTGCATTCCAAAGCTGGCAATGGGCCGACTCACACTACAGTTGGACTGCATGTAAATAGCTCTGGGGCCAGATGATCTCAATAAGAAACTATCGAAACAAGTTTCGTAATTTGCCGATCAATCAGAAGAGGCAAGATGAGAGGTTTGTCTAGGCAGACATATATACTCGATCTTATGTAGCTACATATGCTGAATCACCACCATTCTTTTGTTGTCAGCCCTGATGCTGACTGCACAACCACGAGGCCCAATTTACACTTTTAGGCGCAGTCATGCTTTTGATTGTTAGCTATACAGCGATCTCTAGCACCATTGCTACCAAAATACTGCATGCAGGATGTTTTTCAATTGCCCAGCAAGTGCACAGCAAACACTATTGCCTATGTTTGTAAGGCTTATTGCTAGGTGATTGAAATTGCCCCGATATGACATCACAATGTGGCAGTGTGAACAGGGCCTTGATGGACACCCAGCGGCTGTCCAATGCTAAAATAAACATTTTAGTGTGGATGGTCGTGAGGCGCTCCCCTCTATCCAGTCAACAAAATAAGCCTGCTACCAATATGAGGCTGAAGGCTGTGGCATGCACAACCATCCAGGAAGCACCTGACACTGAAGAAGGGCATTGATGTTTTTAAATATATCATGTTTGATATAAATGATAAAGAGAGACTAATTCTAATAGCTCTGTTAGTTTCCCAGTGGCATACTGTTCGGTTAACAGTGGTATAGGGTCTTTCTCTGCATCTGCCTTTCATCAGAGGTTGCTTGTTTGGCGAATGCCCTGATAATCTTGTAAAGGCGGCAACTGGGGTACAGTTACCTGGTTTTCACAAAAGAGGAAATCAAGGCCCCATTTCGCAGATCCTCTAATTCCCGTTCCTTTTGAGGTTTTGGGGGTATCCAGTATCAGACGCAGAGAGGATTTATGGGGTAAGCAGAAGGCTCAGGGTAAACCGTAATCCTCCAGGCAAAATAAATCCAAGCCTTCCTCCAAATACTCCCTGACACGGAGGGACACCCTCACACTGCTAGGTGGGTGGACTTTGCTTCTGTGTGGACAAACCATGTGCCATGGAGTTTGGAGCCATGCCTCTGTGCAAGTTTGTAACATCAAGACTTTCCCAACTAACAGAGAAAGCAGCAGCCCTCTGGTCTGAGGTTACATTATTTTACTCTACTCTCTCTCTGTTGTTCACTAGAAGGATAACATGCACTGTGTATGCAATCCTGTAACTCAGGTCTGTATGTTCTGAATGGAATTCTTAATTGCTGGAGCAGGGAATGTCCACCGGCATCATCCCGGAAGTCCCAGCCGGTTGCTTGGAGTGGTGTTCTCCGCATTGCCCGCACTCCAGCCCACCAATTCAAGCCATTTCTTTTCTTTTATCACATTAGCATGATCGCTATTGGAATCGGGCAGAGCGGGGGTTATGTTTTTTTTGCAGGAAGGGGCTTCAGTGGCCCTTTAGGTTGATTGTTAAAAAGGGTTAAAACATTTACAAAAAGATTTTGACCATGCTGCTAGCTCCACACTGGCCAAAAAGACATGGTTCACAGATGTGGTAAGGATGGCAGAACCATTGTCATGGAGTTTACCTGACCATCAGGGCTCTCTACTGATCCAGGCTCGGTAGGGCAGGACTTGGAGAACTATTGTTGTCTGGTGAGAAGCCAAGGGATACACCCAGTGGCATAACTAAGGGGTTAATTTATGAGATGCTAAAGACACATAGTGCCAGATGAGTGTCAGGTAATGCCAGGTCCCAGTGCAAAAGGTGTAGTTATCAAGACAAACATCAATAGTGCCTATGATAGTGCCTACCATCATCATCATCTATCATTTTTATTTTTTATTTTTAATGCATAGATGGCCATTGTATGCTTGCGCACACATTTAACCCATCCGTGCAGTGAGTGTACACGTGCCCGGAGCGGTGGGCTGCCCTAATTACGGCGCCCGGGGAGCGGTTGGGGGGTTAGGTGCCTTGCTCAAGAGCACTTCAGTCATGTCCCAGGACCGGGATTCAAACCTGCAACCCTCCAGTCACAAGTCCGCTCCCCTTACCTCTAGGCCACAACTGCCCCTATTTTTTTATTTTTTTTTTATTTTTAATATCATCAGTTCTTTACAGCGCCAGATAACACCAGGAGCTCACCCGGCACAGTGTGGCATTATCCATGGGTTTCAATGTGCTGGGATGGTTATAATTGTAGGCCACTTTTGTTAATTTTTTCTTTGGCTGATGCATGTGCCACAGGCTGTTTGGAATTGGTTTTGTATACATTTTATGCAGTTTTGTCTAGTGCTGCAAACTTGTGATTTGGGCTGTGCAAAACATGTGTCCTGTCTTTCTTGTGTCCCCAATTCCCGGTGTTTTTTTTTTTTTTTGTGTTCCCATGCCCCCCAAAAATAACCAGGGATTGCCACAGGCGCATAGGAATGCACCTGGAATCCCCTTCTGTGAGCGCCAGCACAGGCGCTGTGTATTTTTTCATACATCCAGTTACTTTCCTGCACTTCCAGATGGCTGGGCGCAGTACCCATGGCCAGGTTGGGAAAAAACGCGGTCTGTCTCCCGGCGGCTCAACAGTGTGGGTGCAGATAGCAGCTCTTGCGAGACACTCATCTAGCGCCTGCTGCTTCAAATGTTAAATATGGCTGCCTATAGTGTAAGTAAAAATCCTTGACACCTGCAAGGAGCGACAGTTCAACAGAAGAGGTGTTGAAGTTTTCCATTGAGGAAGACATATTTAGAAATAACAGCAATCTATGGGGAATTCAAACACATTTAAAGAGGTTCACTTGTACTGTATTTAAATATTGCATAGCTTGGTAGTGGGGGCCATGATTAATATTAATATTTTTTTGCGGGCACTAGATGAGAATTTAAAAAAACAATCCCAAACAGCCCAGGGTTTCCATGGCACATGCACAAGCCCCCCCAAAAAATAAAAAAATGAATGCTAAAATAATTATAACCATCCCAGCCCATTGAAATGTATAGGATAAGGCCACACACTGTAGGGAACTTAGTCCCGGCACCCTGCACACAGGTTGAAGTTTTTCTATAGTCAGGATTCTGAGTTTTTCCAAAGGGGACTTAAGGACAGGCTACAGCTCAATACCTTTAAGGGACAGGCTTTGGCATTGTCCATTTTCTATTCAGGGACTCTAGCAGAAAATAGGCTGGTAAGGAGTTTCATGCAGGGTGTTTCCCCCGGGAAGGCCTTCATACTGCCTTGGGACCACAATCGGGGTTTGTCTGCTTTACAATGTTTTTGGTGGATGATGATGGATGATGTTTTTGGTGGCAATCACTTCCATTTGGTGGGTATCGAAATTGCCAGCCGTGAGGTTTAAACTACTATACATGATGCTGAACAAAGATAAGATAGTCTTTTGGTTTAAGCAGGATTTTCTGTCGAAGGTGGCTTCTCCTTTTCATCTTAACGAGGAAGATGTGTCTCCATCTTTATTTCCTTGTCCTACCCCCCACCAGGGAGAGGCTTCTTCATTCTTTGGGCATAGTCATGTTACTTAAAGGAGCAGTATCGCAAATTTTTCTTGGTGACTTATATTTAAATGGTACTTTGAATGTAAGTTGTTGGAGTAAGAATTACAAATGTAGAAAAAAATGATGTGTGTGTTGAGCAGCTGGAGACTAATAGCTCATGTTTATGTCTTCTGAGTGTCGGGATCGACACTCTGGCCTGTTCCACCCTGAGGAGAGGGGTGAAACAATGTATCAAAGTATCAGCTGTTCAGTGCTGGCAGCCGTCCAGCATAAGATAACAACATTGCAACATTGCCTGGCCAGAATCTAAACAGAGAGAAAAGCTCTAGAAGTCATTTAGCTGAGTAGTTTTCCCTTCATGTTGGCTCTGCTGCAGAATCTTTCAGTTTACCATTTTCTCTTTCATATTCTTATTTTTCATTTTTCCATATGATCTTTCTTTCAGTTTTGTGTGTTTTGAGCAAAGCCCAACCCAGGATTTTCACTATCTGGAGTTTTGTTTTGTGCCCCTAGGGGCATCCCGACTTGGGATGCCCTGATATGTGAAATCCCCAAGTTCGCCTGTGAAAACGTACCTTTCCCTGTCCCACAGCGCATGCGCAGGCTCTCATCCAATCAGCTCTGTTTGCACACAGATGGGGAGCCTGAGCACTAACCTTCCTGGCCGCCCGGCCTGTCTAAATGACTATCTGCGTGAGCGCGCCAGAAAAATGGGGGGATCTGTGGTTATCCAGGGGTCGTTTCACACAGTGGGCATCCTGATTTAGAATGCCCAAGGGGCAAGGTCAATGGCCGGGTCTTATAGACTTCAGGGTCGGCAACTCAGGGTTTTGTTCCACTTTAATACCTTTAGATTTTCCTGCACAGTTATTCAAAGAAGAATTTCAGTTATTTTAGTTTAGTTTATTTTGTATAGATTTTACACATTTGAGTCACCTGGTCTCCTAACAAAAGCAGCACCTCACACACACACAGCCGTTACCACTGATTAGTGTCAGCCTCTGAGGTAAAGAGTTGCTAGGAGACCAGTGGGCTAAATGAAGCAGCTCACTAAATACAACCCAGCAGATCCCCCTATTCAGCAAATGGACTGAGCCTATTTCTATCGCCAGATTATTTATACACATGTTAGAAGCTATTGTGTGGCTATTTAATTATTTATCTTTTTTAATGCAAATTTTGCGATACTGCTCCTTAAGTATTACCTGACCACTACTCATGAAATACGCAATTTTGTTCCTGATTCCTAAGGGTCCAAGGAAAGGTCTAGCACTGGCTATGTCTACAATCAGTGAATGGATCAGGCAAGCAGTGATCAAGGCTTAAAGTGGACCAACACCCAGGATTTTGACTATCCTGGGTCTTGGTCCACTTCGGTGGGGCACCCCCGATCAGGGTGCCCCGCTGTGTGAAACCCCCCCGATCACCCAAAAAACTCACCTCTCCCTGCTCCCAGCGCCGACGGACAAGCGGTTTGACAGCCGCGGACAAGCGGCTCCTCCGCCTCCCGCGCGTCACTCTTGACGCGCGCGCGCCCGCGCGTCACTCTTGACACGCGCACCCACGCTGGCCATTCACAGACGGCCGGCGCGGGCGCGCGCACGTCTAGAGGGGCGCGAGGGAGGCGGCGGCGGCCGGGCGCCGCCGACTAAAAGGTAAGGGGATTTGGGGTGTTTGGGGGGGTTTCACCCCGCGGGACATCCCGATCTCGGATGTCCCGCGGGGAGGGAGGTGATCGGCCCGGGAATCTTATAGATTCCCGGGCCGATCACCGGAGGGTGATGGTCCACTTTAAGGTCAAAAAGGAAAGGATGCTCGTTTTGAGCGTACCTGGTCCTCTGTTCACACCTTTACTAAATTCTACAAGGTATACATAAGGTCGTCAGCAGATGCAGCCTTTGGATGTAAGGTGTTGCTGACAGTGGTGAATTATTATCTTTGTTAATGTTTTTTGGCTGTGGTTACACAGTTGTTTTGGTTTTACATGTTGGTATCCCACCCTAAGAGCAGGCACTGTTGAATTGCAATGCCCTGGAATGATATAGGAGAGAAAATTAAATTCTGTGTTCTAACCTGTAGAATAGTTTTCTCTCTTCTTCCATTCCAGGGCATCTGTTGAGTTGCGTGTATTAATAGGATACGGAAGGAAAAGGTAATTTTTAGGCCATTGTGTTGGGCTACATTTGGCATTGTCCTAAACTGTTTTACGTTTTAAAATTGAAGAAGGAATCGCTGAGATATTGAGGTTTACAGTTTCACCTTTGACCTCTCTTCTGAAGCATGTGGGCGTGACCCTTGGCTCTGTGATGCCGCATAATAATCAGCATTATGGGCGGGGTCTGTAAAACAGGCATTCTCATCACCCTGGCTGTTCTCCCTCTCTCCCAGTGTCCACAGTCGTATAATGTGGCGCTTTAGACTACCAGCTTAGCCTTATTATTGGTGGCCTATGGCAAGGGAATTTAGGGTTTGTGCCACTACTCTTTCAGAAGCAGCTGTTTTCTGACAGGAAGGCAAGAGCACAGCCATGATGAGGTGAACTGCTGAATGACAGACAGGTAAGGCACTTTGCCTACAGAGTCCCTTTAGCATTAAAAATATTATTTATAGAGGGGGGATAATGGCAATTAATTAAAGTTGGCTTTTATTCTAGGCAACAATTTTTTCCATTGCTCCCGAGCAGCTTTGTCTTCCTGGCATGGGAAGCACAGCCAGAAGTATATATAGACAGGAGCTACACAATTTTATCATGTAAGGATGTACAGAGTTCTGCCTGTTGCAGGTGTAAAAAAATGTTGTACTCACTGTAAGTTATTTTTATTGCAGTCGTATGAACACACAGGCATATTCTGATTCATTCATGCCTATTTTAGAGACAACCGAACATAACGGGCAGGCTGATTCACTAATAGTGGCAGGTAGCGACAGATGAGCGTCTGTATTGCGGCGCTATGACCGACCGCTAGAGGCCGCCCCGATCAGCCATCAGTCACTATTACAGGGCTCCTCAGTCGCTATAAAGCCACTGTACAATTGCTCACCCAAATCTAATAGTGTCGAGGCGTTATAATGTTGTAAGAATGCTTACATTTGGAATAATTTTGTATTGTCTATGCTCACACAGGCAATACAAGATTATTTAGCCAATTTTTTTTTTTTTTTGGGTGTGTGTAAAATGAAATAAACTCCTGACAACAAATGTTACTCAAAATATGAAAATATTTATTAATGGTTAAAAAAATCCCAACATGGGCAAAAGGCAAATCCGCATGGCGGCAAACACCATACCCCCCCCACCCTACGGCTTTTTCTTCTTCCCCAGCAGCATAAATCTGGTCCGTCAGACATACTGCCACAGTCTGCGATGCTCGTTATTGCAAGCTGTAGGGTGAAAGAAAGGTCATTATTATGTGTATCACAAAAATCTTAATGCATCTATGAGAGGTCATTAAATTTACTGCTTCATTTTTATGACTTCTCAAATTTAGGACCAGACAAAAGGGGGTGCCCCACTACCCCTGGATGGGGGGAAAACAACCAGAGACTGACAATGGCACTCTGAGGTATTTAAATCGTAAGAAAGTTTATTTTGACATCTAAATCACATACTAAGACATGTTAAAATATTTACGTTTTTTAAAAAACATATATGACAATTATGTCCATACTACTGACAAGGAGTAGGGGAGGGGGGGAACCTATACAGTGGGTTGTTTAAAGGTGCTAGTGGATTTATTAGAAACTCATAAACAGATATTCATATACACACTAAAGCCTTGTTAAAAAAATATATATATACATGTGCAATTGCCAAAGAAAGTGCTAAGTGCTATATACAGTGCATCAATATCAAGCATATAGGCAATAAAAGAGTCCAAACCATGAAACAAACAAAACAGTAAATACCTGACAAATAAAGTGCTGAGTGCAAATGACCGCTTTCTATAGGCAAACTTGTGGAGTAGCAATGGGAGCTAAGTGCGCTCCATCAGTTGCGAATCTGTTCTTGGGGTGGTGGGAGAGGGAGACGGTATTTGGCCCCGAAATGTCCCTGTACCACCCCCGTCGTACATCGACGACATACTTCTGCTATGGCAGGGCCCCAAAGATGTGTGTGTCTCCTTCCTCAATAGACTTAATGAGAACTCTTTTAACATCTTTCTTACATCATACATTGCAGATGATAGCATCGGCTTCTTGGATCTCTCAATCTCCAAACAGGCCAATGGTAGTCTCCAGACAACTTTGTACAGGAAAAAGACGGCGGTAAACAGCTTACTACACTATGATAGCTTTCATAGTAAGAACATGAAGGATGGGATCCCGATGGGGCAGTTCCTCAGAGTGAGACGTAACTGCTCTACTATGGAGGAATTCACTGTACAATCGCAGGCTTTGGCTGATCGGTTCTACAAACGTGGGTACCCTAAACATGTGGTGAAAAAGGCGCTGAATAGGGCAACACGTACAACAAGGGAATCTCTCTTACAACCCAAAAATAGAAAGGTTGCTCAAGATGAGGTAAGATTTATCTCCCAATACAACAACTCTTGGCCCCAGTTACGCAGGCTATTAAACAAACATTGGAACATCTTGAGAACCGACCCTTATCTAGCAAGATGGACCAGACATGGTCCTAAGATGGTGGCACGCAAGGCCCCCAATTTGGGGGATAGAATCTGCAGAAGCCATTTCTCTAGGCCTAATACATGGTTGCATGACATCAGTACTAAGGGGAGCTACCCATGCGGTCATTGCAACATATGCCCGCACATGGACACTAAAAAGGAAGTGGTTAATTTTAGAACCAAAAGAGTTTACCCCATAAAAAGCTTCCTTAACTGTAGAACAGTGGGGGTAGTATACCTGCTCATATGCAGTTGTTCCAAAATATATGTGGGCGAGACTAAAAATACATTAAAGGCAAGAATACAGGCCCACTTCTCCTCGATCCGCTTGGCAAAAAGGAACACAGACCAGGGTTGCCCTGTCCCTCCAGTAGCGAGGCATATGTTGAATTACCATGACAGCAATTTCAGGGAGTTAAAGGTAGTGGCCTTGGAAAAGGTTCATTTAGGAATACGGGGGGGGCGACATTAAAAGACGCCTACAACAGAGGGAGCTTCGTTGGATATACCAACTAGATGCACAGCAACCTTTTGGCCTTAATGAAGAGGTTTCATTTGCACCATTCTTGGGGGAATAATTTGTTATCTGGGGCCTTGGTAGTCTATGAGAGGAACTTCTCGGGTTCAACAGATACTGCCAGAATTGGCTTTTGTGTGTGTTTTCCGTTTTAGGAGTACTGGGTGGGCTTCACTCACTGGTATATAGTTGTAGGATAAGTAATGCCTTCCACATTAGAAAGGTTTTGTCACCAATATGGGTCATTATGTTTTTGATCTTCTTTTTGTTCCATTTGGGTTTTAAGCACCGGTATCCTCCTAATATTGTGAGGACTGTTGTTTTGCTTTGGGTTTTTTCACGTGGTGTGTTGTCCCCTTTTCTGGTTTTGGGACTGTGTGTGGCACACTATTACATACACAGTGGTGGTTTGTGGATCCTCCTTTTCCTTTTTCCTTCTTTTTCTTTTTTTTGAGGGTAGCATACATGATGGTGCACTCTCTGAAAACTAGTCATGTGATTGTATGGTTTATTTCTAATACTTTTCTTTTTCATTGCCAGCCTGGCTAGAGGTTCCTTGATGCGCCCCTTTTCCCTTTTCCCCCTTTCCCCTTCCCCCCCCGTGTTTTTTCCTTGTTCCTTTCCCCCCTCCCCTCCTCCCCCCCCCCTCCCTTCCCACGAGCGACAGTGAGCAACTAACTCGGAGGGCTTGAAATTTACACAGAATGAATTATGGACCCATGTGGAATCTTTGGATCAACATTAAAGTGAATAAGACAACAAGCAAATTCATATGGACAGATACCTTTGCATATTTTCTTTCTGCTGTTGTTATTACAAGTGCCTTGTTCTCTTCTTTCAAGACCTATATTCTCTCCCATATTGCCTCCCCCTTTCTTTACCTTTTTACCTTCCCCATTTTGCATTCTTTCTTCTGTGTTCACCATGTGAACACATTTACATATATATGCGTGTAAGCAAAAGTATATAGTATAGCATGAAATAATGTGTTTAATGCTCATATATAATACAGTTTCTGGGCTGCCATGTCTCTACCGATGTGATTCATGTTACAGACATTTATTATTTATTGACAGTTTACTTATGAATGATGTGGTCTTAGTGTGTATAGTTTTCATGTTTCATGTTTGCTCGTTGTCCAACGGGGGATACTCACCTTCATTGTGCCAGTCCCGCGCTGTCTCTGGACAGCCGTGACACAGCGCCTCCTCCACTACGCGGCGGGGACGGCTGTGCCCGGCTCCGGACGTTTATTGCCATCACACGCATCCATGTTGGAGCGCATACGCGTCATATCCGGCGGGCGGTACGGCGGCGCACTTCCGGCCGGAGTGCGCCTGCCGACCGCCGGCGTCCTCACAGCGTGGGGCTGTGGCACGGGGATGGGTGAGTATTTAAGAGCTCCAGCTGACACTATTCACTGGATACTCTGCTTGAGGAAGTGACGGTGACGTCACGAAACGCGTCCAGGGTCTGCTTATGCGAGGGGGGCTACAGCGGTCATTTGCACTCAGCACTTTATTTGTCAGGTATTTACTGTTTTGTTTGTTTCATGGTTTGGACTCTTTTATTGCCTATATGCTTGATATTGATGCACTGTATATAGCACTTAGCACTTTCTTTGGCAATTGCACATGTATATATATTTTTTTTTAACACGGCTTTAGTGTGTATATGAATATCTGTTTATGAGTTTCTAATAAATCCACTAGCACCTTTAAACAACCCGCTGTATAGGTTCCCCCCCTCCCCTACTCCTTGTCAGTAGTATGGACATAATTGTCATATATGTTTTTAAAAAAACGTAAATATTTTAACATGTCTTAGTATGTGATTTAGATGTCAAAATAAACTTTCTTACGATTTAAATACCTCAGAGTGCCATTGTCAGTCTCTGGTTGTTTTCCCCCCATCCAGGGGTAGTGGGGCACCCCCTTTTGTCTGGTCATTTGTAGATTCGCTTGGGGGAAACCAGAGCAGGGCACTAGAATATTATTCTTAACCCTAGTTGGTGCCATCTATACTCCCCTCTCAAATTTAGGGATATAGAATATTAGGCTACTGTATGGAATTATTTTACATTGTTATTTTATGTTCGGCCCTACCATTTGCTTTCATCCACCCTTGCCTTACTAGTTTACTTCCATTTAGAAAGCAATGAATGGCTAATTCAGCTTTTGAGGAGTGTACCTGTTTACTTTAAGTAATGATGTCCATAGGATTTTAAAATTCTTTCAGTTAATACAATTTTAGGTCTACACGTTATTAGGGAAACATTTGTTTAGTGACCACACACATTCACAGGCTGCATGTGTTATGTTTTTGATCTTAACCTAAGCAGAGCCAACCATCTAGCATGCATACATGCAATTATAATTGTTGGTTCCCAAAATATCATCTATATGTCTCATTATTAACCCCATCAGGTCACGAATCTTGCTGTATGGTCATGTATATAGACATATGTTTGATATTTATGTTTACCGAAAATTGCATCTGTTTTTAGCAAAAACACAACAGGACAAAACATAAGTGTGGAAAAATGGATATTAAGATTCAACAACTACGTGTGGTTGTAATTTTTCAATTATGGTCTAACAATGTCCCTAAATATTTAAGAATGCATTGTGGAAAATTGACCAACAATAGTTATCCAATGTAGTACATACATTTGCATGGTATTTAGGGGTTCATAAGTTGAGCTGTTTGTGTGAACTAGTCCACATGGGCCACTCAATAGCATTTTGCAGATTTTTCATGCATTTTTGCCAAATAGTGCCACAGTCATGCAAATTATAGTAGGTTAAACTGTCTTGGATTGGCGATTTAGAACACATGCACATGTTGCAGCAGTACAAGAAGCACATTTCCTGTTACAGTAGCAGTGCTGCATCATGCTTATTAAATATACAATACTATTTAGCACTACTGTACTTTGCAATGAAATGGCGTTGTGTGACAGAAGTGCATAAAAAACATGCAACATATAATGCTGTATAGCAGCAAACATGTGTATGTCATTTTAAACTACATTAAATACACCATTTAACTCAGAATTAAAATACACTTACCACGACTATGCCCGAGTGCAAGATCTGCATAGCTGGTGGAGGTGCCGGCTCTATGATGCCCTGTAAAAAATGTAATGTTGTATAAGTAACAACAAGGTCACCATGAAACTAAACAACCACAATAAGAAATGCACTCACCAGGGGATGAGCTGCTGCTGGTATCCCAGGGAGGGCTCTGAGGTGGAGGCGTGGAGCCTCCACTCCTTACAATGGGACCAGCAGATCCCTCACCTCCTCCCCACTGGGACTCCCCACCTGAGAGGGGCCACAAGGGGTTTGAGACTCAGCTGAGCCCGACTGTGAGGAGCTGAGGCTCCATACTGCCCTCACCCCAGCAGCATGCTCCACTGGGGCGTCATCCCCTTCTTCCCCTGGGTCCTCAAGATGAGAACGACGAATGGGACCCTCAGACTCATCCGAGTCCACCACTCTGGCGCGGGGGAGGAATCCCTTCTCATGATTTCCCAGGAGAGGATGCTTATCTGTGGAGAGGAAACAAAAGGCAAAGAGGGACAAATTACAATCCAATACATCACTCATCACACATTCGATATCAAACAAGTATGTAGTGCTTTCAAAGCTGATAAACGTCCTCATTGTCCCGGCGCTTGAAATCCGACCAATTTTGTATGATGGATCTTTTTGAGAGCTTGGTGTTAAAGCGCCGGGTCACTGTGGCTTACACCTCCATCACTATGCTGCTTTTTGCACTCAGGGCATAGTCGTACTCTCTGATGCAGAAATCCTATAAAAAAAAAAAAAAAACAATCAAATATAAATATTTGCACATTCACATAGCAATATCTACATATAACATTGCATTTCCAGGTTTTACCACAAAAATACCTTTAGACAGATTCAAAACATTACAATGACAAACAATTTTTCCAATTCAAAAACAACAATACGAAAACCTTAGAAACATCTAAAGCATTATAAAGCCAAAAAATACAGTACATGTAGGAGATAAACAAATACAATTATAACGGGTATTTTTTCAAAAAAAATTAAAAAATACACACAATTTTTACAACCTGGCCATTAACCCGAGGATCCACCCTCTTAAGCGTGTTCTTCTGGCAGGTCGGGGAGGGGTGGGGGGGAAAGAATCTGAGGAATAGCTGGGGAGAGGTCTGGCTGGGCGTCTGGGCCTCATAATGGTTCCTCGGAGGTGGAAAACCGGAAGTCACAAAAACGAAAGTGAAAGCAAAACTTTGGACACTCCTCGCATTTAAAATACGCTAACACACGCCAATAATTCCGCTATGAAATGCAAAGTTTACAATGCGTACGCATACCAATGTTTGCCGCTAGAGACACACATGCAAAACCCATATTTAACAACTGTGGAGTGCTGCATGCTGCGAACGACAGCGACAGCTCAGTGCGACCGAATGCCTGCAAATCCTACCATATTCAACCCAAATTCACAGCGACCGAACCCAGTCGCTCTAGATGGTGTGGATGGAGGACATAGCGGCAGTCGTTGTGTGCTTAAAATGATTTTTAGAAGCCAAGAACAACATATAAGCAAGCTAAGTACAATGCAATGCAATTACATTGTTGGAGGAGTGTGACTATAACAATTTAATTGCAGACTTTAAACAACATTTTTCTTGAAAAAAATTAAAAACAACCAAAACATATATACAGTTCAGGAATAATGTATTAAACATTTGTAGTATTTTAAAACCCTCCCCCCCCCCCCCCAAAAAAAAACACGAGGAATGGCATTTAATGATCGTCCATTGAAATGTATGGGAGAGTGGCAGGTAGCGAGAGGTAATAGGTGGCGCTGTGAAAGTGTGAACGCCGGCGCTGTACGCTGAGACGGGCATAATGATGAATCGTACGCTACACGGCGTTGTCCCAGTCGCTCATCAGGATTGGCTTCATAAATGTGTAATTGCGTGCTGGGGCCGGCATTCTCTTGCCGATACCTCTTGATACCTGTCGCTAAATAGCCACTACCTGGCGCTATCCATTCATGAATAAGTATTACAGAATCAGACGAGCCCATGTCTACCATACAACAAAAACCTAACTGCCTTTCTTATAGAAAAAAAAACATGCTAGGACATGCATGGTACTGCCTGGTGCACGTGTAAAAAAGAACATTTAGTAGTTATAGAATATTTTTTATACTGTTGCATGAAAGTTGTGACTTATTTTTATTCTGGAATGATGAGTTATATCCATCTGTCTCTAGGCATGAGAAATTCAGAAAAGGCAGGCGTCTTTCATACAATGGAAAAGTATGTTCAAGTGTAAAAGCAGATGTCAAAAAAGCAGCTTAATCGCACACCCATGTACACCTCAGAGCAACTTGGAAAGACAAAAGTCCATCTTCCCACTTTCCTAACTTTCCAAGTTGCTTTGAAAATATAGTGGCAACTTTATTGTTGACAATTTATCATATTAAAATGATTATTAATTGTTAGATGGACTAAAGTATTATTTACACCTTACATATTTTTACAGGCTAACGATAACTGTATAGATTGCCTGAATGGATTACTAACAGGTCCCAGCCAGCTATGGGCAAGTGTTGGAGCCCCAGGTGTCTTCAGAGGTCGGTATGGGAGCCATGTCATGGGATGATTCTTATGTAGGCCCCACCCACAGGCCAGTTGTCCCACATGAAGTCTTACTTATGATTGGCTTTACGAGTCAGGACCGCAGTATGATCAGCAGCAATGGAAAAATATGACAAGAAATGGAGGGCAATTGGTGACAGGTCAAAAGGTGGAGAGGACAGGGGATGACTGGCAACAGTGATAGACTCCCCCAGTGGCAGTGGAGGACTGTGGGATGATCAGCATCAGGAGAGAAAGCAGTAAGGTCTGAAAGGCGATTCGCCAAGAGGAAGATTGGTGACAGCGGAACATGACATGATGTGTCATGTGACGTGACACACCGTAAGGGGGCCTACTTAGACTATCATGCCCAAGGGCCCATATAGACTTGAAGCCAGCCCTGAAGTGATCTATTAATTTTATTAGTGGGAATAGGGTATCTTCCTAGTGGGGTGTCTCTTCTGATCAATTCTTATTTTAAGTTATTTAATTGATGAACTTTTGGGTCAAACATATGAGCTCTTCTCCTCCAGTTTCAGTGATGTTGATTTCCATTACATCATTGAACTTCTCCTCCTTGCCTCACTTTGTTCCCCCTGCTACCTGGTCACACAGGAACCAGCTCCCTCGGTGATTGGCAGCAGGGGTGTATCGCTAGGCTGCTTGAGAGCTTCCCAAGGTGGGATTTAGAAAGGCTGGAGGAAAGGCACAATGTTGGCCCCTGGGGCCGACAGCACTGAGACTGTAGAACAAGAGTGCACAGGAAGTAGTTGGATACATTTTGCTGGCATGCCAGTAAGTTCCATTTACATTTTTTTAATGTCTGTTCAGTCTCATTAAAAGAGGGTGGTATAATATGGTGGTAAAAGGATCAGAGCTCCTGCATCGGAAGCACTGCCTGCCCCGGTGCCCTATTTCCTCAGCCTGTAATGTGTGCAACTAATGTCGGGGAGCCATATTCAAGTGACTACAGTCACACTTTCACTTCCAGTGCCGATCTCTCACAGAGGAAATTATATATATATATATATTTCCATACCGCTTACCTCAGGGAGTGCAGCCTAATGGAAAAGGACAAGTAATAAACACCTTGTTTTAATCATCACTGCTGTTGGGCCGCACCCTTCACTTTCCCTCCAGGGCTTGTTTCCTTTAGCACTGTGTGTTCTAGGTCACAGGGCTGCAGTGCCATTAACCACTCTTTGCCATGCACTACATTGTGGTGTGTTTTTATTTATTCAGCTGAATTAACGGAAGCCAAAAATACTGAAATTGAAATACGTGTGGTTGGGATTTACCTGGCATATTGCAACACATTGTGCTTCTGCAAGAAAACATAGGGAATGACACAGGACAAAATAAATTCAGGGGTTTATTCATCAAGGGATAGCGGCAGGTAATGCCTTGTAAGCGGCAGGCAGCGTCTGGTGAACGCCGGGCCATGTACGCAAAACCACATTTATGAAGGCGATTCTGGTGAGCACCTCTAACAGCACCATGTAGCGTCCGATTCATCATCACAGACGGCTCAGTGTATACTGCCGGCGCTCTGGTATTACCTGTCGCTCTCCCATACATTTCAATGGACGTTGCTTTTCTTCTCTTAAAACAGGGTTTTCTTTTAATTTTTTTTTCCTTCAAATACTCGTGTCACCTCTCCTGGCCTAGAAAGAGTCATTTTTTAAAACTTTTTGGATTTTAAATATTTTTATGCAGAATTGTCATTACAGGTCTGGCATTAAAGTATTAATGTCACAATGTTACAACAATGTAATTCCATGTGTTTTCGCTTTGTTACTGATGGATATGTGTTCAAAAACAGACTTTAATCACACAGCGTCTTCAGCGTTTTCTTGATGGATATGGTGTGTGTCGGTCACACTGAGCAGTCGCTCCCATATTGCGCTGTACTGGTGTTAGAGCGACCGACATCAAATCATCAATGCCGGCCAGGTTACTAGAGCGACTGAGGCGCTCTGTAATAGTGACTCATGGCCGATCAGAGCGACCACTAGCAGTTGCTCTTAGCGCCGCTGTACAGACGCTCATCTACAGATACCTGGCACTAGTAATGAATCAGCCTGTGAGGGGTTTATTCACCAAGGGATAGAGGCAGGTAGTGCCTTGTAAGCAGCAGGCAGCGTCTGGTGAATGCCGGGTGCTGTACGCAATACCACATTTATAAAGGAGATTCCGGTGAGCGCCTCTAACAGCGCCATGTAGAGTCCGATTCATCATCACAGACGGCTCAGCGTATACCGCCATAGCTCTTAGCGCCGCTGTACAGACGCTCATCTACAGATACCTGGCACTAGTAATGAATCAGCCTGTGAGGGGTTTATTCGCCAAGGCATAGAGGCAGGTAGTGCCTTGTAAGCGGCAGGCAGCGTCTGGCGAATGACGGGCGCTGTACGCAATACCACATTTATGAAGGAGATTCTGGTGAGCGCCTCTAACAGCGCCATGTAGCGTCCGATTCATCATCACAGACGGCTCAGCGTATACCACCGTAGCTCTTAGCGCTGCTGTACAGACGCTCATCTGCTGATACCTGGCACTAGTAATGAATCAGCCTGTCAGTGTATTTCAAAACCCAAGAAGGCAAAAGCAAATGAGCCCATAAGGCACTGATGCCTCTTTGGCAAAAGAGACTTGCTCTAATTGGGGGTCATTGTTTTATATAGCTAAAAAAATGCATATTAAAGGGACCCTATAACTAAAATAAAAAATGCTTGTATTAATTTATTTTCTGATTTACATGTTACTCACAGCATGCAAGCCTCCAGCAGCCACCCACCATTTGCAATTGCAGTCAGGAGGATGGAACTCTAGCCCCACTACTATCATTGTTAATGAAATGCCAGACTCTATTTAATGTAACAGAGCATGTCTGGATGTTCCTTGGTGCGCACTTGCCACATGTGGCAGTGGGAAGGGCGAGGGGGAGTCAGCACCGAGTCCAATCTGCAAGATGTTTGGAAGATCCAGATCCTATATCAGCTGCTGTAAGAGATTAGTTTTTGGCTTTGTTAACTGGGCAGATCATTTTAAATTACACCCCTCTTATTAATTTCCTTTCCACATTTCCTCCATCTCTCCCTTTTCCATGTTTCTTCAATCTCTCTCTTGTGTCATATTTTATCCTTCTCTTCCTTTAAAGTGGACCTTCACCATGAATAAGAGCATCTCTTATATGTTCCCCACACCCTGTATATACAGATTGCTCACATTAATAATCATCCTACCTGCATCTACTGCACGTTATGAGCTTTTAAACATCCAAGATGGTGGCTCATGGGACATCAGGCAGCCTGCAAACAGGAAGTGTCTTCTGACTGTGTCGCTCTGCATTCTGGGATTGCTGACCTTTTCCTGACCCCAGCTCTGCTCTGTCTGAGCAAAGCACAGCTAAAACCCGCCCCCTGTACTTTATCCCACTCTCCTCAGTAAGTGTGATGCTTCTGAGTCAAGATGGCAGCGCCCGTATCCAAAAATCCTGAACAGAGTTGCAGCCCAGTGGGGGAAAGAATAATAAGTAAGGGACTAAAAACTTAAAATCTATTAATTTTAGATGCTAGGGAATCATTTCATAAGGGTTTGGGCTTTTCAGTAAATCATGGTGAAGGTCCGGTTTAAGCTCCCATATTTCTTCCTCTTTTATGCATTTCCCTGTCTTTCTCCACTTTAATTCTGCATTTCTCTGCATTCACACATTTATTTGTTTCCCCCATTCCCATGTTTGCTCTCTCTTTCTGTTCTCTACATTCCTTCCACCTCCTTCCCTTTGAGTGTGAATGTGTGTGTCTGGGGGCAACATTTTCCCTAAGGCCAGAGTGGCCGGGGTGACCATGCAGAATTTGTGTATGTACAGTCCAAGGGCATGAGCACTAAAAGTGCATAGGGCAGCATGAACCCTAAATATGGCCCTGCCCCAGTCCAAAGACTGCACAACAGCAGCACAACAGGTGAGTACTTTTAGCTCATATTTTTCAAGGCCACTGCTGAAGCATTGTGATTCAGTAATCCAGGGGCTCATGGATCAGGAGGCTACTGGGATCTAAGCTGCAGTTCACATATGCCTCAACCATAATCTACAAGTGCTCTCTTTCAGTGCAGGTTAATTTTAGACTTGCATGTTTGCTGCTGTCGCTGCCACTGCTAGTTCTTGCTAGTCATCTGTTAGAGGTGTAGGGAGTAGGGAATGGTTGCCCATTGCTGTAGGAAAATTCCTTCCAATATATTTACAAGTGTAGGGATGTGAGAAATAGAGTCCCCATTCTCCCCAATCCCCTTTTAATTCTGCAGTTATAAAAATATTGTAAGGTGAATGTAATTGCAGATATTGGCCACTAGACACCGCTCCTTATCAAGAAATGGACATCTCGGATGTTTATTCAGAAAGTGGTTACTTAACATTTGTTACATTAATGGTTTAGACTTCTCTAGGGGAGTTCTGGTGTTCTAGAACATTCTATGATATGGTATGGTCTGAGAGTATAAAAGACCTGGTCACATGTTAGTCTGGGTTGATGTGCAGATACTCTGACTGTGGGAGCCCCTCCAGCAACAGGGATTGAAAAAAGGGCTTTGGCTGTACCCCTTTTCAGGTGCACCTGTAGTGAGGAGAAGACTAATAGCAGCGCTCGACCGCCACTAATTAAGTGCCTTCTCCTAGAGCAAGAAAGAACTCCTTCATGTCTGAGACCCTCAGGAGGCCAGCGTGAAGAAGTGTATCTTTTGTGCTTGCTGTGGTTTGTAACTATTACTACTGCGACTGTGGATCGTAAAGTTCTGACATTACTGCCGTGTCTAATAAACCTGGACTACCTAAAACAAAGACACTGTTGCCCATCTTTTCCACAGCTTCCCCCTCAAGATGAATGCGAGAACTGTGAGTACCTACTGTACTATTTCATGGTATATAGGCCTGAAACTCAAAAGTGAGCAGTGCTCTTCTGTGGACAATGGCTGGGCTTTTGAGGGATGGATGAAAACCATGTAGCCTCAGCCAAATCTTTTCAGTCCCCAAAGTCTTCACCCTCCGTCATGCCCTCCTCCTCTGCTGCCTTCTCCTGCATGGTGACCTGGCATTCACTATTCTTCCCCCTGACTGCTTTCTTCTCTGGCTTGGAGCTGCAAAGTGTTTTTTTTCCTAGCAGGTACATTAGAGTATCACTGATGACTGCATTGTCACTGCTGACCATTTTTGTCCCTTCCTCAAAGGGGGTAGCCTGACACACACTGTAAAGCTCTGATCCCCAGAATGATTGAGAATGGCACTATGGTTGTTATTTTTTTTGTTGGCATAGCCTCTGTAGCATGTACCAGGTGGATTTCTAGCATGTAGGCAGATCACAAAGGAGACGGTTCACAGGTTATAGGCCTTGCCACTAAATCTCTGCTATACAGGGGGCAGAGGGGCGAGAAGGGAGAGCAGACTTTTCTTTCTTTCTCTAGCAGTGGCTCTGAACCTGGATAATTGTTGAGGAAACGCTGAACCACCAGGTTCAGCATGGAAGCCAGGCAAGGTACTTGTTCAAGCTCTCTAAGGCGAAAGTTTACCATTTTCTTTAAAACATAATTTGTGTCCTGAGCACCCCTGGTACATGAAAATATGTAAAACGTGAATTGTATTAAGGCTTTAGTAAACGTAATATGATTAGGAGATTCAGATAGATAATACAGATGTTAGCACTATGACAAATTGTAACACTCTACAAAGAAAGTATCTTATAGAAGCAGCAGATGTATGTAACAGCAATAAAGATGCCTCATATGTACACAATCCACTTGGAAAGCTGCCAGCGGATTCGATTGATACAAGTGACACACTGATTCAAATCTGTTACAATGTATAGCTCCAAGTTCACACTATGGATATTACAATCCACTGCAGAAAAACTGACTCTGCTTATTTACAGCATCTGCCCCATCAGCCTTAAATAAGGGGCAATATACAGGGATACACACAGGCTTATGTCCAATCAAAACTGTATGATGTACTGTGACTCACCTATCCCCTCCACCCCCTACCTTGTCCTCTACCACTTACCTAACCTTCACCCTCTGCCATTTCCTCTACCACTCACTTAACCCCTCCATCCCATTGCTGCTGTGCTCCACCACTCACCCAACCCCTCCACCCTCAGCTGCTGTCCTCAACTTCTCACCTACCCACTCCACCCCCTGCTGCTTTCCTCTACCACTTACCTAACCTCTTCACCCCTGCTGTTGTCCTCCCTGCTGCTGTCTTCTAGTGCTCACCTCACTGTTCCACCCTCTGCCACTATCCTCTACCACTCACTTACCCCTCTACCCCTGCTGCTTTCCTTCTCCACTCACCCAACCCCTCTACCCCCATTAAAGGCTGTAGGCGGCATCCCCCTTTATAGGCAGTGTGCAGCATCCTCTCATTACAGACAGTGGGCAGAATACCTCCAATTAGAGGCAGTGCGGGGCATCCCCCATTACAGGCCATATAAGAAACTGACTTTAAACCCCCACAGAAAAAAAAGCATAAAAGTAAAAAACTCACCTGACCCCACGTTCGGGCCGGGTCTTCTCTTCACCCAGGGGGCATCCGTCCCTCCCCCCTCGGGGCTCTTCTCGCTTCAGGAGGGTGCCCGAAATAGCACCCCCCCGTGCTTCGGACGCTGTTGTTTACTGTAAAAAAAAAAAAGACATTTACTCACTTGCTGCAGCGATCCCTCCCGCGGGGTCTCTTCTTCACCAGGGGGCTTCCGATAGCCCCCTGGGTTCTTCCGTAGTGAGGAGAGGGTAAGAAATTGCCCTCTCACTCACTTCCTGGTTTGCGGCTGTTAGTGGGCGGGGCTAATGACGTCATTGTGACGTCACCTGTCAGTCAACACTGCATCTGAGCCGAGAAGCTCAGGTGATCAGTGGAGGCAGGTCAGAGGGGGCAGATGGCTCTGATCATCTGCCCCCCCAGCCCTCCTCCACTGATCACCTGCATCTGTCATCGGAGCTTCGTGGGACACGATCGCCGGGGGAAAGCAGAGGATCGGAGGTGAGTAAAGTAAAAAAAAAATAATAAATGCCATTTGTTTTGTGTGTGTGTTTTATTTTTTACTGTTAACCCCTTGTGAACAGGTAAGGGATCCATGAGATCCCTATACCAGTTCACAAGGCTGGGGGCTGGCAAGTCACCTGCAACTAGCGGGTGACTTGCCATTAACCCTCGGCACCCCAATTACCTGCCTCCCCAAAGCCCAGGGGGGGGGGCAGAAGAGCCCAGGCCCACAGAGGGTATGTGGGCTTGTAGGCTGCAGGGTGGGGGGGCCCTGCACCCTGTTCCTACAAGCCCCCATAGCTGGTCCTGGGATGGATACACTAGGCAGGGGGGACCCCATGTAATTTATTTGGGGATTTTTTAAGGGTTAAAACTCCTCAAAAAAATGTCATTTTTTTTTATTAACCCCTTATGCTCGGTTGCCCAGCAGCTATAAAAGGCTTCCAGCAGCAGCAGGAGAGCAATAGCCAGAGTGATCAGCGGGGGACACAGTGCCCAGGGATGGATGGGAGTTAAGTATAAATAAATAAAATATTTTTTCTCTTTGTGTCTGTGTGTTTTTTTTTACACTTAACCCCTTGTGAACTGGTAAGGCTGGGGGCTAGCAAGTCACCTGCCGCTAGCGGGTGACTTGCTATTACCCCCGGAACCCCCAATTACCTGCCTCCCCAAAGCCCATGGGGGGCAGAAGAGCCCGGCCCACGGAGCTTGTAGCTGGCAGGGCAGGGGGCCACCAAATTGGCCACTGCGCCCTGTCCCTACAAGCCCCTACAGCTGGTCCCGGGCTGGTTATGCTGGGTAAGGGGGGCCCCATATTCTTTTTGGGGGGATTTCTAAGGGGTTTTAACCCTTAAAATTCCCCCAAAAAAGGGTCCCCCCCCCCCCAAGGAGGGGGGTCCATATGTCGTTTTTTTTTTCTAAATTAACCCCTTATGTTTATAGTGTGGATAGTAGTTGTATTTTATTTGTAAATGTTATAAAGTGCTCTTTTCAGTTCGGGGGGGGGTCTCCTGGGCAAGAATGGGGGGTTACCTATACAACCTGGGTCAAAGGCTAAAGGGAACAGTGAGGGACCAGACCAGACAGCTGCACTAGCCTGGTAATCTGGAGGGAGGGGCCATGATTTGTTTTCATTTTTATTGAAACAGTAATAAAGAAAAAATAAATAATTAAAATCTAACTTTGTAGGAATAAATCTATGCAGTTTTTTACAGGCCATTTCTCAAGTCATCCAGCCACCTTTCCAAATAGGCAATGTTGAATTCATACATACGTCCAGTAGGATGAATAACAAAACATGTGGAGCAAGAAAACAGCAAGTCTAGTTGCCTTGATCTATTACTCGATACATCTCTTTATTAGTTAATTTAATATTTTTTGAATTATCATTTTTATAAAATAATAAAGCCAACACCCAGGAATTTCCTAAAAGACTCTGGGTCTGGAAAGTTGCCAGGGCCATGGGGCAGACTGTTCGGCTTTTTGATCCTGGGCTTACTATGCCTGGTGTATCAGTCTGGTAATCTGGAGGAAGTGCCATGATTCTTTTTTCATTTTATTTGAAAGAGTTACAAAATAAAGTTAACTCCCACATATCTGTAGGAATAAATCTATGCAAATGCAATAGCGTTTTTTTACTTCAACACATTTCACAAGTCATCCAGAGGCTTTTCCATCAAAAAGACTAGTTACGCAAGTGCATTAAAAATACAATTGTCACTTGAGGGAGTCACCTGAACATTCTAGCTGTGTGAAATGTAGAAACTAATGCACCTAATGCAAGGCTTACCAGCACTAGCGAAGCTTTCAGAGGTTTACAATTTTCAGCTGAAAAATTTTAGTGAAATTTTCGTATGCAAATGTAAATTTTTTACCCACATTTTCGAGGATTAATAGTCCTTAGTCAGCTTTGTTGAATCACTCGAAGTTACTTAAAGTGGACTAACAGTCAAAAATGAATTAAATCAGACCAACACAACTAACAGTGCTCATATGCATCCCTCTCCAGGGCAATTTAGATTGCTGCACATAAAAAATAATTTACCTGTTTCTAATGCCTACTGGGATAAATGTTAAAAACAAGATGGCCACTCATGGGCTTGCAGGCCACCTGCAAACAGGAAGTCGTGTGGGCTTCCTGTTACTGAGCATTTCAGTTATGTTAGTTGGGAGAGGAAGCTCCAAAATGACCCCTACCTTTCTTTTCCAGCTGTGCCAGGCTGTTGGTCCGGTTTAAGTTTTTCGTATGCGATCCTATTTTCCAACCAAAACGACATTTTCTATGTTTGTTGAATCAAGTCTCATGGGGTCGATTCAGAGCCAGGTGAGAATTTTCACTCCTTTTTTAGGAGAGAAAACTGTCATACACTTTCATTATCTACCAGGTGTAATTTTTCATCTAGATCTGAATCAGCCACAAGATTGACAATAGAAGTGAATGGCAGTTTTTTCTCCTAAAAAAGTGAGTGAGAATTCTCGCATGGCTCTGGTTCGACCCCAGTATAAGCTCTATAGAGCCTGCCCCCCTCTCTAACATATGTGTGATAGCCTGACCACTAGTTTGAATTGGGCCCTAAGGCAAACAAGCCTGGGGGAGGGGGCAGACACCCTAAACAAGCCTGGGGGAGGGGGCAGACACCCTAATTATTCATCATGCCAAAAGCAATAGCATGGCAACCTATGGTACTCAGGTCAGGGTGGCCATTAGGTTTACCTTGCTAGGGGCCCTCTCTTCACAGCTGGGCCCCATACTGGAGTCTTGGCTCTCCTGCCCTGATGGCTGCCCTGACCAAAGGGGTTCCTTAAGGGGGCTCGTTTTATTCTCTTTTACTCTAAAATACATTAGTTTACTAAAAAGGACCTCTGCTATTACACATATACTTTACTAGAGTTAAGGATACTGGACTGGACTCCATGGCCTTTAAAGTGATTTATTTTGAGTTAAAAATAGAAATACCAGAATTTGTTTTCAAAACAGAATGTTTGGCTTTATTTTAAATTTCTAGACTAAAATTTGAAATTGAACTCAACATTTTAATTTTGGGGGGTAAATACATTTGCCTATTAGTAAATAAAATAACTTTTGCTAGTTATTTGGCAATGTCTGCTACATGAGCAAGCTGCTGAGCTTCTGTATAATTAGCATTTTGTCTCTTGAGGTTGCAGTTATTTCACAGAGAGCAATCAATTCAGATGACAGAATGACTCTTGGTGTAAGGAGCAAGCAGTTCCTGAGCTTATGTCTTGTCTTGTGAGCTTTACATAACATTGCTCAGCCTGTTGCATAATGATGACTGGCGCCCTCTGCAGGCATTTTTTCACAACTACAAACACTGTATATTACACATCATGTGGCTGACCAGGATTACTTTCAGTCTCCTAAAAGAACACTTGGTTCTCCCTGTTTACGTTTTATCTAAAAGCAATATGGAACTTGACGTGACTGGGATTTCCAAATACACCTTTGTTTTTGTGACTCAGCTATCTAAAATTGCGGGCAGTTGTTTACTATTACAAAGCACTCCATTACCCTAAGTGATTACATCAGATGGCCCACAACCATTTATATCTCTGGGGGAGGGGATCTGAGGTGAGTATTGGCTTTTTCCACAAAATGTTTACTAAGCCTTCTACTGGAGAGATATTCACACAGACCACATTGCCAGACATGCAAGTCACCCCGTTGTCCAGGGAGTCACTCGGTTTTTACCCCTCCCTCACTCAGCAGCTGATTTTACTCTGTAGCTGCCCCCCAGTCCCTGTGCTCTGGGATAAACATGTCTGTAGGCGCTCACAGCCCCTGCGCTGGTGGAATGAATGCTGGCTTTACACAGGCTCAAGGACTGTTCTAATGTGAGGGAGGGGGGGCACTTTGGGCCCCCCTTACTATTCAGTATCCGATCAGCAGCCGTCTGCTTCATAAACAGCTCTGATGGATAGATCCAAGGTCTACTAGGCGCTGCCATGGTGGATGTCTCCCTTAGTTGATAATTAGAGGATGCCCAAACAGGGCAACTATACTCACCCAATTCTTCACTCCCTCAATGGCAGCTGCCACTTTTTGTCCATGTAATTTTCTTAAGGGTTGTTCATATTTAGGCCATCCTGATTTGGAATGCCCATTGTCTGAGTACTCCTCAATAGCTATACTTACCAATCCTGACACTGGAGGCCATGACTTCACACATAGGCCGGTCTCCACCAATCAGAGGCGTGTGTCACGTTCCTGTGTACCCTGAGAAGAAGTTCCTGTGTACCCTGTTCCTGTGTACCCTGTAGAAGGGGGGGGGGAGAGGTATAGGAGGAGGAAATATTATCTCACAGCGGGGCAATGCCGCAGCAGGGTGAGTATTTTGACTATCCCAAGTTTTAGTTCTAGCCACAGGGGCACCCCAATTTAAGATTGCGCCGCTGTGTGAAACTCCCCAGGTCGCCCAGTAAAACTCACCTTCCCCCGGTCCTAAGGCAGATGCACGGGCTCTCATCCATCTCATCATCGCTGTCATCTAGCTGAATGCAGCTGAGTGGAGTTGAGTTCTTATAGACTCCAGGGTCGCCTTTGGTTCACTTTAAAGTGGAACAAAACCCACCCTGGAGTCTATAAGATTCTAGGGCAGACATACTCGCTCCCCCCGGGGCATCCAGATTCAGGATGCCCCGCTGTGTAAAACCCCCAAGGTCGCCCGGAAACTCACCTTCTTTCCCGGGCTGAGTGAAAAAACCTGGGTTTTGGTATGCTTTAATATATAGTAAACATAAATAATGGCTACACGGGATGACCATCTGTGCTCTCTCTGTGATATCGGGGAAGCTATCTTGCCCTCCCGCAATATCATCTGATAACAACATTGCAGAACAATGCCACCTTCTGCCCCGCCACACCGCACCATAAATACAGGAATGAAGGCATGCCTAATATGCCTATACATAGGACCTTGGCTCAAGTATCTGTGTAGGCACCTCGCAGGGTGATTGCCAGGGATCTGAGTGGGCACCTTGTAGAATGGATGCCAGGGATCTGAGTTGGTACATTGCAGGAGGGTTACCAGGGATCTTGGTGGATGTCAGGAAGGCTGCTGGAGATCTGAGTGGCACCTTGCAGGATGGATGCCAGGGATCTAAGTGGAACCTTGAAGGATTGGTGAATGGGCACCTTGCAGTATTAGTGCCGGGAATCTGAATGGGCACCTTGCAGATAGGCTGTGGGGGCTTTGAGTGGGCACTTTGCAAGAGGGGTTTTGGGGATCTGAGTGGGCACCTTGCAGGGTGGATACCAGGTATCTGACTGGGCATCTTGCAGGAGGGGTACTGGGAATCTGAGTAAACACCTTGCAGGAGGGGTGCCGGGTATCTAAGTAGATACCTTGCAGAAGGGATGCAAGGCATCTGATAAGGCACCTTAAAGGAGGGCTGCCAGGCATCTGAGTGGGCAGCTTGCAGGATGGATGCCAGGGATCTGAATGGGAACTTTTCAGAAGGGGTGCCAGGCTACCTGGCTACCTCTCAGGAGGGGTGCTGGAGAATTGAATGGGCACCTTGCTAGAGTGGTACCAGGAACTTAAGTGGGCACCTTGCAGGTGGGGTGCACTCCTTTTAAGTGCCAAGAATCCAGACCTGGCTTTCCCCCTATGCTACTGTAAAAAAAATTAAATTAAACACTCACCTATTTGATCCGACTGGGTCTTCTCTTCGCCTGGGGGCCATCCGATCTCTTCCGGCTTCAGGAGAGGGACCGAAAGAGCCTCTGCTGACATCTACAAAAAAAGTAACAAAATTACATTTACTCACCTGATGGGTCTCCTTTTCATCCGAGGGGGCATCTGATCCCTCCAGGCTCTTTCGCTGTGATGACCCGCTTCCGCAATCATAGCTGCTAGCCGTGTCTTTTGCACCCCTCCACTGATCACCTGGCATCTGTCATTGGATTGCCAGGGCACACAGGATCGTCTGGCGTCTGTGTTTTTTTACAGTTAACCCTTTAACTGGTAAAGGATCCATGAAACCCCTATACCAGTTCACAAGGTTTGGGGTTCTGGCAAGTCACCTGCAGCTAGGGGGTGACTTGCCATTAACCCTCAACCCCCCATTACCTTCCCAAAACTCAGGGGAGCAGAAGAGCCCGGGCCACGGTGGCTATGCGGGCTTGTAGCCTGCAGGGTCAGGGTCCACAGAATTTTTTTATGTCCTATCACCCAGCCAGTATAAAAGGCTTCCAGCAGCAGTAGCAGAGCAGAAGCCAGAGGGATCGGTGCGGGACACAGTGCTCAGGATGGATGTGAGGTAAGTATTACATTTTTTTTTCTTGTCGTGTTTTTTTATTTAACCCCTTGTGAACTGCTAAGGAATCCTTGAGACCCCTATACAAGTCCCATTACTTGCCTCCCCAATACCTGGGGGGGCAGAGGAGCCCAGGGGCCTGAAGGCTACTCAGGCCTGTAGCCATCAAAGCTGGCCTCTGTGCCCTGTTCTACAAGCCCCCATAGCTGGTCCCCAGGCTGGTTATGCTGGGTAGGGGGGCACCTATGTCAAAATGCAGAAAATTTAACCCTTAAACATGTCATTTTTTCTGGTCAGGGGACCTTGCGTTTACATGTTGTTTTTTTAAGAAAACGTGGCTTTGATTCTGCTTTGTTTTAGGGAAACCCTGTACAACCAAATAATTAATTGAGGGACTACTTCCAGAAAACTGCTCCCACACCAACAAGCCTGGTACACCTAGAAAGCTTGAGGTGTGTACAGACAGTATAAAGTTTGTAGGGGGTATTTCAAATGTAAGTGGTTGTTCTTCTTGAAAAACTGCAAGGTGCGCATAGCAGTAGCATTTTATCTGAAAATCTTCTAAAGGCTGGAAAGGGTGTTTACCAATACATATGTGGTACCTTTGTACCAAGAGAAATTAGGCTTTTACACACAATACAATTTTATTGAAAAACTTAAATTATTTTACAAAAACACTACAAATTGTATTTTTATTTTTTAATTTCACCCAAAAATATTGACAATACACTAAAAATGTAAAAACAATACATTTCATGTTAGACTCTGTTGAATAAAACAATATATATTTTCCTTGGGAAATCCCTTCAAAAATCCCAGTTGAACATGTATAGCGCAAAATAGTGAAAAATGGTCCGACAATAGGCAGCAAAAACTCTAGGTAGCCTGGCACTTAAGGGGTTAAGCCAGAGGAAAGGGGTGGAGTTAGGCCCTGACATATAAGAAGGAGGTGGAGTCTCTCTAAATACCAGTGGAACAGTGGGTGGAGATTATAGTAAGTCACTGGGTGGGTCAAGGTATGAAAGTCCAGTTTAGCTCCAAATCAGGGAGATGATGGGAACAGCAAGAATGGCGCAGGAGGAAATACAGCTCTAAAGAAAGTCTGCATCTGCCAAGATCTTACTGCCTGTTATATGTACAATGCTTGTAACCCTAGCACCTAAACAAAGCTGACATGATGTTGAAATACAGCTAGGGAGAAGGCTTATGACTAGTGTTGAGTGAGCCCATGGAAGTTCAGGTTTGGAAAGTTTGGTTGACCTTGCTGCAAAGGTGGGGCCCAAAAATGGCAGTAAAATAGGGGTAGTAAGGGCTAGAGGGCTGCAAATGAGGGGAACACCAGGTGTTTGCCCAGCACAATATGGTGTAGAAAAAGTACTCAAAACAATAACAGAAAACAATAAATACATACTAAAATAAATAAAAAAACTAATATTATTTTTTCACTGACTCCAATTGCAAGGTAACACTGGTCCCACAAAATAAGATAGGGAAGGTGCTCAAAATATTAACAGAGCACAAAAAAATAAAGAAATACATAAATAAAAAATTAAATTTTCCCTACATCCAGTCCAGGCCGTCCCAATATCTTCAAGTTTGGGTGTTCGCCTCTAGGGGGCACTTGACTGCAAGATCAAAGATGTAGCTCCTCCCGGCCCCCTATAAAGGCAGCTGCACCTCTATCATTCCCCAGTTGTTCATCTTGCAGTTTGGCTGCATAAGATCGTTAGCACTCTCTCTCAGATATTGGCAGCAGAGCGGGGCCGCCCATCCCTGTCGGCTGCTGCGAACTCTATTTCCATGGATCTCTTCTGACCCATCCCTGCCTCCTAGCCTTTGGCTGCTACGGGATCCATGACGGTAGGGTGAGAGAGCAATCCGGATGGTTCTTCTACGCCTGACTTCCCATTTAAGAGGCCGTGCGATCCAGGTTCGCTCGGACAATCAGACTGCTGTGGCCTACATCAATCACCAGGGCGGGACTCGGAGCAAGAGATCCCTCAAACGGTAACCCAGATTCTAACTTGGGCAGAGGAGAATGTTCCCTACATCTTGGCGGTCTACATCCCTGGGGTGGAAAAATAGAAGGCAGACTCCGTGAGCAGGAGTTCCTTGCGCCTGGGGGAATGGTTCCTCAGCAGCGAGACCTTTCAGGCTCTGTGTCTCCGCTGGGGTCAGAGTTTTTACAACACAGCTTAGACTTGGGTCTCCAGCTGAGCACCCTCAAGGGTCAGGTCTCGGCTTTAGGCATCTTTTTCCAGAGATCCATTGCCAACCATAGGTTGATCAAGACTTTTTTCCAGGGAGTTACCCATGTCCGGCCACCGCGTAAGTCAGTATTAGCGGTGTGGGACTTGAATTTAGTACTATCTGCTCTCCAGGGTCCTCCCTTCGAGCCATTGAGCGATGCTGCATTGTCTATGTTGACTCTCAACGTGGTCTTTCTGGTAGCGATCACCTCGGTGTCGTGTGTCAGAGCTGGCCGCGCTTTGTATGAAACCACCCTACTTTGAGTTGCACAGGGATAAGGTGGTTTTTCGCTTTAAACCTGATTTTTTGCCTAAGGTCGTTTCTCCCTTTCACCTTAATGAGGAAGTTGGCTTACCTTCCTTGTGTCCAGCACCGGCTAATTCCAAAGAACGGACCCTCCATGCTTTGGATGTGGTCAGAGCCATAAAATATTACCTGGCTGCAACTGAATCCTTCAGGAAATCAGATTTGCTCTTTGTCCTAACAGAGGGTTCTAGGAAAGGATTGCCACCAGCCAAGTCCACTCTCAGTAAGTGGATCAGACAGGCAGTGGTACAAGCTTATTCTGCCAGGGGGAAGGAACCCCCTTTTCGGATCACAGCTCATTCTATCAGAGCTTTCGGTGCCTCTTGGGCTTTTCAGAACCAGGCATCGGTGGAACAAGTTTGTAAGGCCGCAACTTGGTCTTCTGTTGATACTTTTACAAAGTTTTACAAGGTGGATGTCAGGGCCTCAGCTGACACTGTTTTTGGCCGAAAGGTGCTTCAGGCGGTAGTGAAATGAACTACATGCTGTTCCTCACTGTGGATCCCACCCATATGGACACTGCTTTTGGATGTCCCAGTCGTGAGATATGGGACGGCCTAGACTGGATGTAGGGAAAAATACAATTCTGTGAAACTCACCTGTAGAATTGTTTTTGTATAAATCCAGTCCAGGCCGTCCCACCCCGCCCTTGTGTTCATTATGTCCTGTATGCCTGTTATGGTGATCAACCATTTTTGTTCATAGGACACTAGTTCTTCTGGTGTTTTACATAAGAGAGAGTACAAGCTGAAGCTATGTGAAGTAACTTGGTTTCTTTTCTTTTGTTGAATACTGCTTTTAAACCACTGGGGAATGATAGAGGGGCAGCTGCCTTTAAAGTGGGCCGGGAGGAGCTACATCTTTAATCTTGCAGTCAAGCGCCCTCTAGAGGCGAACACCCAATCATGAAGATATTGGGACGGCCTGGACTGGATGTATACAAAAACAATTCTACAGGTGAGTTTCACAGAATTGTATTATTTATTTTTTCACAGGTGTTAGAGGTCCAGGGGGAGGAGTTGGTGGTTGTGGCAGTGTGGGTGAAAGAGATGGAGGAGGTAGCCAACACTAAAACCACTCAGGCACTGGCACTGCCTTGGAATCCGCACCTGGTTCATCTTACAGAATGTTGACGTTGGCTGTGGATAGGGGGATCCTCCTGTCGGTAATGACACCCCCCCCCCCCCCCCCCGTGGTGCTAAACACACGTTCTAATAGGACAGTTGCAGGCACCTCCAAGGCATAGAGGACAAGCTCTGGACATGTGTCCAATTTCGCGACCCAGAAATTAAACAAGGAGGGCCCATTGCTCATTACCAGGAGTTGACAGATAGTCATCCACCATGCGAGTTAAAGACTACCTCCTGGTATTACGTGCCATATCCGATGATGGTGGAATTGGCGGACAATGAAATAAGGTATAGCCATGCTCACCCTCCCTTGTGCGGTGGTGCTGGTACCCCTGCTGTGTTGGTGACTTACTGCTTCTCTGCCTCGTGCTGCCACTGAGCCCTCAAATTCAGCTGGGCACTCCACCAATGGCGCATCTACCAGAGTGCGTTTGTATTCCCTCATCTTTTTATCCTGCTCCAGTGGTGATGTGATCCTTAAAGTGGACAAACACCCAGTCCAATCGGCCCGGGAATCTATAAGATTCCCCGCGGATCGGGGAAGTGGACCAATCGGGGATCCCCGCGGATCGGGGATAGTCAAAATCCTGGGTGTTGGTCCACTTTAAAACAGGGATCCAGCAGGGTGGCCATCCAGTAATCAGCACTGATCACTATGCAGGCAACTGTTCTGCAGGCATTGCAACATGTAGTGGCTCATGTGAGCCAGACTGCCCCGAGTGAAGGAAAAGCTGTCCTCAGTGTCAGGTGTCTGCTCCTCCCTCCAGCCGTGCTCCCATGATGCCTGTGAGCTGGGCCACTCTGCTGCAAGAGAAAGTCCTCCTCCTCCTCCCTCTCCCCCTCCAAATCATCTGAATCCTACAGAACTGTCCCCTGACCTATTCCTGGAAGGGCCTGGGGGGATCTGAGGCCCCCCGGTTGAAGAGGAGACCCGGCCGGATCGATCGAGGGGTCAGATGAGTGGCTTTTTTTTGGCCGCTAGCAGAGGGGAAAGCCAGGTACATAAAATTTACATTGCTGCTTTTTAGTGGTAGGAGAGGCAGATACATACATTTTACGTAGCTGGCGTTGGAAGGCTTAAACGCCCTATCTGTCCCTCAGCAGCAGCAACCTTGGTCGCTCAGCTGCCAATCAACCAGCTTTCTGTGTTCGACCAAGCGCCAAACTTGAGCACTTTTTGCTAAAGTCTGTGCTTGCTGTTGCAAAGTTCAGTAGGTGCCCTCTTTATTAGAATATTTTACAGAGGGCAGCTCATGTCTCACCAGCTTTCAAAAAGCCTGTTGAGCCATGTCATTTTAATCTCATTCTTTTTGCTCTAAAACATGCTCCTTTCGAACCGTTATATTGATCTATAATTTTATTTTTGTCACTGACGTTAGTTTTCTTAGTAAGTGGGTTGTATTCTGACTCAGAAGGTTGTAATAACGATTCTTTCCCTTGTAAGAGCTCAGTGCTTTGGCCCGCATAAGTTAGAGAGAAACGCTGGGTACGATCCTTATCAGATAGCTGAACTCACCAATACTGTGTTCATCCACAAAGCCGATTTATTCAGTCCATCACAACAGTGGAATACAGCAAAATGAATGGATTTCAGTATCATGCGGCGGTCAAAAGATGATGCTTTCATCAGAGTAGCATGCAGAAAAAACGTGTGTCTCATAAGGCAGAAAGACAATGAATAATGAAACAGGAAATGCTCACTGGAGAAGATGGGAGTGGTTTAGACAAAGGGAAATGAGTCAAAACTCTGACCTCTGACATACATACAAGTGCATTACCCAAAACGTCCAAAGGTGTCAGCATAACTGACTATAAAAATGTCCATAGAAGCAGCAATACAGGAATTAACTATGTACATACCATACATAATGATGAAATATTAACTGTGTAACAGCACAGGTTGAACTGGTCATTTCTCATGCATTTTCCTCTAAGTATTTAAATAAAAAAGAGCCCAGGCTACCCCACTGTGCATCACGCCATTCAAAGTAAGAATCAGCCGCTCGGGTGCTCACCTCTTCAAGGATCCTACCAAGGCTGATGTGAAGCAGCCTATATTAGCAGCAGCATATTAAAATGGGGCTATGGGCATTTTTAGCCCCCGTTCCTCTTTAATGTAAGGATAAAATGTACACCCACTGATTTTCTATGCAAGTATTGTCAAATGTATGTCAGGGATTGTCAGTAACAAAGGCTAGGGCAGTCTGAAATATTGGTCAGTCACCTATTGGTGGTTCTATTTTAGTCTGGTTGTGCCTGTACTTCTTAGAAGCCACCAGCAGGCGGCTCTCTCAGGCTCTCCCTCCCTCCTGGTTAATTATCTGGCCATAAATTAGCTCCACAGACAAGGCTCCTGACTCCAGTATTTGATTCTGCCCTCCTGCTGCCTTGTTCACCTGAAACTCCATTACCAGATCCCGCTCCTGCTCAAGCTTCAGTCCTGTTTCAGATCAGCTTCTCTTCCTGTTTCCAGTTTAGTTCCAGTCCTGTGCTCAGTCCCATCCTTCCTATGCAATGTGGGATAGCTGGCGATTCCAGGGGGTTTACAACCTGCGGCATCCCAAACCTTGACGCTTTCTTTCTTTAATGATGCCAAGTGAGCACAAATATAAGGTGGAGCAACAATTATGGGGCCCCTGACATCCCGGGCCCCAGTGCGGTCACACCCCCTATAGGTATGGTCCTGACAATATATTTTTACCAAATGTCTTGAGTTTATATAACCAGAATGTTCCTTATGTCCTCTTAAAAAAAGCCACTGCTGTTTACTTATTATCATGTTACACTGGTTATTATTTTAAAATTGTAAAGCTGATAGACACATAAACATGAACTTATACACACAACTCATATGTATATTTGAAAGGAATACCAATACATAAAATATGTAAGATGTCTATATTTTGATTATGAATATTAAAAACTTTAAAAACTATGATAATAACTTACCAATAGATGGCAGTATGACCTAAAATATCAATTATTCCAAACCATGTATTTCATAGAAATTTCCGAATGACAAAATAATTGATGCCATATGACACCAAGCCAGTAACTAGTCTCCTAAAAGTTTGTGTATTACTGCAATTTTTTGTTTACATAAATATATATATTTGTTTATATAATATATATTTATTTATTTATTACTCCCCAGTGAAGGTATATATCGTATAGCGGCGCTTAGAGTGACCGCTAGTAGACACTGTAACCGAGTGTCAGGCGCTATAACCTAGCTTAGCAGACGAACAAGTGAAGCCGTACTATCCTGTCCAGCATTGATAAATGTGATGTGTGGTGGGCGCTGTAGAAGCGCTCTCCCTGATTCACTGCAGAGCCAATTATGAACGCTAGGTGGTGTTCCAAGGTCATAGCGCCCAAGACTACGCTACATCTAACAACAGGGCAATTCTGCAGGGAGCGATAGGTAGCGAGAGTTAAGTGTGTCTGGCACTCGGCGCTGAAGCCCGTATTCAAGAAAAAAATACACACAACCAGCGTCAGCACTCTAAATCTGGGCACTCTAGCATAGAGCGCCAGACGCTGTGTGATAAAAGTCTGTTTCTCAACACATATACACCAGAGCGAAAACATATGGAATGACATTGTTTTAACACTATGGCGGATCTGCACATACAATTCTGCATAAAAAAGAAAAAAAAATGTAAGTGTTTGTTTGCTGGGCAGGAGAGGCCACACAATGATTTGAGCCAAAAATGTTAAAGTTTACTAAAAAAAAACGCTATTTTAACACAACTAAATGAAACACCATTGAAAGGTATGGCAGAGCGCTACTGAGCGACAGGTACTACATGGCGCTCCTGAACCTAGAGCGCTGACTCTAGTAATACATGTGATGCTATGTGGCGCTGTTAGAGGTGCTCACCAGATTCACTTTCTTAAATGTGGTTTTCACATACAAGGCCCAGCGTTCACCCGACGCTACCTGCCACTACGTGGCACTACCTGGCTTTATCCTTTCTTAAATAATCCCCATAGAGTAGGGGTTGTGTGTATATATTGCTTTTTGAATGTATCTTGAGCAGTGAGGCTCTGTGAGTTTAGATATATCTTCCAACATTTTAGGGTGGGAAAGAGGAACAATTTTTTTATTAAATCCCCCCATTAAATTAAATTAAATGAATCCCCCATTGAGGGATGGATATGAGGTTGTAACAATATAACCACATAAACACTAAATAGATCATTATTAATAATTTATTGATGCAGACATTATTTTTACACCTTAAAGAGGGACACATGAGGACTACAAGAACCAGGGGGACAAGACGAACAGTCCCTCTGAGACACAATTGGGAGGCATTTTTTAGAGAGTGTGGTCTTGCTCTGTGTACAGATACAATACATGAGAGCTAAATGAATGGGGATTGTGCTTTATATTGTACACTAGCATCATACATGTCACAATTACAATGCATTAACATCTATGGTGTTGGGGATTAGTAAAAACCTTATTTCAGCATTGTTTAAAAGGAAAGCACTTCCTCCATTAGTCAGTGTGGGGAACTCTGAGGCCTTGAATTAGTTAAAGCGGGCCAAAACCCACTAAACTTGCAAAATACATTTGGCCAAAACCCCTGTTCATACTCCATTTTTTGGAGAACTAGAAATGAATATTTTTGCTTTTCAATTCGTCCTGGACCACTTTATTTTTTGCTGTCCCTTGGTGTGAGATGGCAGGCGATAAGTCATTGCATAGTTGTGGCATAGTTGTTTCATTCATAAAACTCATGCCGGTTATTTTTTAAAAATATTTTTACAATTTTGTGATAAATAAAATGTGTAAATAGCCTTAAAATTTTACAAATTTCATATTCTCTAAAGATACAAACCCCAAAAAGGTGGACATTGGAAACAAATGTTACTGTAGGGGCCTGGAGGTAAATTGGAACATGCCAGTTACTTAGGATCCCCTATAGACTTAATACAAGATTAAACTCTTTTATGGTTTCCTGGTCATAGAAAAGAATGGTGAGTATAGTACCCTTATTTACACAGGTAATAGGAAATACTGAGGCCATATAGTTTATTGGAGAATATTCTAGAAAGGTAAGTAGAAAGAGTTAATGTTTAGAGCAGGGTGCCGGGTAGAAGTAGTGTAACCACCCAGAGGATAGTGATTGGTTGGAAGGTTTTGGAAGGAACTGATTAGCACATGTTTGGCATGTCCGTGAAAATGTGACAGAATTTTCTAGAGGGTAACTAGAGGTTATATAAGGGAGAGAGACCCTGTAACCAGTGTTCTGTACCACCTCAATTGTTGAGGAGCAGACGTGGGACCAGTCCCTTTTAGAGTGAGAGAGATAGAGATCCAGGAAGACAGCAGTGGACACCAACAGGAGCTCAGTGGAGAAGGTCCTAGGAATCATTATCTGGGGGTGAGACCGGCTGGCTGATCCTTGGCTGTGGATGTGACAGGAAGGAATGTAACTGGAAGGATTTATGAAGCTGTCTTGATGCCCGTTGAAGAAGTTAATAAAGAGGAACTCTGCATTTCATCTTGTTGGAGTATGTATTGTCTCTGAGCACAGTGAGTACCAACATCCCTTGTAGTAGAGCCCCAGCACCCCACCACGACACACTTGGAGCACCCTGGGCCCAGAAAACCCTGCTCACCCCCATCCTCATCAAACACCAGGTGTGTGAGGACATCAATACAATAGAAAAAAACATGAATAAACAATATGTTAGTACCCTTATTATTAAGCACTATTACACTCCACAAAAACATGGGGAGGGAGGACTACAGAGAACATCTGGGACAAAACATTGGGAAACACAACAATAGAGGTCGACTGGAATCAGGAGAACACACACACCACAGCGAAGATACTACAGATTGGAGAATAGAGACTCGCCTAGAAAACAGTAGCTGGAGAGACAAATTTACCACTGCAAAAGAGTAAAGATGGGGGAGAGACATGGGAGCATGGGAAACTTTGACTGCCTTAGCCTTCACAATGCGCACAGAGGATGGCCCTTATGGTGCGATGCGCACATGCTCAATCCTTGCACATGGTTCCCTAAATCACGAAACGCAAATATCTGCATGCGAATGTTGCTGTTGTGCATGGTTTTCTGTTATTTGGTGCATGGTCATGCTCCATCCTTCTTTACTAGTGGGTCTGCCATTAGATCTGCTATGAGATTGGCTAAGCAAAGAATGAATAGAACACAAGCGCTGATTAGTATTTTTATCTTGGGATGCCAGGAAGGTGGGCAATCCCAGGGCTTTCACACAAATTGGAATGCCCCACTGTAGGGGAACAATACTAGGGAAACTGAATACCCCAGATGTTCCTCTTTAAGGCTGTTGGAGGTAATGTGAGTATTGCAATTTTTTATTTTTAGATACACATGACCTTTAAAAGTTGCTTTGTTCGCATTGTTAGCTCATATAATGTAGCTGGGCCAAACACTTGTGCATATTATGAATCCATGACAAGGGACATATTACAATGCTGTTTTATGAATAGATCTTTAGTTCTAAATGGCTTTTCCTTGTAATTTGTTGAATCGTGTAAACTCTTAGCTCAGTCTTAGGTACAAGTATTTTTTAAGGCATTGACTAATATTTAAAGTATTATTTGAGGACTGCAATGCACGATAAATTAAAGTAAATCTATGGGATGCATCATGCTAAAGGTTTAGTGAAGCAAGTTCATATCTGGGTGCACACTGGGTGAATTTTTTCACCTATATGTTAGTGGGCTTTTTAATTTTAACACACAACAATTTGCAGTAAAAACATTTTTGTTCTATTTTTCCCTAAAACAATGTGATGGGACATTTTTACAGGTGAAGTTCATAATTTTTCCAGTTAGGTACGAATCATTTTTTGAACGTTTGGAATCAGCAGCACTCTATGGGATATGCTAAGGAATTTATTTTTTTTCTGCATACCCCACAAGGTACTGTTGTTTCCAAACTTTTAAAGAATTATTCTTACCTCACTGGAAAAATGATGCACCGCACCTGGAAAATGCCCCTTTGCAGGTGATTTTTTTAGGATAAATTAGAACAAATATTTTTTATTGCACTTTTTTGTGTGTTATAATTAAAAAGCTCACTGGGATGCAGGCAAAAATTCACATCCAAATGTCCACCCAAATTAAAAATTGTTGAGTAATTAGCATGACCCCCTATGTCTAGGAGAATCTCCTATTTACACTAATAAGAGTAACAGCAAAGTTGGTTATTTATTAAAATGGGTGTTCCCATTATCATTGTGGAACAAAACCCAGAATCCTAGGTTCTGGTCCTTGCCCCCGAGGCACCTCTATCAGGTATGCCCCGCTGTGTGAAACCCCCCCAGGTCGCCCAATCTAACGTACCTTTCCCCGGTCCTACGGCGCATGTGCAGCCTCTCGTCCAATCAGCTCACTCAGATCCCCCACCAATTCGCCTAAGAATTGTCTAAGCAGAGCTGACTTGAGCGTGCCAGTGGCTGCATCCCTGCTACCCTCTAAAAGAGGAAGCATGCCCGCACCGGCCATTTACAAATTCCTGGTGTGGGTGCACACCCTGCTAAAGGTATAGCAGTGAGTGGTCACTGCTCGCACATGTGGTGTTGGAGAAGGCGTTTACCAGGCGACTTGGGGGGGTTTCCCACAGCTGGGCATCCCGAATCTGGATGCCCCAGGGAGAGGAAATCAAGCGGGGCCTGGGTTTTGGTCCTCTTTAAAGAGCCTCCAATGGAGAGCCTCCGTAAATGAGTCTATAAAGATATACTTTGTGAACTGATTTTTTTAATATTCAATATTTTTAGACCAACATATTATTGTCACGGAATGGACGTGGCGGGTGTGGTGTGCAGGTGTGGATCCACTGTGACTGTGTTGCTGGTAGCGTGAACCGCGTCCAGGGAGCGGAGTCTAAGAGGTCACCGGTATTCACCAGGGCCCGCCGCAAGGCAGGTTGGTCTTGTAGCGGCGAGTGACCCCCAGGTCGCTACCCCCAACAACTGCTCAGCCACACAGTCAGCCGAGGTACAGCGTGGTACAAAGGAGGCAGGCAAAAGCGATGTCAAGGCTCAAGCAGAGGTCGGGGCAGGCGACACATTCTCGAGATCGAAAGTAAGTAGCCAAAGGTCGGGACGGGCAGCGAAGGTTCAGAGTCGGGGACAGGCAAGGTCGGTACACGGGAGAGCAATATTGGAACAACTGACAATCAGCAACCATTGAGAGACCAAGATCCGGCACTAGATGCAAAGGAAGTGCCCCTTAAATAGGGGAAGAGAAAGCAAGATTGAATGGCCGGACACCAATCAGTGGTGTACGAGCCCTTTAAATTTTAAGAAACCGGCGCACGCACCCCCCAGATGACAGGGACGTGCGCGCACCGGATCGTCAGAGCAAGGAGGACGAGCAGCCGCAGCAGGCGCGCGGCCAGCTGCCGCGCCGGGAGCCGCGGACCCGCTGACAGAAGCAGGCGAGAAGGGGGAATGAGAGACGCAGCGAGACGGACCCGCAGCACCCGCCCGGGCAGCGGGAGCAACAGAGGAGTGCCGCGAGATGGGCGCGCGGCATTCACCCTAACAGTACCCCCCCTTGGGTCCCCCCCTCTTCTTGGGACCAAAAAAATGTGAGATGAGACTATGGTCCAGAATGTTCTCCTCGGGTTCCCAAGATCTTTCCTCTGGACCACAGCCTTCCCAGTCGACCAAAAAATATCTTTTGCCTCTGGAGACCTTAGAGGCCAGGATCTCTTTCACCCTGAAAACATCCGCGGTACCAGAAATTGGAGTGGGCACCAAGACTTTCGGAGAAAAACGATTGCAAATCACTGGCTTCAAGAGAGAGACGTGAAAGGAGTTGGGGATACGAAGAGATGCCGGAAGGTGAAGCTTATAGCAAACCGGATTGATCTGTTGCTTGATCTTATAAGGGCCCAGGTAGCGGGGACCCAGTTTGTAGCTGGGAATTCGGAAGCAGATGTATTTCGATGAAAGCCACACCCTGTCTCCAGGAGAATAAACAGGAGGAGTTCTTCTCTTTATATCAGTGCTGTTTTTCATACGAGCGTAGGCTTGAGAAAGAGCACGAAGGTGGTTGTACTTTTTTAAAATTTAAAAAAGTGCGTTTAAGGAGCGCTTCAAGCTGGGTGTAGCAGCTGCCTAAGAATAAGGGGTCAGGCCTTATTAGGGGTAACAGAGATTGCTAAGAACTAATACGCTTTGCAGAAAGTCAATTAGTTTTAGGCGCGCTTGAAGGTAGGGTTGGGGAATGGAGGGGCAGGGTAAGGCGTCTTCTTCTCACTTAGTAGGTACAAAAAACTGTTAGAGGTTATTTGGCACCAGATAGCCTATATTGCTAGGTGATATCTAGTTGTGTGCAATGCCTCTATGTTTATCATAAAGATATTTTATGCTGCCTGATTTTACTCATACAGCAATTGGTCTTAATAGTTATGGTACGGTCCTGGTCCACATATAAAAACAGAAACACTATAAGTATATATTCATAAAATAGCTTTCTGCAATGTGTTATCATTTACTTCTGTTATACATAAAAAGAAACAGAGTATAACACTCACCGCCGCGGCCCAGGGGTACGCCGACCTACCCAGGGCCTCTGAGGTTCAGTCGCCTGAATGGTTATTACCCAATATATAATCACTGCTGTAGTGGGTATCCTCTTATGGAGAGTTCCTCCGGTGCCTAGTGCTCCTCTCTGTGTTGCTCTGCTGCCGTTGCCCTGGGGTACTATACCTTCCCAGGGTCCTTGGGTGATTAATCAATCGGTAGATGAATTAGTTGCACTGGATCTCATCAAACATATTCCAGCTTCTTTAATAAAGACCGTCAGGAATCTTCTTAATAGTAAAAACTTCTTTATTTATAAAATAATAAATCAGTGCAAAGCCGGTGGCTGACACAGGTCAGCAGTCTCTATGTTCAGGGGGAACACATGAACTCCTGACGTTTTGAGGGTTGGGGCAGAGCGTTTATGTCTGTCCTTGTGCAGCGTTTTCCAGTCAAAACTGCATGTCTACGCTCATATGTCTTAAATGTAGATCTGCCTGATAGAACACCAAGGCAGAGAAGATCAACTGTAATAGTCCGTGGAAAAAGCGGGGGCGCGATCATGCGGCTTCCCAACTTGAAGTCTTCTTTTAAGCTTACATAAATTAACTCACCGACGCGCGTTTCGGCACTTCCTGCCGTCCTCTGGGTGTGTTCTGGGCCTGCGTCCTGCGGCCCTTCATATTGGTCATGCATTGGTGACATCATCCCTCGGCTAGGTATTCTGGGAGATGAAGTCCTTTGCTGTAGTTCCAATTGCCGGCTTTTGACGCCTCCGCTGTTTTTCTGATTCCTGTCAGTTGCCCTTCAGGAGGTTTACAGTTCCTTCTCAGCTGGAGGTTTTGTTCAGGGTCCATTCCAGGGGAAAAAACAATCAAGGTTAAAAACTCAAAATGTCTTATGCAATATATAATATTCATTCGTATATAATTACACCGGTTTCGTCTGTTTATAAAATAACAAGTATAAGATTTTCATATAAACAACTGTATTTCTATAATAACGGTTGCAGTAAGATAGAAGAGGTAAAGAGAAGCCGGGTATGTGAACAAGATTAATAGGTGAATACCGGTAATTAAAAATTATTATATATGATATCCAATTAAAAAATTTTTTTACAACAACCAAATAGAAAAGATAATAGATATATGTATAAATAAATAAATATATATATATAAATATAGGTACAACAACCAAATAAAAAAGATAATAGATATATGTATAAGTAAATAAATATATATATAAAAATATAGGTACATGGTGGTAGTTCTCCTAACTTCAGTAATTGCCGTTAATTGGGTATTGGTAACACCCTACGGTACGGTCAGTCAGATTGAGAGACTAATAAAATGCTAATAAATTATGTATTACATCAAGGATAAGTAAATGAATACCTTATGGATATAGGACAACAGTATACATGAATAGTACATGTTATTACAGTTATACTGTATCCATGTTATCCGTAAGCAGATAGTAATTATGTATTTGTTCAAATAATTACTGGGGGTCCTTTGTGTCTTCAAATAATTACTGGGAGTTATTTATATCACTAATTTTTGAGTGTCTGAGGTAGCATGGGGGTTTCTTTGTAACCTATTTATTCTCCAAAAAACAGTTTAAATCCAGGTCCACATTGAGGCCATTTGGTGCAAAGCTGTCTAATTCAAACATCCAGAACATCTCCCTTTGTGCCAGAGTCCGTTCCATATTGCTCCCTCTCCAGTTCTTTTGAATTTTTTCAATTATCCAGTAACTTAAGCCCGTTGCATCTTTATTGTGTTTCTCTGAGAAGTGTAAGGATAAGTTGTGGGTTTTAAGTCCGTTTTGTATGTTCCTTAGATGCTCCGCTAAACGTATTTTGAGCTGTCTTTTAGTCTTTCCTACATATAGAAGATCACATGGACATTTCAAACAGTAAATTACTTCTTTAGTGTTACAGGTGGTGTATTCCTTAATCTTGTATACTTGATTATTCTTGGGATTTGTGAATGACCCTTGGCTTGGAATAAAGCATGCTGTTTTCAATGATAGTTTGCAGGCCTTGCAGTCTCTGCATCTGGTGAACTTATTATCAATAGCGGCCACTTTGTTAGGTGGATTAATGTAGCTAGTGGTTACTAGATGCGCTAGGGTTTGGGGTCTTCTGTATATAAAGGTTGGTTTATCCTTGAGGATCTTCTCAAGTGTGGAATCTGACTGCAGAACGTTCCAGTGCTTCTTAATTATATTTTCTAACTTTTTGTAGTCTTTATTGTATTTTGTTATGAATGGAACACTCATTTCCGATTTCCCCTTCTCCTTATTTTTCTGGGTTTTGGATTCTTCATTTACTCCTGAGATAGCTTTACTAATGGTTTCTTCTGGGTATCCTTTTTCTATAAATCTAGCCCCTAGTAGGTTCGCTTGTTTCAAAAATGTTGCATCATCTGTGCAGTTCCTTCGGATCTGCCTAAATTGTCCCTTAGGGATATTCCGCAGCCAGGTTGGGTGATGGCAGCTGTCTACCGGTATATAACTGTTTCTGTCAGTGTCTTTAAAGTAGGTTTTAGTCTTAATTTGTTGGTCTGCTTTGTAGATCGTAAGGTCCAGGAAATTAATTTCTGTTTGACTAGTTTCATATGTGAATTTAATGTTCCATGTGTTTTCGTTAAGCGATTTGCAAAAATTGTTGTAGGTCTTGTTCTGTACCTTCCCAGAAAAAAATGCAGTCGTCTATATATCTTTTATAGAATTTCAATTCTGATGGTCTTAGTTGGTACATTCTCTCTTTTTCCCAGAGAGCCATGAATAGATTTGCCAGACTAGGGGCAAACTTGCCTCCCATCGCCACACCTATGCGTTGTAGGTAGAATGTACCCTCATACCAGAAATAGTTGTGGGTTAAGCAGAAGTGTAGGGTTTCCAAGAGGAATTCTATCTGTTGGGGAGGCAGCTTACCATCTTTGTTTAGAAAAAATTGCACTGCTTCTAGTCCTTTTTCATGAGGTATTATTGTATAGAGGGCGCTAACATCCGCTGTTGCTAGCACCAAGTTATGGCAAAGCTGATATTGCTTTATTAGTTCTAGGAGGGAGCCTGAGTCTTTCAAAAAAGCAGGTGTTTGTTGGACCAGAGGCTGGAGGAAAGAGTCTATATACTCTCCCAGTCCGCTCGTTAGTGATCCTATCCCACTTACGATTGGTCTGCCCGGGGGGTGGTCCTTGTTCTTGTGCACTTTGGGCAGATGGTAAATTGTGGGAATTCTTGGAGTCTCCAGGTTTAGATAGTTATACTCCTTTTTCGTTAGGATGCCTGTTCGTCGGCCTTTATCTAGTAGATTTTTTAGTTTCTGGTGAAAATCCCTGGTAGGGTCTGCCTTAAGTTTCTCATATGTGTCTGAATCACTCAAAAGTCTGTAAGTCTCTTGCAGGTATTTTTCTTTCTCGAGGATTACTATTCCCCCTCCCTTGTCCGCGGGTTTTATGATTATCTCCTTTTTCTTTTGTATTCCTTTAATCGTTTCCTTCATTCTTTTTTTCTCAAAGCTTTGGTGTTTTTTGTGTTTTAGTTCTAGGTGTTTGAGGTCCTTGATGACCAAATTCCTAAAGACAGTGATTGCTCCCTTGCCATTCTGAGGGTTAAACGTGGAGTTGTTCTTTAATCCAGTATGAGTGTACTGGGGCTGCGGTGTCTCTACGTTTGTTATTGGCTCAGGTTGGTTCTCACAGTTTTGTTTTTCTTCAAAAAATTTCTTGATGTTGAGTTTTCTGGTAAACTTGTGGACATCAATATAGGCTTCAAACTTATTCATGCTGGAAGGGGGTGCATATTTCAGGCCTTTATTCAGTAACTCTACTTCCTTATTATTGAATTTAGTGCTGGTGAGGTTGAAAAGGCCGTCTGTAAGATCCTGGTTTACTCTTCTTGTTCTCTCCTCCTTTTTTGATTTTTTAGATTGAATTCTAGTCCCTGCTCTTGTGCCTCTGTTTCTGGAATTTTTCTTTTCGGTGTGTGAGGGTATTCCAAGCCTAAAAAACGTTCAGTGTGGGTTTTTTTGTGTTGCTCCGTTTGTGTTGGTTCCGAATATTTGCTGTTTTCTATGTTGTGATAGTGTGAAGGATGATGACTTTCCCTGTGTTTGTATCGGTCATCTTTTCTTTGTGGTTTCGGGGTTGCTTGTGCAGGTGATCTGAAAGTAGGTCTAGTGGATGTTCTAGGTGTTCCTTGGTTTCCGAAGGGTCTATGTCTTGGGTGGAAGGATGGCCTCCAAGCTGGGGAGGGAGATCTCCTTGTGTACCTAGGTTGGTTATAGTGATAATTTGAGTTTGAATAGTTGCGATGTTGGTGTGGGTATTGTCTATAGGGTTCTCTACGTGAATAGTTATTGGGATGTCTGGTAGTCTTATAGTGGCCTCTGTGGTAGTTGTGGCCCTTTTCTCTGTAGTTCCCGTATTCATAATGCCTTCTCAGCTGGTCTGGATTCCTATAGCTGGCATATCCTGATTTTTTATAAGACTCTCTATCTGGTGTTGTTTCATTCTCTTGTTGTATTGTTGTGGAGTTCTGGAACTGGTTGTGTGTGGTGCTATCTATTACTCCTTTCTGCCATTTATAGATCATATTATTTTTCTGGTCTGCTAAGTCACGGGTGAACTTCCGTTGTTTCTTTAGTTTTTGTTCCTTTTCAAAGTTTTTTAGATCATTTTTTATCTCGGTAATATGGTCTTGATATTCATCCAAGTCTTTATATGGAGCCAGGTTGCCCTGCAGCTCGTCGATTTTGGTTGTGATAGTTTCCAGTTTCCTCTTTTTGCGTTTTATAATGAGTTTCATTAAATTCAGGCTGCAGTCGTTAAAGAACCCTTGCCATTCTTCAATGTCTGGGATTGTCCCGCCAATATCTCTTTCCAGTGCAATATCCCATCTAAGGCTTCTGGGTATCATGCCTTTCTGAATGTATGTTTCAAGTGTGGAGATATGCCATTTTATGGCTAGTTCTTTTTGCAATAGGTGTTTTACTGTTCTAAAAAGTTCATCAAAGCTGTCTGAGATTTCCCTCATGTCTTCCTCTTCTTCTATTACGGTATTAGCGCTGATCTGTTAAATTCTCGTCTTAGTTGCGATATATCCATAGTTGTTATAGTGTTGGGTGGCCCCGAAGATGTTATAGTATTGGGTAGTCCTGAGGCAGCTCCTTAGTGTTGACCAAATAGTAGTATGAAGGTGGTTGTACTTTTTTAAAATTTAAAAAAGTGCGTTTAAGGAGCGCTTCAAGACATAGACCCTTCGGAAACCAAGGAACACCTAGAACATCCACTAGACCTACTTTCAGATCACCTGCACAAGCAACCCCGAAACCACAAAGAAAAGATGACCGATACAAACATAGGGAAAGTCATCATCCTTCACACTATCACAACATAGAAAGCAGCAAATATTCGGAACCAACACAAACGGAGCAACACAAAAAAACCCACACTGAACGTTTTTTAGGCTTGGAATTCCCTCACACACCGAAAAGAAAAAATCCAGAAACAGAGGCACAAGAGCAGGGACTAGAATTCAATCTAAAAAATCAAAAAAGGAGGAGAGAACAAGAAGAGTAAACCAGGATCTTACAGACGGCCTTTTCAACCTCACCAGCACTAAATTCAATAATAAGGAAGTAGAGTTACTGAATAAAGGCCTGAAATATGCACCCCCTTCCAGCATGAATAGGTTTGAAGCCTATATTGATGTCCACAAGTTTACCAGAAAACTCAACATCAAGAAATTTTTTGAAGAAAAACAAAACTGTGAGAACCAACCTGAGCCAATAACAAACGTAGAGACACCGCATGCCCCAGTACACTCATACTGGATTAAAGAACAACTCCACGTTTAACCCTCAGAATGGCAAGGGAGAAATCACTGTCTTTAGGAATTTGGTCATCAAGGACCTCAAACACCTATAACTAAAACACAAAAAACACCAAAGCTTTGAGAAAAAAAGAATGAAGGAAACGATTAAAGGAATACAAAAGAAAAAGGAGATAATCATAAAACCCGCGGACAAGGGAGGGGGAATAGTAATCCTCGAGAAAGAAAAATACCTGCAAGAGACTTACAGACTTTTGAGTGACACAGACACATATGAGAAACTTAAGGCAGACCCTACCAGGGATTTTCACCAGAAACTAAAAAATCTACTAGATAAAGGCCAACAAACAGGCATCCTAACGAAAAAGGAGTATAACTATCTAAACCTGGAGACTCCAAGAATTCCCACAATTTACCATCTGCCCAAAGTGCACAAGAACAAGGACCACCCCCCGGGCAGACCAATCGTAAGTGGGATAGGATCACTAACGAGCAGACTGGGAGAGTATATAGACTCTTTCCTCCAGCCTCTGGTCCAACAAACACCTGCTTTTTTGAAAGACTCAGGCTCCCTCCTAGAACTAATAAAGCAATATCAGCTTTGCCATAACTTGGTGCTAGCAACAGCGGATGTTAGCGCCCTCTATACAATAATACCTCATGAAAAAGGACTAGAAGCAGTGCAATTTTATTCTAAACAAAGATGGTAAGCTGCCTCCCCAACAGATAGAATTCCTCTTGGAAACCCTACACTTCTGCTTAACCCACAACTATTTCTGGTATGAGGGTACATTCTACCTACAACGCATAGGTGTGGCGATGGGAGGCAAGTTTGCCCCTAGTCTGGCAAATCTATTCATGGCTCTCTGGGAAAAAGAGAGAATGTACCAACTAAGACCATCAGAATTGAAATTCTATAAAAGATATATAGACGACTGCATTTTTTTCTGGGAAGGTACAGAACAAGACCTACAACAATTTTTGCAATCGCTTAACGAAAACACATGGAACATCAAATTCACATATGAAACTAGTCAAACAGAAATTAATTTACTGGACCTTACGATCTACAAAGCAGAACAACAAATTAAGACTAAAACCTACTTTAAAGACACTGACAGAAACAGTTATATACCGGTAGACAGCTGCCATCACCCAACCTGGCTGCGGAATATCCCTAAGGGACAATTTAGGCGGATCCGAAGGAACTGCACAGATGATGCAACATTTTTGGAACAAGCGAACCTACTAGGGGCTAGATTTATAGAAAAAGGATACCCAGAAGAAACCATTAGTAAAGCTATCTCAGGAGTAAATGAAGAATCCAAAACCCAGAAAAATAAGGAGAAGGGGAAATCGGAAATGAGTGTTCCATTCATAACAAAATACAATAAAGACTACAAAAAGTTAGAAAATATAATTAAGAAGCACTGGAACGTTCTGCAGTCAGATTCCACACTTGAGAAGATCCTCAAGGATAAACCAACCTTTATATACAGAAGACCCCAAACCCTAGCTCAACTAGTAACCACTAGCTACATTAATCCACCTAACAAAGTGGCCGCTATTGATAATAAGTTCACCAGATGCAGAGACTGCAAGGCCTGCAAACTATCATTGAAAACAGCATGCTTTATTTCAAGCCAAGGGTCATTCACGAATCCCAAGAATAATCAAGTATACAAGATTAAGGAATACACCACCTGTAACACTAAAGAAGTAATTTACTGTTTGAAATGTCCATGTGATCTTCTATATGTAGGAAAGACTAAAAGACAGCTCAAAATACATTTAGCGGAGCATCTAAGGAACATACAAAACGGACTTAAAACCCACAACTTATCCTTACACTTCTCAGAGAAACACAATAAAGATGCAACGGGCTTAAGTTACTGGATAATTGAAAAAATTCAAAAGAACTGGAGAGGGAGCAATATGGAACGGACTCTGGCACAAAGGGAGATGTTCTGGATGTTTGAATTAGACAGCTTTGCACCAAATGGCCTCAATGTGGACCTGGATTTAAACTGTTTTTTGGAGAATAAATAGGTTACAAAGAAACCCCCATGCTACCTCAGACACTCAAAAATTAGTGATATAAATAACTCCCAGTAATTATTTGAAGACACAAAGGACCCCCAGTAATTATTTGAACAAATACATAATTACTATCTGCTTACGGATAACATGGATACAGTATAACTGTAATAACAGGTACTATTCATGTATACTGTTGTCCTATATCCATAAGGTATTAATTTACTTATCCTTGATGTAATACATAATTTATTAGCATTTTATTAGTCTCTCAATCTGACTGACCCTACCGTAGGGTGTTACCAATACCCAATTAACGGCAATTACTGAAGTTAGGAGAACTACCACCATGTACCTATATTTTTATATATATATATTTATTTACTTATACATATATCTATTATCTTTTTTATTTGGTTGTTGTACCTATATTTATATATATATTTATTTATTTATTTATACATATATCTATTATCTTTTCTATTTGGTTGTTGTAAAAAAAATTTTTTAATTGGATATCATATATAATAATTTTTAATTACCGGTATTCACCTATTAATCTTGTTCACATACCCGGCTTCTCTTTACCTCTTCTATCTTACTGCAACCGTTATTATAGAAATACAGTTGTTTATATGAAAATCTTATACTTGTTATTTTATAAACAGACGAAACCGGTGTAATTATATACGAATGAATATTATATATTGCATAAGACATTTTGAGTTTTTAACCTTGATTGTTTTTTCCCCTGGAATGGACCCTGAACAAAACCTCCAGCTGAGAAGGAACTGTAAACCTCCTGAAGGGCAACTGACAGGAATCAGAAAAACAGCGGCGGCGTCAAAAGCCGGCAATTGGAACTACAGCAAAGGACTTCATCTCCCAGAATACCTAGCGGAGGGATGACGTCACCAATGCATGACCAATATAAAGGGCCGCAGGACGCAGGCCCAGAACACACCCAGAGGACGGCAGGAAGTGCCGAAACGCACGTCGGTGAGTTAATTTATGTAAGCTTAAAAGAAGACTTCAAGTTGGGAAGCCGCATGATCGCGCCCCCGCTTTTTCCACGGACTATTACAGTTGATCTTCTCTGCCTTGGTGTTCTATCAGACAGATCTACATTTAAGACATATGAGCGTAGACGTGCAGTTTTGACTGGAAAACGCTGCACAAGGACAGACATAAACGCTCTGCCCCAACCCTCAAAACGTCAGGAGTTCATGTGTTCCCCCTGAACATAGAGACTGCTGACCTGTGTCAGCCACCGGCTTTGCACTGATTTATTATTTTATAAATAAAGAAGTTTTTACTATTAAGAAGATTCCTGACGGTCTTTATTAAAGAAGCTGGAATATGTTTGATGAGATCCAGTGCAACTAATTCATCTACCGATCGATTAATCACCCAAGGACCCTGGGAAGGTATAGTACCCCAGGGCAACGGCAGCAGAGCAACACAGAGAGGAGCACCAGGCACCGGAGGAACTCTCCATAAGAGGATACCCACTACAGCAGTGATTATATATTGGGTAATAACCATTCAGGCGATTGAACCTCAGAGGCCCTGGGTAGGTCGGCGTACCCCCGGGCCGCGGCGGTGAGTGTTATACTCTGTTTCTTTTTATGTATAACAGAAGTAAATGATAACACATTGCAGAAAGCTATTTTATGAATATATACTTATAGTGTTTCTGTTTTTATATGTGGACCAGGACCGTACCATAACTATTAAGACCAATTGCTGTATGAGTAAAATCAGGCAGCATAAAATATCTTTATGATAAACATAGAGGCATTGCACACAACTAGATATCACCTAGCAATATAGGATATCTGGTGCCAAATAACCTCTAACAGTTTTTTGTACCTACTAAGTGAGAAGAAGACGCCTTACCCTGCCCCTCCATTCCCCAACCCTACCTTCAAGCGCGCCTAAAACTAATTGACTTTCTGCAAAGCGTATTAGTTCTTAGCAATCTTTGAGAAAGAGCACGTTGAATCTCTTGCCAGATGGTGGAAAAATCCTGTGTGAGTTCTTCTACGGCGGGTACTTCAGAAGACGTGAACAAGGGCAGTGGCGGAAGAGGATGACGACCGTACACCACAAAGAACAGAGATTTTCTAGTAGATTCAGAATCCTTAAAGTTATAGGAGAACTCCGCCCAGGGCAGAAGATCGACCCAATCATCTTGACGCGCAGAAACAAAATGGTGAAGAAAAAAGCCGAGGATTTGATTAACTCTTTCCACTTGGCCATTTGACTGGGGATGATAAGCAGAAGAAAAGTCCAACTTAATCTTCATTTGATTACAAAGAGCCCTCCAGAACTTAGAAACAAATTTCACTCCTCTGTCAGACACAATGTGTGTAGGCAGCCCATGTAGTCGAAAGATATGCATAAGGAAGTACTTAGCCAGCTGAGGAGCTGAAGGAAGGCCAGGCAAGGGTGTAAAATGCGCCATCTTAGAAAACCTATCCACTACCACCCAAATAACGGTGTTGCCATGCGAAGAAGGGAGGTCAGAAATTAAGTCCATAGCAATGTGTGACCATGGAGTATTTGGAATAGGTAGGGGAAGAAGTAAGCCTGCAGGTCTTTGGCGAGGAATTTTGTCACGTGCACAGATGGTACAAGCCTGGATGAATTTCGTCATGTCCTTCCCTAGAGAGGGCCACCAATAATATCTGGAAATGAGAGAACAAGATTTTCTGATACCAGCATGGCCAGCTACATGAGAAGAATGGCCCCATTTTAATATTCTGCAACATTGATGAGGAGGCACGTAGATCTTTCCAGGTGGTGCCTGTACCAGAGAAGCGGGGGCCGAGAGCACTAATCATTCAGGAGAGATAATATGCTGTGGAGTGGATTCTGACCCGGAGACGTCTGAAGAGCGAGAAAGGGCATCCGCTCTGATGTTCTTGGCGGCTGGACAGAAGTGGATTTGAAAGTTGAATCGGGCGAAAAATAACGACCATCGGGCTTGTCAGGGGTTTAACCGCTGAGCAGTTTCTAAGTAAGACAGATTTTTGTGGTCGGTAAAGATGGAAACAAGATGGGCAGAACCTTCCAAAAGATGTCGCCACTCCTCCAATGCTAACTTGATGGCGAGTAATTCTTGATCTCCAATGGAGTAATTCCTCTCTGCTGGAGAAGACGTTTTCGAAAGGAAACCGCAGGAGAGAGTCCTGCCCGTAGCGGACTTTTGAGTAAGTACGGCTCCAGCTCCAATGGAGGAGGCATCTACCTCAAGGGCAAAAGGTCTAGCTGGATCTGTTCTTGAAAGCACCGGAGCAGAAGAAAAGGCATTTTTAAGAGTATTAAAGGTCTCTTCAGCCTGAGGAGGCCACGACTTAGAATTGGCGTTCTTCTTCATAAGTGCCACAATAGGCACTACTATAGTCGAAAAATGGGGAATGAACTGGCGATAATAGTTAGCGAAGCCCAAAAAGCGTTGGATAGCCCGTAGGCCAAAAGGACGCGGCCAGTCCAACACTGCCTTCAACTTGCTGGGATCCATCTGGAGACCTCGCCCAGAAACTATGTACCCAAGAAATGGTGTGGTCAAATATGCACTTCTCCAGCTTGGAGTATAAGCGATGTAGGCGGAGGCGAGCCAGGACTTGCCGGACGTGTCGGTGATGTTCTTCAGGATTAGAAGAGAAGATGAGTATATCATCCAAATACACTACCACGCAAGAGTAAAGCAAGTCCCGGAATATGTCGTTCACGTACTCCTGGAATACGGCGGGTGCATTGCAAAGTCCAAAGGGCATCACTAAGTATTCAAAGTGGCCATCGTGGGTGTTAAATGCGGTCTTCCCCTCTCAGGTCGAGTTTAGTGAAGATCTTGGCACCACGAAGTCGATCAAATAACTCAGAAATCAAAGGTAACGGGTAACGATTTTTGACGGTGATCTTGTTGAGGCCACGGTAGTCAATGCAGGGGAAGGAAGAGAACCATCTTTCTTGGCTACAAAGAAGAAGCTTGCGCCTGCTGGAGAGGAAGACTTCTGTATGAATCCTCTTTGGAGATTCTCCTGTATATAATCTGACATAGCCTGCGTCTCAGGAGCCAAGAGAGGATAGATTCTGCCACGAGGTGGAGTAGTACCCGGCAAGAGGTCAATAGGACAATCATAGGGACGATGGGGCTGAAGTACCTCCGCTTGCTTTTTGCAGAATACATCGGAGAAGGCCTGATAGATCGCAGGCAGGTCGGGAAGTGGAGCAGAAGCAGGAACAGGTCTGTCAGGAACGGATTTCAAACACCTCTTGAAGCAGGCTGCACCCCAACTCTTGATATCTCCGGTATTCCAGTCAAGAGCGGGATCGTGACGTTGAAGCCAGGGTAGACCAAGAAGAATCTGAGAGGTACAATGAGGGAGCACGTAGAACTCAATATTCTCTTGGTGAAAAAGCCCGATCTTTAAAAGGAGGGGTACAGTGCGATAACGCACAGTGCAGTCAAGCCTGTCACCATTGACCGAAGCAATAAATAGGGGCTTTGCGAGGCGGTTCACAGAGATGTTATATTTACTAATCAAGGAGGCCTCAATAAAGTTTCCTGCGGAGCCAGAATCCAAAAAGGCAGTCAGGTTCAAGGAGACGGTAACTGCGACGGTAAGTTGTACAGGGACCGTAAGCCGTGAAGAGATGGCACACACGCCTAGGGACGCCTCTCCCACATTCACTAGGTGCGCTCGTTTCCCTGTCGTGGCGGGCGAATAGGACAGTCTTTAAGGAAGTGCTCAGAGCCAGCACAATACAAACAAAGATTCTCATTCCTCCTGCGCGTTCTCTCCAATTGGATTAAGCGAGATCGATCCACCCGCATGGCCTCCTCACTGGAAGGCGCATGTGCGGACAAAGGATGTTGAAATACAGGAGCCAAACGGGATGCCCTCCAAGGGCACTGAGAGTCTCTTTCCAGGCGGAGTTCCTCACGTCTTTCAGAAAAGCGTACATCAATGCGTGTGGCCAAATGAATGAGCTCAGTCAAGGATAAAGGCAAGTCACGTGCAGCTAGAGCGTCTTTAATATTGCTAGACAGTCCCTTCTTGAAGGAGGCACATAAGGCCTCATTATTCCAAGACAGCTCAGATGCCAGGGTACGGAACTGTATGGCGTATTCACCAATGGACAGGTTGCCCTGGACCAAGTTCAAATGGCCCGTTTCTGCATACGAAGCCCAAGCTGGTTCCTCGAAGACCTGGCGGAACTCGGAGACAAAGGCGAGTACATTGGAAGTAACTGGATCCTCGCGATCCCATAATGGGGTAGCCCAGGCCAGCGCCTTTCCTGAGAGCAGACCAATAACAAAGGCCACCTTAGCACGTTCAGTGGGGAATTGGTCCGCCAACATTTCCAAATGCATAGAACACTGAGTAAGGAAGCCTTGGCATAACTTGGCATCCCCGTCAAACTTAACCGGCAAGGAGAGACGGATTCTAGAAGTAGATGCTACTGGAGGCTGTGGCGGCAATACAGGAGCAGATGGTGGCAATTGCTGCTGCTGAATCGATAAGAGCTGCTGAACCATAGCGGAGAGCTGGTTAATTTGGCGGGACTGCATAGCCACTATTGCAGGTAGTTCGGTGGTATCAGGCAGTGGCACCTCAGCGGGATCCATGGCCGGATCTTACTGTCACGGACCGGACGTGGAGGAACAGGTGTGGATCCACTGTGACTGTGTTGCTGGTAGCGGGTACCGTGTCAAGGTAGCGGAGTCTAAGAGGCCACCGATATTCACCAGAGCCCGCCACAAGGCATGTCGGTTTTGTGGCGACGAGTGACCCTCAGGTCGCTACCCCTCAACAACTGCTCAGCCACACAGTCAGCCGAGGTACAGCGTGGTACAAAGGAGGCAGGCAAAGGCGATGTCAAGGTTCAAGCAGAGGTCAGGACTGGCAGCATAACCTCGAGATCAAAGATAAGTAGCCAAGATCGGGACGGGCAGCGAAGGTTCAGAGTCGAGGACAGGCAAGGTCGGTACACGGGAGAGCAATACTGGAACAACTGACAATCAGCAACCATGGAGAGACCAAGATCCGGCACTAGATGCAAAGGAAGTGCCCCTTAAATAGGGGAAGAGGAAGCAAGATTGAATGACCGGACAACAATCAGTGGTGTACCAGCCCTTTAAATTTTAAGAAACTGACGCGCGCACCCCCTAGAGGACAGGGACGTGCGCGCACCAGATCCTCAGAGCAAGGAGGAGGAGGACGAGCAGCCGCAGCAGGCGCGCGGCCAGCCGCCGCGCCGGAAGCCGCGGACCTGCCGACAGAAGCGGGTGAGAAGGGGGAAGGAAAGACGCCGCAGCGCCCGTCCGGGCAGCGGGAGCAACAGAGGAGGTAAGGCGAGTGCCGCGAGATGGGCGCGCGGCACTCGCCCTAACAATTATGCATATCGCAATTATAAATGTTTATACACCAAGCATTGTCCTTTGTAAAAGGATTACATGTTAATAATATTAATTATAATGACATAACATATCACTTTTTGTTCCATTTTTCTGTGTATAAAGAATCCTGTCCCCTCCTTCATCCAGGTGTACAGAGAGGGGTTCAGAGAGGGGTACAAGCCTCCTAATTCACAACATACAAGTATGAGGGGAGAAGTGCTACTTTATACTATTTGTATATATAACTTTATTACATTGTAGTATAACAATAAAATCAAGTTTAAGCCTGATGCTTCATGTACTGCTTGTCTCACTCCTTTTATAGCTAGAATTATGCTAATGCAGAGATGATTTACCAATAAACCTGCTAGTAAAACGACAGCGAGCAAATAAATATGATGTTGGTAAAGCACTATTATGGCTGTGATAAGAAGAAATAACTTATTTGAGAAGCAAGTTCAACTCTAGGGACACATTTGGGTGTTAATTGAAGACTGCATCTCCGTGAGCTTTATAATTTTAACAGACAAAAAGTGCATCAAAAAATATTTTTTCTTTATTGCATGGCACGACCTGCTTCGGTATTCATAACAGTTGGGTTATTCCACCACAAGGTGGTGCAGTGGTACTGCAGAAAGCTGTGGCATCTCCCGGCCCCCTATAAAAACAGGATTAACCATAGAGTTCCCAGTGTTTCCTCTGCAGTTAAACTGCGAAGTTAGAAGATGGCTCTCTCTCTTGCGCAGGTGAGCGGGGCAACCAAGCCTGCGGCCCTGCAAGTCTATTTCCACCTGTTTCTGGACCCTCACTGTCTCCCAGCCTTGGCTGACAAATCGGGTGAGGGTAAAAGAGCACTAGGGTCAAGTGCTCCTGGAGCGCTGCTCCAAGCGGCAGACCCAGTTCCACAAAGGGTAGCCGGCCATAGGCTTTATGGTGAGCCTACTAGGGATGCGGAGTTCCTGCCCTGGCTTCTGAGGGGGTGAGTGTTTTGGGGACTGTGTCCCTTTCTTTTCCTTCAGGGGTCCCGCCCCCCCCCCTCCTGGCCTGGATACTTGCCGCTGCCTTCTCGTCTCTCTCTCTCCCCCTCCCCCTCTCTGACTTTGTTGGGGGGGGGTGGGTGGTAGCGGCGAGTGGTGTTAGTTGGGGTGTTTTGGCATTTACAGTGTGTTTTTTGCCCGCCGCGCCGCTTTGTACTGTGGTCCGCGGCTGTGGGCGCTATAATCTGTGGCGTTTTTGCTTTGTCATGCCTCGGGGTCACGCGGGCGCCGTTTTCATGCTCTTCGGGGGGCGGGGCCGGGGCCCCCCACGGCCCGCCCCTTGAGGCACCTCTGCCGCCGCCATTTTGGATTAGCTGCATGTCTGGATTTCTCCCTTTCGGGCTGCAGCTCTGTTTCCTCCGGTGTGTCGCTTCATCCTGTGGTCTGTGCCTTGGTGACTCTGCGGTGTGCTTGGTCCATGAGTTCCCCCTTCGGGAGGTTTTTTATTGGTCTCGTGGGGCATGTGCTGCGGGATGCTCATGTGTCGTTTTTACTTATGTCTTTCAGGCGGGATACCAGTGGGTTGTGGTTTCTCCCGGCTCTACTCCTTTCTCCCCCTCATCCCCCCCCCCCATTTTTGCTTATCTGGGGGCATCCCGTGGGAGGGCATCCCAGGTGGCTTTTGTATTAGCCTTTACCCAGCACTGGCGCCTGTGTTTATCACCATATGGAGGCTTCTGGGGATAGCGTGCTCGGGGGTCCTTTGGGGCAATCCCGGCTCTGTTCCATGTGCAGGGTATCCCCTATCAGCAATGATGTCATGGTGTGCGTGCCATGTGCTCAAAGTGTCCTTGCGCTCCAGCTTGGTTTGCCTACATTGCTTCCCAGCTCTGTGCCCCCTTCGACATCACCTACTCCCCCACTGCTGCAATTAGCTCCCAGTGAGGGGGTTGCTAGCAGGGGGTCACAGTCTGATCTGGCACTTCGTGTGGCCAACATTGAGAAGCAGCTTTCCGGGCCTATTCCTAGGAAGGTCTCTGGCAAGAAGCGGCACCTGACTTCCACTTCCTCGCACTCCACAGAGGAGTATGAGGAGTTTGATGCCCCTGGTGGACTTTATTCCCTAGAGGAAGGGGAACTGTTCCAGGACTCTGACTGACCAACAGGAGGGTTGCATTAGTGACCCTGGGTCTGCATCCGGGGAGGAATCATGGTACCCTGAGGACACTGACAATCTGCTGTCACAAATTTTTGCACATTGCTCCCCCTGAGGTGGTTAAGAGAAAGCAAGGTGAGCTTTTTCGACCTGGTAAACGGCGTCTGGAGTTCCCTGAGCAGGGCCATTTCACTTCTATGGTGCTTAGGGAGTGGGAACGTCCTAACAGGCTGCCCGCTGTGCCCAAGGGATTGTATAAGAGGTATCCCTTTCCTGCTGGTGGTATCCCCCCTGAGGTGGACACTCCCGTGCTAGGCCTGTCTAATACTTCGGTCATGCCTTCCCCTGACACTCCCACTCTGAAGGACAGCGAGAACTGGCGCATGGATCAACTGGCCTGCCATGCTTTTACTTGTGTGGGGGCTGGACTGCGACCGGCCTGTGCTGCTGCCATTACTGCTATTGCCCTTAAGAATCTGCTCAAGCGTCTCTGTGATGGCGCTATGGCTGGTAGGAGGAGGGAGGATTATAGGGCCCTCTTGCTTTGCTCTGATTTTGTTGTATTTATCCTTACTGCCATGGATGATGCTGTGAGGCTGGGCGATAGGGCCTCTGCACTTTTGGTGGCTATGCGCCGCTCTGTTTGGTTACATCAGTGGGCAGCTGATGGTGCTGCTAAGAAGGCTCTCACTGGGCTCCCCTTTGCGGGGCTGCGGCTCTTTGGTGAGCGTCTTGATGTTTTGGCCAAGGATGGCAGGCTGCCTCAGCGTAGGAGGCAGCCCCGGCCTTTTCGGGGGACCTCTGTCTCCCTCCCCTCCCTTCGTTCTTCCAGAGGAGGTCGTGGCTCCCTCTTCTCAGGTAGCCGCAGAGAGTCTTGGGGCCATGGCAGATCCCGTGGAAGTCCCAGTCTCTCCTGGGGTTCCAAGCCCAAACCTCCTCCCAAGGCCCCCCAGGCATGAGGGGGCGCCCTCACCCATCTGGGTGGGGGGACAGCTTCGGCTCTTTGCTCACGTCTGAAGGCTCCACGTTTCAGACCGGTGGATCCAGGAGGTGATGTCCTCCGGTTACAAGATAGAGTTTGCAGCCTGGCCGCCCCCAAGATTCATCAGATCCCGGATGTCTTTAAACCCCCTGTCAGCTCAAGGCTTACTTTCGGCGGTTCAATGCCTGCTGGAGTCAAGGGTCTTTTTCCGCTGCCCCATCAAGAACAGGGTCAGGTGTACTATTCCAATCTATTCACGGTCCCCAAAAAGGACGGCTCTCTGAGGCCCATTCTGGACTTGAAGGGCCTCAACAAGTTTGTCAGATTCAAACATTTTAGCGTGGAGACGCTACGCTCTGCTGACGGTACCCTTCGCCCGGGCGACTTCATGACCACCGTGGACATCAAGGATGCTTATCTTCATGTGCCTATCTTCCCAGGTCATCAGAGATTTCTGAGGTTCATGCTGGAGGATCAGCATTACCAGTTTGTGGCCTTACCATTCGGTATCACCTCGGCGCCTCGGGTGTTCACCAAGGTGCTGGCGGGAGTGATGGCTCTGCTGCGAACCCGGTGCATTCACATCCTTCCCAACCTGGATGACATCCTCATTGTGGCTCAGTCCTTTCATCAGGCCGAACAGGACATCCAGGTGGTGATCTCCACTCTGGAGTCCTTCGGCTGGGTGATCAATTTTCCTAAGTCTGTCTTGGTGAGGTCCTTGGTGAGGTCCTTTCTGGGCATGACACTGGACACCTCTCAGGTCAAGGTGTTCCTTCCTCAGCAGAAGGTGGAGGGCCTTCAGAAGCAGGCACGGGCTCTGCTCTTGTGTCCTCATCCCTCCATCCGTCTGGGGATGCAGTTGGTGGGCCTGATGGTGTCATGCTTTGAGACGGTCCCCTTTGCTCAGTTTCACATGAGACCTCTTCAGTTGCACCTCTTGTCAGTTTGGGATTGGGACCCTGTGTCCCTGGATCAGGAATTTGCTCTGTCTCCCTTGGCCAGGCAGTCCCTTTCGTGGTGGCTGGACTCAAGGAATCTTCTGGTGGGCAGGACCTTCCTGCCCCCGTGCTGGGAGACTGTCACCACGGATGCCAGTCTGATGGGCTGGGGGGGCTTTTGGAAGTCCCTACAGTTGCAGGGTCGTTGGGGTCCCCAGGAGGCCCATGCTCCCATCAATGTCCTGGAACTGGGCGATCAGGTTGATTCTGTCCCACCGGACCACACACCTTCGGGGTCGGGCTGTTCAGATCCGCTCAGACGGCAGTGGCCTACATCGACCATCAGGGAGGGACTCGGAGCAAGTGAGCCTTCAAAGAAGTGTCTATGATACTGTCTTGGGCGGAACAGAATGTCTCCTGCATCTCCGCGGTATACATTCCGGGGGTGGAGAACCAGGTGGCGGACTCTCTGAGCAGGGGGACGTCTCGTCTGGGGGAATGGTCCCTCAACTACCAGGTGTTTCTCTCCCTGTGTCACCGCTGGGGTCAGCCGGATGTGGACCTGTTTGCGTCCCGTCACAATCACAAACTTCCCAGGTTTGTCTCCCTGTCACAGGATCCTCTGGCCTTCGCCATGGATGCACTGGCAATGCCTTGGACGGAGTTTCAGCTTCCCTATGTGTTCCCTCCGTTTCCTCTACTGGGCAGGGGGCAGGGTCATGGGCAAGATTGCCCAGGAGGGGGTGTCAGCCATCCTGGTGGCCCCCTGTTGGCCAAGAAGGGTGTGGTTCGCAGATGTCATGCAGTTGGCAGTAGACCAGTACGTCTTGCCCAGGGATCCAGATCTTCTCACTCAGGGACGGCTACGCCATTCCAATTTACAAACGTTGGCTTTTATCGGCTTGGCTACTGAAACCTACATCTTGACAGAGAAGGGGTTGCCTGCCTCTGTTGTGGATACCATGATTCGGGCTAGGAAGAAGTCCTCGTCCTTTATCTATTACAGGGTCTGGCATGCTTACATTGCCTGGTGTGAGTCCAAGTCTCTTCCCTGTCGTTTTTTTTCCATTCCCAGGAATCTGGAATTTTTGCAACATGGTTTGGATTCTGGCCTTCAATTAAGTACCCTCAAAGGCCATGTTTCAGCTCTGGCAATTTTTTTCCAAAGATCCTTTGCCAACCACGGGTTGGTTAAAACTTTTTTCCAGGGTGTTACTCATGTGTGTCCACCTTGTAAGCCTATGCTACCAGTCTGGGACTTGAATCTGGTGTTGTCTGCTCTGCAGGGTCCTCCCTTTGAGCCTATCCGTGGGGCTGCTTTGCCCATTCTGACACTTAAGGTAGCTTTTTTGGTGGCTATCACTTCTGTAAGGCGAGTTTCTGAGCTGGCGGCGCTTTCCATCAAACCTCCTTATTTTGAGAGGCATCAGGATAAGGTGGTGTTTCGGCTTAAGTCGGATTTCTTGCCAAAGGTGGTGTCTGCCTTTCATCTCAATCAGGACATTGTCTTGCCTTCATTGTGTCCTAATCCTGCTAATTCAAAGGAGCGGACACTGCATTCTCTGGATGTGTTCAGGGTTCTGAAGTTTTATTTGGTCACTACTGAGCCTTTCAGGAAATCTGATGCTCTTTTTGTTCTCACTTCTGGACCTAGGAAGGGTTTGCCTCCGGCTAAATCCACTATCAGCAAGTGGATCCGTCAGGCGGTGGTTCAAGGCTATTCTGCTAAGGGGAAGGAACCTCCCTTTAGAATTACTGCTCATTCCACTCGTGCTATTGGTGCCTCTTGGGCTTTTCAGCACCAAGCTTCTGTTGAACATGTTTGCAAGGCCGCTACTTGGTCTTCTGTTCATACTTTTTCCAAGTTTTACAAGGTTGATGTTAAGGCCTCAGCGGATGCTACTTTTGGCAACAAGGTGCTTCAGGCGGTAGTGACTTGAACTGCCGGCTGTTACTTATTGGGCATCCCACCCTACTTTTGGACACTGCTTTTGGATGTCCGAACTGTTATGAATACCGAAGCAGACTATGCCAAGAAATTAGCAATTCTGTGAGTACTCACCTGTAGAATTGTTTTTGTTCTTGCATGGCGTCTTTATGGTAATTGTTCCAAGTTAATTGGGGTTTTTTACCTTTTTTACATTTTTTACCTTTATTCTCTCCCGTCTTCTTGTCTCACCGCTTGTCTACGCTGGGGACTCTATGGTTAATCTTGTTTTTATAGGGGGCCGGGAGATGCCACAGCTTTCTGCAGTACCACTGCGCCACCTTGTGGCAGAATAACCCAACTGTTATGAATACTGAAGCAGGCCGTGCCATGCAAGAACATAAACAATTCTACAGGTGAGTACTCACAGAATTGCTTTGTTCTAATTTTTCCTAAAATATCACCTGGAATGAGTAGTGTTGAGCAAACCCCTCGGGTTTCAGGTTTGGCAAGTTCAGACAAATTTTGGTTCGGGTACCTGAACTTGACCCAAACCCGGACTTCACTGACACCAATGGGGACCCAAACCTTTGGGGGGGTGGTTATGCCTATGGGAGCTGGGGTGGGTGAGGTGTGGGGGCCAGTCAAGGGGCACCCAGAGGCAGAATCGGGACTGTAAAAAAGAAATTGTGGCAGTGGGTGTGCGGGGCGCCTTAAGTGAGCAGCGCTTACCTGAGCCAATGATGTGGCCGGCAATCGATGTTCCTTCCCTGACAAATAGGCTACAGCTGGGGCTTCAGAAATGTGGTCTCTGCTTCCATGAGTGAGGGCACTGGCATCAGCTAGCAGCACTTCTAGTGGGACTGATGGCCATATTTCTGTAGCCCATTTGACAGGGAAAAAATGCCAACCGTTGACCACATCGCGGGGCTCAGGTGAGTTAAAGATGCTTCCTGCTGCACACTCTGCATTGGTTAAGCTAGTTGATGGGCTGCTCCCGCTGAGCAGCCCATCAACTAGCTTAACCAATGCAGAGTGTGCTAGTTGATGGGCTGCTCAGTATGGGATGATAAAATGTTGTTACCGTATTTATTATTTTGCATATTTAAATATACGGAATTAGAAAGAGATTTTTTAATGCTATTGTTGTATGTAAAATGTGATTACAGTATAGTGTAGGGGGATGAGTGATTTTGTCTCTTTATCCGAGTATGGTGCACTGCCTTTTAGGGGTGTCAGAAAAAATCGATTCACCTAAATATGGCAATATTTTATTAAGCGATATTGGATCAATTTAAAAAATGGCCAAATCGATCTGTTACTAACTAACTGTGAACTGTGGCACGCTCTCCAGTTCTCATCCTCAACCAAACCCCATCGCCTCAACATCCGCTTCCTATTGGAGCCTGGCAAGGCGGAAACTAGACTAGCAGGTCACATGGCCTTCCTGCCACCATCATGCTTTCCCTCTGCTAGATGCTTTCCCTTTTGTCTCTGCGCTTTCCCCTTTGTCTCCACTGCTGCTGTTTTATGCTCCGGTGGGCAGCGGGCTGTAGCGTGGAGGTGGGCGTGCACTTCGGCCAGATGGAGCACTGACAGCCCTGTCCAAAGAGTAAGCTCGCAGCACCCAAGCACCTATCAGAGGACTCCTGGTGCGCAAGTCACTCGTTGCTGGGCAAATTTTCCCGGCCGGACTACGTTGGCCGCATCCGCCCCTCTCCTGTGTGTCAGTGAAATGTGGGTCCAATTGATAAGAGAGTTCAGAGCTTTACCCATCTTCCCTCCCAGTGCTCCCACATTTGATTTTACTCCCATCCCATCCCCGCTGCGGGCGCCTCTGCGCTCGGGGTGGTTGCGGGACGGGGATCATGCATGAAGTGGCCCGCCGGATATTTGGCCGTTACCTGGTCCGGTCCCTGCCGCATGCACGCTGACAATTCTCTGCGCTCTGGGCCGGGAGACCTGGGTAATATGCGGCCGTCATTCTGGTTCGTCATTTGACGAGCTGGTGTGTGAACCTTACCTGCGGGAGGGTCCTCTGTCCCGCGGCGCGTCCTCCAGGGAGTCGCAGCCGCCTGTCATCCGGCGGGCCCGTCGGTCGGCTGTCCCCGTGCGCCGCTCTGAGGCGCTGGGTGCGGCGGGGCGCAGCGGCCTCTCTGGGGGTCGTGCGGTGGGGGCAGGCGGCCCCTCGGTCTCCTCAACCGGCGCGGGTGCGTCCCTCCCGGCAGGGAGCGCGCCCGGCCAGCCACGTGCTCGCGCGCGCAAGCACGCTCAGTTTATGCCCCTCGGCGGCGCTGCTCCCAGCGCATCTGCCGGGGGCGAATTTAAAGTGGCCAATCTCTCTGTCCTGATGGGAGACAGGCCCAGGGACTGGACAGTCCGTCTGGCCTGGGCGGTCCAGTCCCTGGGACTGCTCCTATTGGTAGTTGTTCACTAGTGACACCAATCAGCACACTTCCCCCCAATCACCAGGTTCCCCTTCCCATTGGCCAGTCTTCCCTTTAATACCATGCTGCCCCATCTTCCAGTGCCCGTTATAGCCTCTGGTTAATAGGGTGCGCTTCTTTAGTCCTTCCTGATAGTTATTACCCGGCCTTGTCTCTGACCATCCTTGTCTACTGCCCGTCCCGACCTTTTGCCTGTCTGACTTCGTCCCTGCCTGATCCTTCTGATACCGCGTTTCGGAGCTCTTCTGGTTTGACCTCGGCTCGTTTTGACACTTCTTCGTTTGACCCCTTGGATACCGCGCTCTGTGACCACCCGGCTTGACCTCGGCTTGTTTTGGACTTCCGGTTTGGTTTCCCACCTTCAAACCAATTTTCATCCCGGCATCCATCTTCGGGATACCCTGCCGTTCATCCGTCTCCACCTTAAGCCGGTAATCTTTGCGCCAATTAAGACCTAGGGGTAACCGAGTCTGGAGAGGCATAATCCGCGTCTCCAGCGAGCGGGGACTAGTCTAAAGGCAGAAGAGGCGGTGGAGATTGGGGATTACCTGGCTTAAGAGAGAAGGGTGTCCGACGCCACCTTACAGCTGGGTTGTGTTTGGCTGGAGGGTGGGACGGGACGGTCCCAGCTTTCCCTGCCCTGCGTGATTGGTCTTCGGGAATCTGTGAGGTTCTGGTTGCAGACAGTGCTGTCTGTGCAACCGGCCACGCTGGAGGTGTGCCCCCCCCCCCCTTTCCTCCAATCCTGGGAAGGAAGGAACACAGCAATTATTTCTTTAACAGGTCAATTTACAACTACTGTCCAAAATGTATTTAAAAAAAAAAAATGCAATTTATTGTTTTTGAGACAGAATCGAGATATATCGCAATATATCGTATCGTCATACGTGTATCGTGATACTTATGGTATCGCCAGATTCTTGCCAATCCACACCCCTACTACCTTTTAATATTCATCAAATCTAGCAGTATGGGAAATGTTCAGTTAGAACTGTAGTAACATGCTTTTGACAGTAGCTGTCACTGTTTACAAAGGAATGCGACAAGGATGGTTATTTAGAATAGTTGTGTATCTAAATTACTCATGGCTGGTCCCCAAGGGTTCAGTCTGAGACTCTACCATCATAATCAAATCTAAATGAGCTTGTATAAAGGAGGTCTAAAGTGACAAGCTAGGGTAGGCACCCCGCTATGACCTATTTTACCCAACTACCACGCTTTATCTCTGCTATATCTCTAAAACGTATTTATTCATTTTCCTTCATTAAAAAATTTATAGATATGTGCATATCCTGAGGAATATCAGCTGACCAATAAATCTATACAAATGGCAGATATACTTTGTTTCAAAATTTTGTATAATACAGATTGGGATATCTGCTCTTTCTCCACTAGATGGCAGACAGTGCCCTCCACATCAGTGTAAGGCACTGGAAACATATGGACACAATAATACTAATATGATACATTTATCTTACATTCATTTTTATTTTTAAACCCTTTCAGATTGACACCCACCTTAGGTTCTTTGTTATACATCAATATGTTCAGTACATATCTGTATCAATTTCCAATAATTTAGTTATCCAGTACAGGGCCCAGGGATCTACTGCTCAGCATTGTACTCCATATTATCACTGTATGTAAAGATATAATTTCATTGTCTCTATTCTCTATATAATAGCATGGGTTAAGTCTTTGCCTTTAGTGCAGAGGTGTAATATAATTGCTTACCCTCATGTGCCAAGATTTTATGATGGCCCATTGCAAGACAGGGGGCAAGATGTAAAGAGTGGCCTCAGAGACCAGTTCCAGGGATGTTACTACTGGCCTCTGCCAAAGATGGCCAGCAATGGAAGTGCCATGCTATCTGCAAGTAATGGTGGGGCTTTCCTCCCTAAGTGCTATGCTGTGCTGCCGCCAAGGCCCCTCACAATTGGGCACAATCTCCCTGCACCGGTCATGGGGAGGGGGTGCGGCTCTCCAGATGAGGAGCACATGCATCACCTCCAACGTGGCGCCCAATTGGCTTGTAGTTTGTGGGAAAGGAGGGGCCGGTCATGACAGTAACTCAGAAAATAAGGTGTATATATACAGTCAGTTAGAGATGGCCAGAGTTTCCACCTAATCCCAGACTATTTTGAATTGAGGAGCCTGGATAGAGGCTGGATGGAGGGAAAAGGGAAAGATCCCCCTGCCCCGAACTAGAGGATTGGAATGTAACTCACCATCTCATTCAGGCCGGGGTAGGTCGCCCCCCCAAATGGTGGATCCATCTTGTCTCCAGTTGATTTAATGAGGTTTTACATAGTGCAGCATCCTAGTTTGGGTGCCACACTGCATGGAAATTGGATCTATAAACCACCATTTTGTTTCTAAAATTCAGCTGCATCAGGAGTTGGACAACATAATTTTTATGTGCAGCAGTCTAAATTGCCCTGGGGAGGGGGCATATGAGCACTCTTTGCTCTGTTGCTTATGCAACTGCATTACCTGTAAGATAAAACAGGTGGCAGGAGAGAACCTGTACATGCGACAGGGTCCTTATAAAGTTGAACAAAACCCGGCAAAGGCAAGCCTGGAATCTAAAAGATGGCTTTTCCCTGTGTGAATCCCCTAGGGCACCCATAAAAACTCACCCTTCCCCTCTCCAGTGGCATATGTTCGGGTTCTCATGTAATGCGAGCCGTGTCTTATTTGGCAGGTGGCTCTCTGTGCTTACAATGAAGAGCGTGTGCTGCCACATGCGTCCCTGGCATCATGCGTGCACACGGCCAGAGATGCTCAGGATGCAGCAGCGTGCGATCGCCATTCTAGTAGATGAGAGCCGTCTGCCAAACGACAAATTCATTTCAGGTGGCTTTAATTGGATGAGGGCCCACACATGTGCCATTGGAGTCTGGAGAGGTGAGTTTTTATGGGTGAACAGGGGGGTTCACACAGTGGGACATCTTGCATCGGGATGCCCCTGGGGCATGGAACAAAACCAGAGAAATTCAAATTCTCAGGTTTTATTCCGCTTTAAAGTAATTCATTTTTATGTTTAGCAATCTGAATTGACCAGGGGAGGGATGCATATGAGCACTGTTTCTTGTAAGGGTGTTTGTCCACTTTAATTAAGGTGAATAAAGTTTTTTTTAAATGTCTTGTGTTTGTGTGCAGCATTCCCTGACCAGGATCTGGTATGAAAGGATTCGGGATAAAAGGAAGGGACCCCATACCAGTTCCCTGTCACCTGAGCAGACACATACCGATGGGTTTGAGGGCTGCTGGCAGGGCCAAGGGTCCTTGGCAAAAGGGCTGCCCCGTGCACTGACTGTTGGTCTGTTTCAGTTAAAGTGGACCAAAACCCAGGGTATCACTATCCTGGGTTTTATTCCTTTCCCCTGGGGCATCCCGATCAGGGGTGCGCCCCTACGTGAAACCCCCCAGGTCGCCAAAGTTAACTCACCTCTTCTGGTTCCTACGGTGCATGCACGTCAGCGCATCCAATCAGAAGGCTCATCTAAGCCTTCGTCTAAGACCAGCAGCTCCGAGCACGCTGGCGGCTGCATCCCCGCTTCCCTCTAACAGGGAGCCTGCCTGCGTCGGCCATTCACAGATGCCTGGCATGAGCACACGTCCTGTTATACAGATAGCGGGAATGCGACCATGGCTCGCGCATGCACCGTTGGACCGGGAAGCAAGGTAAGTGTATGGGGCAACCTGGGGGGTTTCACACAAATAATTTTGGATTCCCTGGGGGACGGGATCGATCAGCCAGGGAATCTTATAGATTCAAGTGGGTTTTGGTCCACTTTAATGTTACCGGTATCTACCGTATTACTGTTGTAAAAATAAAGAATTGTTGTTTATTTGTTTTTGGGGATTATAGCAATTTTTATGCCAACAAATAATACCACTATAAATAATGAAAAGGAACATCCCTTTTACATACTGTACCATTGTATTGCCAAAAAATATATTTTGTATTGTGTATTACTGTATTTATGTTAACGCTAAGCTAAGTAATAAGGAAGGACTCAGGTTATTTGGGAAAACCCCCCTGTGGTCTGAGTTCCTGGTGACATCAGTGCAAGTGACCATTCCTCTATTGTGTCTTTGGGACCAGTTAAGGATTAAGTTATATTGGAATGTGATTCTTGACAGGTGCTATAAAAGAGAAACAAATAGTTGTGTCATAGCAGAACATTAAACTCATGAAGTATAAACAGAGAGACTCACCTGGAACTCTATTAGGAAATAACTTACCCAGCAAGAAATCTGGGCAACACTGGGTGTTAGGTCTGATAACTCAGCCTCTGTGATAGGCAGCAGCAGGGAAACTCTGCGTTATGTTACTGTACTCAGGGGTGGACTGGGCTGCACTGCTTTTGGACCAATTGTGCTGCTGCTTTCAACACCCGCATTCAAGTCCTGCCCCCTTAGTGTCCCTCTCAGCCCCCTGTATCTTGCCCCACTGTACCCACAAACCAAGGAACCCCAATGCTATAGCTCCATCATTATGGTTGGGGGACCACAGCAAGGATGTCTCAGGCCAGCGAGGGGCTGGTAAAATCCAGGGTAGATTTTTGGCCCCAGTCCACCACTGACTGTACCTGCCAACTATTTACAACAATTAAAAATGCTGTAAGAAACATGGGAAGCCTGATTTAGGAAGCGTCCGTGCCTGTTTATACAACTCAGCACCAATTTTTTGCCTTAGTGGCCAGCCTGTGTCAAATTTAACAATATAGGTCAAGATGCCATAGAGCACAATGAGCAGAAATGTATTGAGGAGCTTTATGCTTATAATTAATTACAAACATGTACACAAATACACAGGACCTAGATGTTGCCAAATGTCATTTTTTTCTTGTAAAATCGTTATTTATGGCTTCTTTTGCTTACCAGTGTGTAATTTGGACAATAACAACTAAAACGCAGCCCAAACGCACTGTAAAATTTGTCCCCATCAGTGATATCTTGCAACTGTAGTGATGAAACGGCAACCAGTGCTGGAAAAATACAGCATCATTCTTTTCAGGGTGGGAAAAATTAATAAAACGCTGTGCAGCGCTGAAAGGTGGTGGTACAAAAAGGTGCTCACTGGCGCTGGTATAATCGGCAGTCGGGTCCAAAAGGAGCTGACACAGGCCAGCAGGCCAGCCAGTACAGAAATCAGGGCGACAAGAATTGCGCTAGCAGCTCTTCAGCACTTGAAGTGATCGTATACCCAGAAAGGAATTTTATGTCGTCACCTTTTATCCTTAGCCCAGCGCCCCATAACAGCCTAAAGATGGACAGCTGTGCGGCAGTGTCATAGATTCAGACACAGGGAGGCACTGGGAGTACATTTTTGCTGAGGAATATAATCTCCAGTGATGGAGTTGGGTGATGAGGAAAGTTCCTCCTTTGTACATATCAGGGGAATCCAATGTTGCACATTTCGAGGATGATGACTGATCACAAGGAGATGTCATTTCATACAAGAATCTTCCATTACCTGGTCTAGAAATGGGGGATGCATCAGAGGATGATCACAGTTTTGCCATACAACATATTTGCATATTGGGGTCTACTCTGTGTACCCATTGAGGTCCCCATTCGCTGCAGGTATAGGTTCTTCCCAAATGCACTGATTCTGTTTCCAGGTATGTGAAATGCCAAAGCCATGGTGGACAAGATGTTTTCATCAGGTAGAGGGCCTATAGCACCAGCAAATGGCTGGTAGTGTCCTGGATGAAACTTGGGGTTTCGCTGACCAGAGGTTTCAACCAAACCAGAGATGTTGTTGGGATAATGGGTGGTTGCCAGACACAATTAGACCTCCCAGGGTTCCTCTCACCACTCCATATAAAAGCAGATGACCCTGGGATCCTCAGGAAGAAGCGATTTTGCCTGACTCTGGATGCTGATTGAAAACATCTTGAACATGTCTTTAGGCTGTTTTATGTAGGTCTCTGTAGGGTCACCTTCCAGTTTGCAGTAGTGGTCAGGGTTGGATAGCTGTCTGTTTGCTTCCTATAGTCAGCGATATTTATGATGACAACTGCTCCCTCTCCGTTTGCAAGTTTCATCATTATGTCTGTCTCTCAATGATCAAATTGGCCTTGTTTCCTTCAGGGTTAGGTTATATACCTACGTTCAAGATTTCCTGATTTTATGGAGGGTATCGCCATATTTTCTACTATTCTCAATGGCTAATTTGATACAAGACAATGTTGCTTGCATGATATATGAGAAATTAAGGGTGGTGCCATTTTTTGCTCTTTTCTGACAAGACATAGACCCCATTTGAATATAGATTCTTCATGTCTGAGTAATCAGAAATTGATATCCAGAATAATTGTTGGAGAAAGAGAGGGGGGAATGGACAGCACCAGATTCTCACACGGTAAAAAGATCAAACTCATTATAACATGGTGTGCTCACTATCCCTGTCAAAACAACCAAAGCAACTGCAGATGTATAATAGGGGTCCCCACATACCCCAAGAAATTACCAGGAAAGTAGCACTACCCTCAAAGATAATAGTAAAAGATACTATTTTATTGAAAATACATATAGCTAAAAAAACACTAAGTACAATACATTTAAGACTACATCACATATACACAATAGACACCGGGGGGCGCCAGGGATCCATCATAGTAGTTCATAATAATACATAGCCTATTACCGCAGTTGGTAAAAAGTAAAACTTAAATAACCCTAACAAAAGATATAAAAATCCTAAGCTGACCCTATAGGAAGATGCATATAACATTAGACAATGTGCAAAAAAATGCAATAAATGTGCAAAATGGTGCAAAACAATTTCATATAGAAGTAATAAAGCTAATAAAGTGCCTGTGCTCAAAATACTGTGCAAATTTCATGAGAATAAAAGGACCAACCAGGGTAAGCAGCAAAGATATATAACAACATAATATGCATACAGACCAACTGGGCCTCCCTCCGTAGATAACCCCCCAACGCGTGTCACAGCGCCTGCCCGTTGCTTCCTCAGGATGGCTGTAAACCAATATATGAATAATTGTTGACTCTAAATGACCCTGCTTTTTAAAGGTTTTTTTAAGAATCTTTTTAAAAATCTTTTGATGTTTTTGGGTCGGTAGCGAGTGTTAGAAATAAGGGCATTTGGGGCAGAAGTCCCCTACATTGTATTTGTTCTGGACAGAGTGCAGTTAAAGTCATCCCTAAGGTTGTAACCACATTTGACGTTATTTGGACTTTGGGGGTTATTTAAGAAAGTCTAGAGTCTAGGTAGTGCCACATAGCGGCACGTAACGTCGGGTGAACACTGGGCGCTGTGTATGAATACCACATTTAAGAAAGCGAATCTGGTGAGCGCCTCTAAAAGTGCCATGTAGTGTCACATGTATTACTAGAGGTGGCTCAGCATATAGCGGCAGCGCTCTAGGTTCATAAGCGGCATGTAGTACCTGTTGCTCTTTAGCGCTCTGCCATACATTTCAATAGTGTCTTATTTGGTTGTGTTTAAATAGCGTTTTGCTATAGTAAATTTTAACATTTTGGCTCAAATCATTGTGTGGCCTCTTCTGCCCAGCAAACAAACACTTTTATCGTTTTTTCTTATTTATTTATGCAGAATTGTATGTGCAGGTCTGCCATTGCAGTGTCATTGTCACAGTGTTAAAACAATGTCATTCCATATGTTTTCGCTCTGGTGCTGGTGGATATGTGTTGAGAAACAGACTTTTTTCCATGCTAGAGCACCCAGCTTTAGAGCGCCGGCGCTGTTTGCGTGTTGTTTTTTGTTGAATACGGGCTTCAGCGCCCTGTGCCGGACACACTTAACTGGTGCCACCTAATGTTTGCTGCAGCATTGTCCTGTTGTTAGATGTAGCATAGCCATGGGCACTATGACCTTGGAACACCACCTGGCGTGATTCAGGAAGAATGTCCACCAGGCATCACATTAATCAATGCTGGACAGGATAGTACAGCGCCACTTGTCCGTCCGCTAAGCTAGTTATACAGACGTTCACATGGCAATACGAGGTGCTAGTATTAAATCAGCCTCCATATCTGATGTTCAAAAGTCTTTATTTTGACATAAAAATGGTTGAAAATAAGGCACGTGATGCTTTCAATATCTTTGTTGTGTAATCTTTTCCCAGCTTTAACTTAGGCCCTTATTTATGAAGGAATAGCGACAGGTAGCGACTGATGAGCGGCCGGTAATGACGGGCCCCGCCACGAGAACGCCGGCTCCCCACCACAATCACACATTTATCAAGCCAATCCTGCTTAGTGACTGAGGGCCTTATTTATCAAGGGCTAGCGCCAGGTAGTGTCTGACGAGCGCCAGGTACCGCCAGCTAATGGCGGCTACCGACTCAAGTACGCCCGGCGGCGGTCACAATGACGCATTTATCACGCTAAATGAGGCTAGCGCCGGCGAGAGCGACAGCTAGCGCGGGCATCATGTAGCCGACTGCAACGAACAGCGCCGCTGCTAATCCCATCACAGCGCCAGGTATGACCTGTCGCTCCCTGGCGTTGTCCAATGCATTTCAATGGAGCCATCTTAAATTAATCATAATTAATTGCTATTAATGTATTTTTTTTTTTTTTTTTTGATGTCAAAAATTCTGTGACCACTTCTGCAATGTTAGCATTTCTTTTTAAGGTAAAAAAAAAAAAATATAAAATTTGTGCAGAATTGATATTACAGGTCTGATATTAATGTATTCATATTACAAAATGATTAGAAAAACTTGTATAATTTTACAATCAAAAAATATGGTTGTTTGGGGGTTAAAAACTATTTTACACCCATCGCCGCCAGCGCTCTGGGGTTTAAACAAGAAATTCACAGCGTGAAAAAATTCGGAGTGTGATTTGTTAATGAATCTGCAGCAAGCCGTTCGCTCTGGCCATTCGTTGTCAGGCGCACCCATACAACGCTGAACCTGTGAAACAGCGACCCCCCAGCCCGTATTCAACATTACCGCACACCGACTGAGTCGCTGTCAACAAGCAAACCCCGGCCAAGCACAGCGAATACTAGCTGGCGCTGTGAAAATTACGCTACTGGCGCTCATCTGTCGCTACCTGGCGCTATTAATGAATCGGCCTCCCCGATAGCGCCAGATAGCCACTCATTCATCATTATTCCAGCCTCAGCCCACAGCGCCAGCGTCCGACCTTGAACAGCGACAGGTATGACCTCTCGCTACCTGGTGCGCTCCAATGCATTTCAATGGAACAAACTTTAAATATTAATAATTAATTGTTATTAATTTTTTTTTTTTTTTTTTAAATGTGAAAAATTCTGTGACCACTTCTGCCATTTTAGATAATTTTTTTAAGGGAAAAAAATAAAAAAAAAAAATTGTACAGAATTGATATTACAGGTCTGATATTAATGTATTCATATTACTAAATTTTTTAAAATACTTATTTTTTTGGGTTTCCAAAAATATAGTGGTTTGGGGGTTAAAAAACTACTTTTAACACATTGCCTCCAGCGCTTGAATTTTTTGAGCGTGATTTTTTGATGAATATGGAAGCTGGTCGCTCTGACCAGTCGCTATCATGCGCACCCATACATCGCGGAACCTGTCAAATAGCGACTCGTAACCTTGTATTCAACATTACGCCACACCGACTGAGTCGCTGTCAACAACCGAACAACGGCCAAGCACAGCGACTACTAGCGGGCGCTGTGAAAATACCGCTACAGTCGTTCAGCTGTCGCTACATGTCGCTATTAATAAATCAGCCTCATAGTTGCGTTACTGATCTATTATATAAATTGTATTTAAGACTGTAGACTGTAAGCTTGTGAGGACCGGGCTCTCTCTCCTATTGCATTTTGTATTAAGAATATTCATTGTAAACTCTGTAACACTGCATTTGTAATAGTCTATGTACTGCATGTTTCTACCCTGTCTGTAATTACTATTTTGTACATCGCTACGGAAGATGATGGCACTATATAAATAAACAACAAATAATAATTTAATGCCGGCTCTTGTCATTTAGGCAAGTTATTGTGATGGCCCTGATGTGAGGACTTTTATGTATGCTGTAATATATGCTCTAATAAAGTGTTTGAAACTAAAATCAATACCTGGTTTCATTTTGAAGGTGGCTTCACTTAAGAAATCTATTGAAAAATGAATCTTCCTGTTTTCACTTACCTAAACTGTTATAATAAAAGGAACTACCCAAAAAATGTATATACTATATACTATAGAAGGCTAGACTATATAAGGAATGGCCATCTAATTTCTGAGGATTAAAATAGCTGTGTTCAAAGCTTAACTTTCCTTAAAGGCCAAAATCCTGTCACCCCCTGGTACCACCACTGGATGCGTTGGACATCAGCCGATTGGACGGCTGACGTGACAAGCCTGCTGGTTTCCCTCTAGTCAGAGGTGCACTCCCGCCCCTAGCCTATTTGAATGGCTGGATGCTGGAGCGCGCCTCAGTTAAAGGGAAGCCAATGATGCAGCTACGGGCCGAGAAAAATCTGCTCCTTACAGAAATGCTGCATGGTAAGCTCACCAAATGTTCATATAAAAAATATATGTTTCTATAAAACTATAACTACTAAAACTACTAAAGTTTTTTTTGCAAAGAAGATTTACTCACCGCATTTTTAACTGAATAAAAAAAACAAACTAGCAGGCATTCTAGTTAACAAAATAATACTTTAATAATCTACAACATTTCATAAATAAATAAAGTAAAAAAAACTCTCTCTTCGTTCTCTTGTTGACACAATAAATATATAAAATTAAATAATTGTTTGATGATGGCGACTCATTCATTATTAACATTTGCTTTAGATCCATTGTCTTGACTAATTGGACTTCCATATGGTTCGGGCTCCTCGTAGAACTTGTTTAACTCTTCTGTGGATTCTGAGAAGCCGCCATTGACATGGCCCTGTTTGTGTTTCTCTTGAACATTGCTCAGTATCTGTAAAACCTAAAAGCAGAAGACGGTATCACTATTATACTCCACAACTCTCAAAACCTTCAAAGGTGCCCTTAAAACTCACTTATACAGACAAGCATATAATCTGGTTTAACCGGTTTTCAAAAGGGCACATGCCCAATAATGCCCAATGCCACAAAGCTCAATATTGACTGTGATCTTTCCCCCTCGTCTTCACCCCTCATCCTTTAGAATGCAATCTCGCAAGGGCTCTCTCTCCTATTGTATCTTGTATTGTCTGTAACTACTACTTTGTAAAGCGCTATGGAAGATGATGGCGCTATATAAATAAACAATAATAAATAAATACTGAAAAATGTCTGGTGAGCCTAGGGACTGGCCAGAGAATGGCGGGCCTGGCGTATTGCACTGTGTGGGTCTAAGTACAGTATCTTAATGTAAGATAGTGAGCTAGTTATTTTGGTTATTGTATAATTAATGGTTTCCCTGATATATTTACCTGTGATTTGGGGACAATGCCAACCCTAAAGAAAGCAATGTTCCCTGTTTCAATTTTTGTGCAGTCAACCACAGTGGAAGCAATATTTTCTGGAGATGCTCCATCACACAAGACTCCATCAACCTAAAATGACAAATGCATTTAATATATATTGTATTTCTTTACAGTGTTTCCTTTAAAGTGGACCAAAACTCAGACTAGAATAGAAGAGAATCTAGTCCAGGTTAAATTCTTCCCTTAGGAGTATCCTGGATTGTAAAACCCCTGGTGTCTCTTTATACTCACCTTGATCTCATAGAGCATGTGTGGGCCTCTGGAGGCATCCCAGTTCTGCGCGCTTTCCACCACCGAAACGACTTAAATGTCTACCGATATGGACTACAGAAACTAGGGATGCTATGGGTTGCCGCGTAGTGCGGCTATGCTTAGCTCCACCTTAGCCACAGCTCTGGGTTTAAGGATTAACTTTAGAGGGCCTTGAGTTTAGGGGGTTTCACACTCTGGAACATCCCAATTTTGGATGCCCCTAGGGAAATGTCTTAAAGGACAAATATACTTTGCCAACTGCTCTGGTGAAGGGCTGTATGTATTTTCATCAATGACATTGCTCTGCCCCACAGCTAATAAAGCCGTTACTTCTCCTAGTGCATGGGGAAGCTTGTTACATTTAGATACATATGTATCAGAAATGGCCAGATCTAAAGAAGTAGGAGAAGTATCACATTTATCAGCTGAGAGGCAGAGAAGTGTCATTGATAAAAATACAGATAACCCATCACCAAAGCAGTTGGCAAACGATACTTGTCCTTGAAAATGTTCCACAGTGTGAAACCCCTAAACTCACCTTAAACTTAATGGCCCTTTAAAGTTAATCCTTAATCCCACAGCTGTGGCTAAGGTGGAGCTAAGCATAGCCGCACTCCGCAGAACAACCTCCAGCATCCCCACTTCCGAACTTCAAAGAGAGGCAAATCATTTATATGAGTCTTTAATGAGAGAAAATCAATGTACCTTATCTCCTAATTTGGCATAGACTTGATTGTGATGAGTTGTATCTGCTTCACCTGATGGATTTGCTGACGTAACTGCAATGGGGCCAACCTAAAGTATATATGAAAATGTTTTAAAGATAACTGTTATTTTAACGACACTGTATTAAACATACTACTGTTTTTATTAATTTGTTTGGAATGATGGTGGAAAGAACGAGTGCAGTTACAGTACAACAGCTAAAAAGGTTACAGAAAAATATTTGTCATGGCTCTTCTGTTACCTGTTTATTGTTGAAAAAGATAAAATAATATATAAGTCTGCCAATTTTTCTTACCATATCAATTAAGTGAGTAGTCACTGTACAGTCTGGAATCCGTATGGCGATACTTTGAGGGGTGCCTATATACTTCGAAGAGTCTCTAGCACCCAGTACATCCAGCCATGGTCCTAAAATAAAGATATATTTATTACATTTAGTTGAGCTTTTCAAAGAAATGTAATGGACTAAAAATAGTCATGATGTATTTTTATTTTTAATATTATTACACTTTACCTCTTGGAATAACCAGACTGATGGATGAAGGCCAACTGGCTTCCATGAAATCCCATAACAAAGGACTAAATAAATGCTTTGCAGGTTCTAATTGTTGTAAGCTGGAAATCCACAAAGACATAGGTCGGTCTTGCGCCTGGCGTTTTGTCCTGCAGGGAAACAGCAGTAAAAAAAAAATGAGGTGAATAAACCACACACTTTTCTACAACAAATACTGTACACTTGTTAAGCAAACAGTATTACAACATTACACTACAGTAGGTGCGCGTACTTGTAGGCTCTCTCCACTGCTTCAGGCTGGTTGCAAGCGGCTACCAAGACATAGACAGTATCAGTTGGAATGCCACATATTCCTCCATTTTTCATGATTTCTGGAAAAGGCAAAAGCAGAACAAAATTGAATTAAATATTTGATTAGACTCCTATATCATTTCAACAAACTTGAATGCACATTAGATGGAATATTAGATATCTAGTTATTACAATATATATGTTTTTCAGTTGTAGATGGACTTTGCGATACTGGGGCCAGCCACTGATTTCCACTACCTGAAACCTCCTTGTATATTAGTTGTAAGTTAATTAAAAAAAAAGATATTTAAATGAGACCAATGCCCCTTTGTAAAAGCTAATTTGATTTAATGGGAATTTACAGAGATTGCACCATTATGTAAGAAAATGTTAGGGGAATTAGTTCATCTAAATTTACTCAAAACTGTAAACTAAACGTAAATGTAGCTGTAACTAAAGTTTTGAAAGTAGGATTATGTAAAAAGAAAAGACTTCAAAAAAGATTCAACAATTTAGTGGTTAGAAAAACTATTTGAGATGTATGGGCTTTATTGTCTATGTGCATTGTTGCATGAATCAGACTTGGAATTAGGCACTTAAACATTTTCTCTTTGTTCTCTCAACCTGGCCATTTGATATTGAAGAGCTACTAAACAAAAACTAAACTAGCAGCTAAATCTGAATGTTAGGTTACCTAACCCAGTCCAGATATGCCTAGTTTTTTCCCAAAGAATAGGCTAAAAACATTCAGCATCCCCTTACCTGCTATCGTTTTCACAGAACTGGTCCTCTTGGCAGTCAGATGTGGGCATTTGGATCTGTCATTAGAAAAGCCACTGATTTTGATAAAGGGGCTACCAACTGGTATTTGGGGAGCTTCAATGGTGCTGTTGAATAGTGTTGCAAGAAAGCAGTAGAAAGCAACAATACCGAAAATAATAGTTACAGCAATGTCATAGCCAACTGGCAGAGCATTAACTGAATCAAGTAGGAAACTGATTAGAATAAGCTGGAAAGTCAGTGCATATGCAAACCAGGCTTTAGTAGAGAAAAGCGTGCTGAAAATAATAAAGGCGTTAAAGAGCATGAAGCATATAATACCTACTGCAGTATTAAACCCTCTGCTATTACTGTAGATGCCACTGTATCTAAAGATGCCCCAGATAATCCACATTATTCCATATAGAATGAAAGCGCTGCTCTCAAGTGTCTTACCACGAGAAAACGCAACTGAGCCACAGATTAGATTATAGAAACCTCCAGCAGCGACAACCCATGGCAACACAACTGTTACCAAAGCGTCACCTGAATTACCCGGCACTGTCATAGCAAACACAGCTAAAATGCTGCAGGCGAGTGCTATAGCTTCTCCATCTCCATACTTGGAGAAGCCAAGGAAAGGTTCATCGACATCTTTACCTTGGTGAAACCTAAAAAAGTTTCTTCTTTGAAGCAGCTCCTTAATTTTGCCCTCGCCTGTCGGGATTTTTGCAGATGATTGTGAATTATATATACTCACTAGTAACATGACTGCCGATGCAATGTATATTGCAACATTCACACCTTGGGACCCCCCATGAAAAAAACCATGAGGACTACAGGCCAATGCAATGCAATAGGCAACATAAAAAAGTAAATATACCGACTGGGCCAGACCATGAATACTTGCAAACAGGGCAACAACAAAAAATAATATGGCAAAAATGACCAATAATGGCAGAGGGTAAACCAATTCACTGGTGTTTAACAGCTGATACAATAATGAATATCCTTCTGCATATCTAAGAATAGAGAAAAAAGCAAAATATGTGGCCTCTTGCTTGTGGTAAAAACGGCATGACAGGATGCATATACCTGTCTGATAAACTGCTGCCATCCACAACCAGGCCACCTGACCAACAAAAAGATTATTAGTGATTCCTAATAGTCTGCAGCCAAATACACTAGAGGCAACCATGTTAAGGATCAGAGAAGTGGCTGAAAACTCCATATTGCCTGAACCTGGGGCCTGATCTTTATCATCAGTACTGCTGTATGCTGTGCCTGGTAGAGCTAATGTCCCTTTACTAAGGCTACGTAGTAATCTTCCACCCATAAAATAAAGACCCATTAAAAAAACAATAAGATAGTTACATGCTGTAGCTGAGGAGCCTGTTCCACTGTCATAGAGTCTAATCATTTCATGAATATCTGCGAGAGAAAGTGCAAAAGCCATCAAAGCTAAGAGAACCTCTTTCTGAAGGATCCCCACTATACCAATTAGAAGCAGCCCCAAGAAGAAGGCTACAAAGCCAGGAACCATAGCGTCCTTCATATCACTCGTAGCAATGATATTATGCCCCCTTAGTATCAGGTTGACTCCACTTCCACACCACATTGCTGACACCGTCCAGTAGAGTAAGACCCACAGAGAGACATTTGCTTCAATTTTCCGAACTCCTAAATGAGGCAAAAAAAATATGTTATTTAGTCATTACAAATGAAAGTTCAAATGTGTAGTTCAAAGATGTGGAGTTCAATATAATCAAAACCTGATTTTTATTTTAGATGTTATGGGAAACGTTAGAACTTCCTAAAAGCGGACTAAAACCAACCAGGGAGTCTATGAAATGCCAGGACAGGCTTGCTCCTTCCCCCGGGGCATCCCAAACTAGATTGCTCCGCTGTGCGAAACCCGCCAGGCTGCTCACTCACGTTTCCATGAGCACCTTATGTGAAACCTTATCTGAAACCCGCCAAGGTGCACACAAATCGGGGTGCCTCAGGGGGAAGGATCAAAACCTGGGATAATGAAATTCCTGTTTTTTGTCCAATTTAAAATTGCACTAAACCCCAAAAAGGAAAACTATGAAAGATTACTCACTGCCTCCATGTTTCCTTGGTGTTCCAGGGGCCCATATGACTCCTGGCAGCCTATGACCAAATAGGGATTAGTGGTGGGCAGAACACAGCACCCTAGAGGACCGCTATGTATTTTTTACTGTCTGAACTATGAGTAGCAGGATGAAATGTATATGTGAAATGTATGTTTTCAGTGACCCAACATAAAGAACAACCGGGCAAATCCAAAAGATTTGGAGGGGCTGAGCTTAACTGTCCGGGTAATGTGCAAATAAACATTATCATGTGGGATATACCATAGAATTTAGAGAAGTCTGAAGAGGCCAATGAGTGGAGGTTCTTAGAACAGAGAGACCTGAGGAGCGTAGCCTTTTTTTCTACATGCCTCAAATGCTGCTGGCTTTCTGTAATTGGAAAAATGATGTACCTACAGCAGAAAACTGCCCCATTGTCAGGATTAAAAAAATAATTCTGTCTTGAGTGAAAAAGATACTCAAAACTCTGTATACAGGCATAAAAAATAGTGTGGACAGGCACTCCTAAAGTGATCTTAGCATGAGTACAACGTGCACACAGGGGTGTCAGTGCCTTAGGAACCCTAAATAGTTTTCTTTGCTGTCACCACTTTTTATTTGCTGCTTCCTACAATCAGCATATCCTATGGAAAACAAAGTATAGAGGGCAGTAGAGTGCAGCGTGCTGCAGAAGAAGCACATTTAAAAGAGACTTCCTCCTTCAGCTAACCAGGGAACTCATATTCACCACTTCTGTATTCAGTGTGAGTTGCCGAACATGTTTCACCTGTTGAACATATAGGTTTGCCGCAGAGCTTGCATATCACTATATAACCTTGGAGCAGCAATGCACAGTGGGGTATCCCATATCAGGATGCCCCTTTAGCTGAAAGTATCAGCAGAATTGACTGTGGCCACCAGCAGCCGATGGCGTTCATCAGGTGATGCTGCACCATGCATGACACATGCATGCCCACCCAACAAATTCTATTGGTCCCTGGTAGAGCAGGACTGAGTACCTGACATACTAGCTGCCAGAAAAAGATGATTTTAGGTCTAATTGAAAAATCGGGATGCCCTCGAGGCAGGTGTGGAATGGCCATAAGTAAACCAAGGAGAATGCCCGGTGGGCTACACTGCTTTGAGTCCAGTTGAGCAGCTAATTTCATCACCTCGCAACCCATTTCTGTCTCCCTTATTTGCCCCTCAGCAACCCTGTACCTGCCTCCAATGTACCCCCACTAGCCCCAAACCCCCCAGACCGTGCTCTGCCCCAAATGCTGTAGCATCAGCATCATGGCTGTCGGACAAATACCCACCCATGTCAAACTGTATGCCCCTACAATACTAAAGCTTCATTACTATCAATTCCACCCCTGCCCATGACCTAAATAATTAAAAACACATCAAACAAAAACTTGATTTGATACCGATAACTAGCAGTAAAGTGGAGCGAAACGCATATTGTGTGTGACAATGGTTTGGCCGTCACCCCCAACTTCAGATCCCATGTTGCATGCATAGGCTCCCAATTATCATTCAATGCCGTGCACCTCCTGATGGCTGCTCCCTCTGCCTGTTCTCATTTGTCACCATACATTCAGATTTGCCTGGCAGGGGGCGTACAGTTAATGGTGTTATGCAGGAAATACCAAAGGAGACCCACACATGTGCCATGGGTAAGTAATGGCAGAACCAGGGGTTTCCAACACAGGGGCATCTAAAATCAGCACTTTCACCTTGTCCTAGGTGTGATAACCCGGCGATTGTCCGCTATACATACCTTGGTGGCGTTCCCATGAGGCAGTCATGGCTCTCCTCCAATCATCTTAATTGGCCATGCATATTGTGTGGCTGGAGAAACTGAATGGAAGCCCATGGACGCAGTTTTGGTATACTATCCACTGAAAAAATTGGCCATATGTCACTTTTAAGGATTATTTCCTTAATTTTTATATAGAGTATTTGTCCTTTTTAGGAGTGTCCATGCCGTGCCCTTCGAGGGACCCCAGCCAATATCAATATAGTTTATGAACAGCAGCATAATTTGTCATTGCTTTATACATTTGTCTAATAAAATATTTGTAATAATAACAAGCAAAAATGAATAAATCACCATTGGAACAGGTACTTTAGTATATATTTTTTCCTTTGCAAATTTAGGCAGCAATGACAAATTCACTTCATTCATTATAGAGCATGAGCAAGTGACGCGCTGTTAAACCCCCAAACAAGTCAGCCTAGCCTCCAAACTTCCCTTTCAGTAAATGAAACAGGCTCCATTTTAAACACATAAAATACAATACAATATATTGAAGATCTAGGATCTTAGTTATAAAGAATGCTGTTTAGCATCTTTCTGGTGGCTATAGCGCCAGTTTAGCCTCTCTCTTTTTTGACGCTGCTATTTTTACTAGAATTGCGCTGGAAGTCACAGTGCCCGACTAATAAGCTTTGATTGTTGCACTAGGTATTGGTCAGCCTGTGACATCGCCCGTTGGACCCGGCTGCCGATTATAACAGCACCAGTGAGCACCACTTTGTAACGCCATCTTTTTGGCACTGCACAGCACATTTATTCATTCTTGGCACCTTGAAAAGATTGTTGCTGTATTTTTCTGGCACTGGTCGGCATTTCATTTTTACAGGTACAAGAAATCACTGCTGGGGACAAAGAGGACAAACCAAAGCCATGAAAAACTATTTTAGCAGATAAATATATGCCACTGAGTGATACTAACAGGTGCTGAACTTCATAAATCAGGCTCATAATGTGGTAAAATGACTTATGCAGAACTACAAGTTCCAGCTTGAGAGACATTTGCCTTATCGACAGATAATTAATAACACGGATATTAAAATCCTGAATTTTTTGTGGGGGGTTATGTATGCTTCACTGCAAAAACTGTCAGAAAGAAACTATGAATATCCGTAAGGTACTCTTGTTTGGCATGAAAAAGAGGAAAAGGGGTAAGAAATGGCACGGCATGAGGCCAAAGATCTATAACAGGCTTTAATGACATGATAAATCAAGGTAACGAAGACCATTGACATGCCAGACCACCAGCAGGGGCTTAGCTGGGGGGGGGGGGGGGGGGGGGGGCAAATGCTCAGGGTGCAGCAGGTCAGGGGGGCGCCAAAGGCGGGCCTGAGAACAGGTGGGGGACACCATTTCGAATCTCTGCCCCAGGTGCCAAAAAGCCTAGCTACTCCTCTGCCACCAGGCTTCTGCCCAGCTGTATTATGTACTGTAAGTAGTTGGGGGGGTTTAAATATATGATGGCATTTTTACACTGATACATTTAAATAGTGGTTGACTGGGTATAAAATCCTGTGTCTGGTGCCAATATTTCTGGGCAAAGTTGCGTCATAGTGACTAGAAAGTACAGTTAGTGAACAGTAATTCAGTGGATTCATATGAGAAATCGTCTCTCTTATAACTTTAGCAGACAGTGCAATCTAGAAAAATCTAGAAATAATTTCCCTTCCCCACAATGCTGACATCCAAGACTAAAATGATCACTTACCTGCGTATGCAAGGACAGCAGCTATAATTACAAGCAGGACCCCCAGGGCAGAAGGGGGAATAATGGCTACTGCAGATGTGCTGTAGTGGTGTGTAGCTAAAAGTAAGCTCCCTAAAATAAATAAAAGAAAAGAATACACAATAGAAAAAAATGTGAAAAGAGCCCTTGAATAAGATTACAAACCATATAGAGGTTAATATAAGAAAGCAATTACCTGCGCTGACAGCCAGGACACCGACACTATGATACAGAGATTCTTCCCTGCTGGATGTCATAGCTGTTGAGCTTCTCATTCTTTGCTCAGGTTCTTAGTTATGTGACAGTGAGAGTGTGTGTGTGTGTGTGTCATTATAGTATCTGATGGCGTAACGCTGCGGTCACTCCCACAGCAGGCGGGGATTTCCCTTCTCCCTTCAAAGACTGTAGGGAGTATACAGCTCACCTTCCCCATATAGCCTGCGTCTCACAACAAATGCATTGCCAAAGCACACACACTAGGGGGAGACACCTTGCGCACATTATGAAAATGAGTGTTGTTAAGTATTCTCAATATTTTTGGGTGAGATACGTGCAAATATATAAAAAAAAACAGTTTTGTACAATTTGTAGTGTCTTTTGTAATAACCGAATAAAGTTTTTTTAAGAAAATCATATTGCATCCCCCAAACTGAAACAGTGCTTTAGGATATTTTCAGATTTTCCTGGGATAGAGTCCGCTCTCCCATGGGAGGGGGGGTTACATTTTTAAAGGTTGAAAACAGTTTAAAAATAAAAAATAAAATGGCGTGGGTTCCCAAATTAACCATCCTGGGTACCAGCACTAGCTATGTAGGGCTTGTAGAACATGGCACAGAGGCCAGCCACAAGCCCAGGTAGCCTTCAAGGCCCCCAAGCTCTTCCGCCCCTCCTGCTTTGGGGAGCAGGTAATGGGCTGCTGGGGGTTAATGCCAAGTCACCCGCTAGCCACAGGTGACTTACCAACCCCCCAAACCTTGTGAACTGGTATAGGGGTCTCATGGTTCCCTTACCAGTTTACAAAGGATTAACTGTAAAACAAACCACACCACACATTAAGAAACAATTACATTTTATTTATTTTTTTTAACTCACATACGATACTTTGCTTTGATGTCCCACGACGCTGTCCCTCACAAATCCAATGACAGATTCAGTGAACAGTGGAGGGAGGGTGGGGAGGCAGGGGATCATAGTCCCCTCCATCCTCTCTCCACCGAGAGAAGAAGATTGTCGGGCCGGGAGCGGGATGACGCCAGAGGGATGACGTCATCCACCTGCCCCCATAAAGGTGCGGCCAGAGGCGATGTTGCAGCGATGCATTTACTCGCCTCATTGCGCGACCCCTCCCATCGGGTTTCCTCCTCATCTGGGGGGAGCTCTGATCCTTGCCCCAGGGGTCTTCCGGAGAGGGCCCAGAACTGCAGTATAGGGTGTCGAGGGGAAAATTGAAGTTTGTTTCATTAGGCAACATGGAGGTAAATAAGCATCAGTAAGGGCTCTCTGGATTCTAGTTACTGTAGCATGAGTGAACTGAATCTGAGAAGCTACTTTTCACTGAAAAAGAAAAATTAGTTTAAGATCCCATGTGCAAATTCTGCATCATCTAGAATCCTAACTAGTGGTTTGGGTACCACCAAAGGTACGCAAGATCATCAGGTGGCACTTGGTGAGGCTGCTGACTGATCTGAACCCCAGCCTGATCTGCACTCCATGGGGCATCCTGACTTGATGTCCAGCTGTGTGAAATCCTCTGGTTCACTGGTAAAACCTACCTTTCCTGGAAATTCCACAGGTCCACTTTTAACAGGTGGTTTTAGGTGATTGGTAACCCCTATATGTCACCCAGGTTGTACTTGAGATAATCAGTAAATGCAAAGTGATACAAAGTGTAAAAAATATTGAGATTAAACACCGGACAGACAATAATAACACGCTCCTCGAATCAAATTATGGAGGTGGAAGATGATTTACTAAAGTCAATGCAGGTTTGCTGGACTAGAAAACACAACATAGAAACATAGAAAACATATTTATTAAAATGAACCTTGCAGGAAAGAATGGAGCTTGAGGGCTACTCAAAACCTAATAACAAACATACCATTAATCTCAATGTTTATGGCCAGTAATCAGCAGGTATTGGATGAATCATATGTCACACACATGGAAATTGGATGAACCTGAAAAGCAGTATGAGCTGTTTCTGGGAATTTCACAGACGTGCCGGAGAACTTCCATGAACAATTCTTCCAGATAATACAGTAAGTATCGCAACTCATTTGCTCTATTTAACAGATGATTAAGTAACTCCGAGATTACACATATACATGTTTTGGAAGCAGTCCATGATTACACACATTTGTTTTACATTAGAGATGATGTTTTATTACAAATACACGAATTGCAACAAGGGATAATGAGGTGTTGGCTGTAAATGAGAGGTTCGTTGAATGATGGTGAGACTTGTTCGCTTTGAGGAAGGATCAGAGACCTATGGCAGTGCTTAGTGGAAGAGCTTGCACAAGTTGTACACTTGGTCAGTTGAGGCAACACCAAATAAATAAATTATAATTTGCAGTATTTTAAAGCACACAGTTTTTTCTAAATTCAGCTGAAATGTTAGAGCCTGTTATGCCAGTGCTCTTAACATTGCAACTAGAGATGAGCGAACTTCTTGAAAGTTCGATTCGGGCGATTTGCCGAATTTCCCCAAGAAATTTGGGTTCGCCCGAATCGAACTTTCACGAATCGCTCATCTGAAAAAAAAAATGCCGGCATGGTGGGAGCGGGCAGGCCGGCTATGCTGTCAGCGGTGTCAGCGCTGTCAGGCGCCCTCTGATGACGCGTCCTCTGATGACAGCTGAGAGTGGCGCCGGCCTCCACGCTCCGACCATGCAGGTAAGTGTTTGCTTTTTAAAAAAATGCTGTCATGGTGGGAGCGGGCAGGCCGGCTGCGCTGTCAGCGGGCCGGCTTCCGCCGCCCGCTGACAGCGTAGTCGGCCTGCCCGCTCCCACCATGCCAGTATTTTTTTTTTTATTTCAGGGAAAATTCGATCGGCACGAACCCCAAAAAATTTGGGTTCATGCCGAATCGAATATTCCCTGAAATTCGGAGCGAATTCCGGTTCGTCCGAACCGGTTCGCTCATCCCTAATTGCAACACAAGCCCATCTCTGCTTGGTAACCAACCATTCTGGTTGAATCTGGTTACACTGATATGCTAAACATGTCCACATTGGGGGGTCATGCTAAATATTTGGTGAAGCCAGTGTGACTTGCAGTGTGCATTGCGGTGTGGATTGCAACCTGCATCCTGCTGAGCTTTTAAGCGGTAACACATAAAAAAGTGCCAAAAACCATGTTTGTCCTACGTTTTCCCTCAAATCACCTGTACATGTAATTGAGCATTTTTACAGTTTAGGTGCATTACTTTTCAAGCAATGTAAAGATGCTCTCCAATGCATTGCAGGAAAGAATGGAGCTTGAGGGCTACTCAAAACCTAATAACAAACATACCATTAATCTCAATGTTTATGGCCAGTAATCAGCAGGTATTGGATGAATCATATGTCACACACATGGAAATTGGATGAACCTGAAAAGCAGTATGAGCTGTTTTTGGGAATTTCACAGACGTGCCGGAGAACTTCCATGAACAATTCATCCAGATAATACAGTAAGTATCGCAACTCATTTGCTCTATTTAACAGATGATTAAGTAACTCCGAGATTACACGTATACATGTTTTGGAAGCAGTCCATGATTACACACATTTGTTTTACATTAGAGATGATGTTTTATTACAAATACACTAATTGCAACAAGGGGTAATGAGGTGTTGGCTGTAAATGAGAGGTTCGTTGAATGATGGTGAGACTTGTTCGCTTTGAGGAAGGATCAGAGACCTATGGCAGTGCTTAGTGGAAGAGCTTGCACAAGTTGTACACTTGATCAGTTGAGGCAACACCAAATAAATTATAATTTGCAGTATTTTAAAGCACACAGTTTTTTCAGTGCTGAAATTTTTTCTAAATTCAGCTGAAATGTTAGAGCCCGTTATGCCAGTGCTTTTAACATTGCAACACAAACCCATCTCTGCTTGGTAACCAACCATTCTGGTTGAATCTGGTTACACTGATATGCTAAACATGTCCACATTGGGGGGTCATGCTAAATATTTGGTGAAGCCAGTGTGACTTGCAGTGTGCATTGCGGTGTGGATTGCAACCTGCACCCAGATGGGCTTTTAAGCGGTAACACATAAAAAAGTGCCAAAAACCATGTTTGTCCGTTTTCCCTCAAATCACCTGTACATGAAATTGAGCATTTTTACAGTTTAGGTGCATTATTTTTCAAGCAATGTAAAGATATTTGTGTTTAAAGTGGACCAACACCCACGATTCCCGGGCCGATCAGCTCCCTCCCCGCGGGGCATCCGAAATCGGGATGCCCCGCTGTGTGAAACCCCCCAGAAAGCCCCTAAAAACTTACCTTATCGGCGACGGATAAGCCGCCGCTGCCTCCCGCGCGTCCCTCTAGCAGGACACGCACCCGTGCCGGCCGTTTGTGAATGGCCGGCCGTGGGCGCGTGCCCTGTAAGAGGGACGCGCGAGAGGCGGTGGCGGCTTATCCAGCGCTTGTCCGTCGCCGATAAGGTAAGATTTTAGGGGCTTTCTGGGGGTTTCACACAGCCCCGATCGGGGTGCCCCGCGGAAGTGGACCAACACTCAGGATAGTGAAAATCCTGGGTGTTGGTCCACTTTAAGTTTGAAAATAACATCACCCTATGGGCTATGCTAAAGATTTCACCATTTCTGCTGCATAGCCCATAGGGTCCTGTTGTTTCTAAACGTAAGCAATTATCCTTAGTCACACCACAATGCACCCTGCAAGTCACACTGGCTTCACCAAATATTTAGCATGACCTCCAATGTTTTCATGTTAATTAAAGCAGTGTGGTTAATTAATTAGAATTGTAAGATTGTATATTCTATTACGCCTATTCTACTTCCACTGTGGATGATTACTTCAATAATTTCACAAAAGTTATTTTAAAATGCGCCCAGACAAAAATAAAGATTATAGGGAGATTTAGTAAAAACAATGGTAAATAGTTCATTCATATATCACATATTCATTGTCATGGTCGCAATAATACTATACCACCACTATTAATAGTAATGAAACACTAAGCTTAGCAATAGGGTTTCCCAACTGTAAGAACTGTAAGTACAGGATAAATATTAGAGGCTGATTCACTACTAACGCCACATATTGCCAGACGAACGTCTTTATAGCGGCGCATAGGTAGACCGCTAGTACACGATGTCCAGCATTCAGCGGCCCACACCATATTTAACAAAAGACTACACACACACAGCTTCGGCCCTTTAAAGCGTGGGGCTGTAGCATAGAGCGCCAGGCGCTGTGTGATCAAAGTCTGTTTTTGAACACATATACACCAGAAACAAAGCAAAAACACATGGAATTACATTGTTTTAACACTGTCTGGGACAATAACACTTTAGTGTCAGACCTGTAATGACAATTCTGCATAAAAGTATAAAAAAATGTATAAAAGTGTTTATTTGCAGCCAGGAGAGGTCACACAATGATTTGAGCAAAAAAAAAATTAAATTGCCAAACACGCTATTTATAGACAACTAATGAAACCCCATTGAAATGTATGGGAGAGCGCTACAGAGCGACAGGTACTATATGGCTCTCCTGAGCCTAGAACACCGGCGCTATACACAAAGAGGCCGATTCATTAATAGCGGCAGGTAGCGTCAGTTGAGCGACAGTAGCGTTATTTTCACAGCGCCCGCTAGTAGTCGCTGTGCTTGGCCGTTGTTCAGTTGTTGACAGCGACTCAGTTGGTGTGCAGTAATGTTGAATACGGGGTGACGAGTCGTTATTTGACAGGTTCCGCGATATATGGGTGCGCATGATAGCGACTGGTCAGAGCGACCGGCTCCCACCATATTCATCATTAAATCACGCTCAAAAAATTCTCGCGCTGTGAAATGCATGCTTAAACCTCAGAGCGCTGGCGGCGATGTGTTAAAAGTAGTTTTTTAACCCCCAAACCACCATATTTTTGGAAACCAAAAAATAAATTTTTTTTTAAAGAATTTAGTAATATGAATACAATAATATCAGACCTGTAATATCAATTCTGCACAATTTTTTTTTACTTAAAAAAATTATCTAACATGGCAGAAGTGGTCACAGAATTTTTCACAATTAAAAAAAAAAAAAAAAAAAATAAAAAACATTAATAACAATTAATTATTAATATTTAAAGATTGTTCCATTGAAATGCATTGGAGAGCGCCAGGTAGCGAGAGGTCATACCTGTCGCTGTTCAAGGTCGGACGCTGGCGCTGTGGGCTGAGGCTGGAATAATGATGAATGAGTGGCTATATGGCGCTATCTCAGTCGCTAAGCAGGATTGGCTTGATAAATGTGTGATTGTGGTGGGGAGCCGGCGTTCTCGTGGCGGAGCCCGTCATTACCGGCCGCTCACCAGTCGCTACCTGTCGCTATCCCTTGTTAAATATGGGCCTATATCTTTTATTGCTTTTTTGGGTTAAAGTAAAAAAGCTCACTCAGTCAGTTCACACCCAGTTTTTAAATAGTTTCACATAATAATTAGACAGTGTTAAAACGTATAGTTAAACTGGACCTTCAGCATAATTAGGGGGAAAAGCCCAAACCCTTAATTTTATTCCCCAGCATCTAAAATTAATATACAGGCTGATTCATTGCTAACGCCAGGTAGCGACAGATGAACGTCTGTAGAGCAGATTTCAGAGTGAGTAGTCGCTGTGCTCGCCCGTGGATCATTGTTTCAGAGCGCCTCAGTCGCTGTCCGGCATTGATGAATATGATGTGTGAGTCGCAGTACTACGCTGTATGGGGCCGAATGGTAGCGCCAGCACAGTGTGACTGACTCCCACCACATTCATCAAACAAACAGCATCAAACATCGCCGGCGCTCAAAATGGGGTCGTTGTAGCCCACAGCGCTTTGTGATTTGAACATGTATGCACTAGTAACAAAGCGAAAACACATGGAATTACATTGTTATAACATTGTAACATGAACACTTTAATACCAGACATGTAAGGACAATTCTGTCAGTTTTGAGATTTTTTTTAAGGAAAAAAAAAAATGGGATCAGGAAAGGGATTTAAGGATCGTCCATAGAAATGTATGGGAGAGCACCAGGTAGCGACAGGTAAGACATGGCGCTCTGCAAGGCTGAACGCCAGCGCTGTACACTGAGCCTGGGATAATGATGAATCGTGCGCTACATGGCGTTGTTCCAGTCGCTCTCCAGATTCGGCTTTATAAATGTGTAATTGCGTGCCGTCTCCGGCGTTCACCTGCCGCTACCTGGCGCTGTACAGGCACTACCTGACGCTATACCTTCATGAATAAGGCCCAAATTCTCTACCTTTTTAGTCACTTACTTATTATTCTTTCCCCCACTGGGCTGCAACTCTGTTCAGGATTTTAGGATACGGACGCCGTAGTGAAAATCTTGGTTTTTGGTCCACTTTAAAAAATAATCTGCCTCTCACCTGTAGCATTGTCCCACTGTATGTGCAGGAAATGTGCTTTTTAAATAAAAGAAAACACTTACTTTAAAACCCCCAACTCCGAGTGCCAAACAAACAATAGAAATAATTGTGCCAAGAATAGAAGGCAAAGTATTTCATAATTTGTTCTTTCTCATTTCCTGAAAACACTTGTGACTCTGATATTTTGTGTGATGATTTCACAAAGCTTAAATGACAATAAAATGACACAAGGAAGTAATGTTCTCCTAAACTAAGATGGATTATATAAGTAAAGACAAAAATAGCTCGCCCAAGGCTAGAATAATCTGCTCCAGGAAACACAAAATAAAAGAGCAGAACGAATGATTCTCAAGCGGGAAATTCTCTGACATGCAATAGATGTCACAGCACCAGAGGATCCTCCATTGGGTCCCAGACACTGACCGAGGACCACCATTGTTTTTGAGATTCAAGACTAAGGGGGTTATTTAAGATGGGATAGCGCCAGGTAGTGCAGCGTCTGGTGAACGCTGGGCGTTGTAGGCAAAACCACATTTATGAAAGCAAATCTGGCGAGCGACTCTAACAGCGCCATGTAGCGTCCGATGTAATATTACAGAAGGCTCAGCATATAGCGCCGGCGCTCTAGCTTCCAGAGCGCCAGGTATTACCTTTCGCTCACTGTCACTCTCCTGGCGCTCTCCAATGCATTTCAATGGCGCAATCTTTAAATATTCTTAATTAATTGCTATTTTTTTTTATTTTTTTTTTTTTTAAATGTCAAAAATTCTGTCACCACTTCTGCAATGTTAGATATTTTTTTAAGGTAAAAAAAAAAAAAAAAATTGTGCAGAATTGATATTACAGGTCTGATATTAATGTATTCATTTTACAAAATGTTTTGAAAAACAAAAATATGGTTGTTTGGGGGTTAAAAAACTACTTTTAACCCATCGCCGCCAGCGCTCTGGGGTTTAAACAAGCATTTCACAGCGCGAGAATTTTTTGAGCATGATTTGTTAATGAATATGCTGGGAGCCGTTCGCTATGGCCATTCGCTGTCATGCGCTCTCATACAGCGCGGAACCTGTCAAACAGCGACTCCTAACCCCGTATTCAACATTACCGCACACCGACTGAGTCGCTGTCAACAGCCGAACAACGGCCAAGCACAGCGAATACTAGCGTGCGCTGTGAAAATACCGCTACTGTCGCTCATCTGTCGCTACCTGGCGCTATTAATGAATCGGCCTCCCCGTGTTTTAGCTTTGTTACTGGTGGATATGTGTTCAAAAACAGACTTTTATCACACAGCGTCTGGCGCTCTATGCTATAGCGACCAGATTTAAAGCGCTGATGCTGTGTGTGTGTCCCTTTTTGATAAGTATGGTGAGGAGCGCAGAGAGTCGGCACTGAGCTGGCGCTACCTTTCGCTCCCTGCAGCGCTGTACTGGTGTTAGAACGCCCAGTAATGTCTTCAATGTTGTTTCTATTTTCTTGGGGTAGGGCTGTACACTTCACTATCAGAATACTGGAAATATTATAATTATGTTTGAAATCATGGGTACTTAAAAGTGCACCTATACTCAGGGAAGTTTATGTCACCACCTTCTTTTCCCAGCCCAGTGCCCCAAAACAGCCAGTGTTTCTTTTTTTTACTAAAGCCTTTGCCCAATATACATAACAACATGAACTGAATGAAGTCGGCCATATTGCTTCCTGGCCGAGCATCCCGCCCCCTGATGCTTTCCAGCAAATATACATTCAGTTAGAATACACACAGCTCAGCAATAGGGAGCACTTCAACCTAACTGCCATTATGTGACAGTTTAGTTGTAACTGAATGAATTAGCTGTCTGTTCGTTTTTGTATCTATATATATATATATGTCTGTAATGAGGGATGCTGCTCACTGTCTGTAATAAGGGATGCTGCTCACTGTCTGTAATGAGGGATGCTGCTCACTGCCTGTAATGAGAGATGCTGCTCACTGCCTGTAATGAGGGATGCTGCTCACTGCCTGTAATGAGGGATGCTGCTCACTGTCTGTAATGAGGGATGCTGCTCACTGTCTGTAATGAGGGATGCTGCTCACTGCCTGTAATGAGGGATGCTGCTCACTGCCTGTAATGAGGGATGCTGCTCGCTGCCTGTAATGAGGGATGCCGCTTACTGCCTGTAATGAGGGATGCTGCTCACTGTCTGTAATGAGGGATGCTGCTCACTGCCTGTAATGAGGGATGCTACTCACTGCCTGTAATGAGGGATGCTGCTCACTGCCTGTAATGAGGGATGCTGCTCACTGCCTGTAATGAGAGATGCTGCTCACTGCCTGTAATGAGGGATGCTGCTCGCTGTCTGTAATGAGGGATGCTGCTCACTGTCTGTAATGAGGGATGCTGCTCACTGCCTGTAATGAGGGATGCTGCTCACTGTCTGTAATGAGGGATGCTGCTCACTGCCTGTAATGAGAGATGCTGCTCACTGCCTGTAATGAGGGATGCTGCTCGCTGTCTGTAATGAGGGATGCTGCTCACTGTCTGTAATGAGGGATGCTGCTCGCTGTCTGTAATGAGGGATGCTGCTCGCTGCCTGTAATGAGGGATGCCGCTCACTGCCTGTAATGAGAGATGCTGCTCACTGCCTGTAATGAGGAATGCTGCTCGCTGTCTGTAATGAGGGATGCCGCTCACTGTCTGTAATGAGGGATGCTGCTCACTGCCTGTAATGAGAGATGCTGCTCACTGGCTGTAATGAGGGATGCTGCTCACTGCCTGTAATGAGGGATGCTGCTCACTGTCTGTAATGAAGGATGCTGCTCGCTGTCTGTAATGAGGGATGCTGCTCACTGCCTGTAATGAGGGATGCTGCTCACTGCCTGTAATGAGGGATGCTGCTCACTGCCTGTAATGAGGGATGCCTCTCACTGCCTGTAATGAGGGATGCTGCTCACTGCCTGTAATGAGGGATGCCTCTCACTGCCTGTAATGAGGGATGCCGCTCACTGCCTGTAATGAGGGATGCTGCTCACTGTCTGTAATGAAGGATGCTGCTCGCTGTCTGTAATGAGGGATGCTGCTCACTGCCTGTAATGAGGGATGCTGCTCACTGCCTGTAATGAGGGATGCCTCTCACTGCCTGTAATGAGGGATGCCGCTCACTGCCTGTAATGAGGGATGCTGCTCTCTGCCTGTAATGAGGGATGCTGCTCACTGCCTGTAATGAGGGATGCTGCTCACTGTCTGTAATGAAGGATGCTGCTCGCTGTCTGTAATGAGGGATGCTGCTCACTGCCTGTAATGAGGGATGCTGCTCGCTGCCTGTAATGAGGGATGCCGCTCACTGCCTGTAATGAGAGATGCTGCTCACTGCCTGTAATGAGGGATGCTGCTCGCTGCCTGTAATGAGGGATGCTGCTCACTGTCTGTAATGAGGGATGCTGCTCACTGCCTGTAATGAGAGATGCTGCTCACTGCCTGTAATGAGGGATGCTGCTCGCTGCCTGTAATGAGGGATGCCGCTCACTGCCTGTAATGAGGGATGCTGCTCACTGTCTGTAATGAGGGATGCTGCTCACTGCCTGTAATGAGAGATGCTGCTCACTGCCTGTAATGAGGGATGCTGCTCGCTGCCTGTAATGAGGGATGCCGCTCACTGCCTGTAATGAGGAATGCTGCTCGCTGTCTGTAATGAGGGATGCTGCTCACTGTCTGTAATGAGGGATGCTGCTCACTGCCTGTAATGAGAGATGCTGCTCACTGCCTGTAATGAGGGATGCTGCTCGCTGCCTGTAATGAGGGATGCCGCTCACTGCCTGTAATGAGAGATGCTGCTCACTGCCTGTAATGAGAGATGCTGCTCGCTGCCTGTAATGAGGGATGCCGCTCACTGCCTGTAATGAGAGATGCTGCTCACTGCCTGTAATGAGGGATGCTGCTCACTGCCTGTAATGAGGGATGCTGCTCGCTGTCTGTAATGAGGGATGCTGCTCACTGCCTGTAATGAGGGATGCTGCTCACTGCCTGTAATGAGGGATGCTGCTCACTGGCTGTAATGAGGGATGCTGCTCACTGTCTGTAATGAGGGATGCTGCTCACTGCCTGTAATGAGGGATGCTGCTCACTGCCTGTAATGAGGGATGCTGCTCGCTGTCTGTAATGAGGGATGCTGCTCACTGCCTGTAATGAGGGATGCTGCTCACTGTCTGTAATGAGGGATGCTACTCACTGCCTGTAATGAGGGATGCTACTCACTGCCTGTAATGAGGGATGCTACTCACTGCCTGTAATGAGGGTTGCTGCTCGCTGTCTGTAATGAGGGATGCTGCTCACTGCCTGTAATGAGGGATGCTGCTCACTGTCTGTAATGAGGGATGCTGCTCACTGTCTGTAATGAGGGATGCTGCTCACTGTCTGTAATGAGGGATGCTGCTCGCTGTCTGTAATGAGGGATGCTGCTCACTGCCTGTAATGAGGGATGCTGCTCACTGTCTGTAATGAGGGATGCTGCTCACTGTCTGTAATGAGGGATGCTGCTCGCTGTCTGTAATGAGGGATGCTGCTCACTGCCTGTAATGAGGGATGCTGCTCACTGTCTGTAATGAGGGATGCTGCTCACTGTCTGTAATGAGGGATGCTGCTCACTGTCTGTAATGAGGGATGCTGCTCACTGTCTGTAATGAGGGATGCTGCTCACTGTCTGTAATGAGGGATGCTGCTCACTGTCTGTAATGAGGGATGCTGCTCGCTGTCTGTAATGAGGGATGCTGCTCACTGCCTGTAATGAGGGATGCTGCTCACTGTCTGTAATGAGGGATGCTGCTCACTGCCTGTAATGAGGGATGCTGCTCGCTGTCTGTAATGAGGGATGCTGCTCACTGTCTGTAATGAGGGATGCTGCTCACTGCCAGTAATGAGGGATGCCACTTACTGCCTGTAATTAGGGATGCCTTCTTATGGTCAGGTGCATTATATATTTATGATATATATTTCACCCTTGCTGAACACAGTGGTTCCAGTAGAAAATTACTTAGCAACCACTTGACCATGTAATGTGATGGTTACCATAGTTGTAAGATTAGTATTTTTAACCTATATGTATTATTATATTTATTTATAGCAACACGTAGTTCAACATATAGGGGTTGATTCAGAGCCTGGTGAAAAATCTCCCTCCTTTTTTAGGAGAGAAATCTGCCATTGACTTTCATTGTCTACCCTGGGGCTGATTCAGGGCCAGGTGAAGATTTATACCCGATAGACAATAAAAGTGAATGGCAGTTTTTATACCTAAAAAAGGAGTGGGACTTCGCACCTGCATCTGAATCGACCCCATACTGTATGTTTAGGGCATGAGTTCCCAAGTTGGCCACACTGCTCCATAATTAGCCATGCACGACTGGCATGGTGTGCACAGTATTCAGCAGTATGCTTATTCGTTGTGGCTAACTAAAAACAAACAGGGCCGATATTGGCAAACCATACTACTCATGCAAATGGCATAGCCCGGCAAACACAATACACACAATGATCACAATAATCGAATTATGCATTTTTTCAACTGAATGGTTAAAGAATAACAACACCCATTTTTAACACAATGCAGGGGGAACCCCAATTGACCCCCCCCCCCCCCCAGCACTGTAAGATCTAGTAAAAACATTTTTTTTCTTTTAAATTGCTACCCCTGCAAAATTAACTCCAGTGATTATCCACAATGGCCACATGGGCCTCAGTCTCCTGCAACCATGTGACTGGAAATGACGATTGTGGGGCTTGATGGGCTTTGTCAGTGCATTGACAGTTTGCATGTATGCAGGGATTTTCTAGGAGAGGGTGAGTAGGGTGATCACCTGGGCGCCAAGGCCATCGAGGTGGTCTTTATCCCAGCCATCCTGTTTTCTGCAGATGAGTCAGGGTAACTTTCAGTTAGGCCGGACCAACCACCATTTTACAAAATATGAGTGTTGGTTGGCTGTGGGGAGGCATCCCAATTGGGAGTTTCCCCACCTCAATCAACCTTCTTCAAACCACCTAAATATTACTGTAATCATAATGCTACCCATATGAAATGTGGGCAGCGGATGTCACATGTCAAGTTACGTGGCAAAGCAGAAGCTTGAGAATGCGGCATGTGACTGACGCTGGCCAATCACATGCCCACATTTCACAGGGGGAGCGAGGTGACAGGTTGCAGCGACCCCAACACCTTGGTGCTGGTGCAGAAGTAAAAATTCCCTGCCATGGTCCCATGGTCACATTTAGCAGACAGAGGGCCAAAAGTATGGAAAAACAATGGAAATTGAATGAATTCAACAACATTATATCAAAGCTGAAAGATTTTATTACAAGAAATTAACAGTAAAACAAAACAGTATCTTCAAAAAGATGTACATTAAAATATGTATTAAATAATCAAAAATACGTCAAAATATGTATTAAATAAATAAATAATAAATATATTAAATCTGACAAAACGGTGAGTCACTGGGGATAAGGGAGAAACTCTTTATCTGTTATCTATAAATCTTCCTAATTATGATGCACACAAAATAATAATATTTTTTATAAAACAAGAAGGATCACAATCCAAATGTGATTACATTATTTAACTACATAAAAAGCCAAATACAAATTTTTGGAACATTTTGCTCAATTGACTGCCCCCCATTATGCTCCCTGCTCGGCTTATAAATTGCTGGCAGCATATCTGATAAGGCCTGCTGTATGAATGTAAACATTCAAATCATTCACATTATTTCCTTTATATCAGTGCTCTAGACATGGCGGTTAGATTTCCTCACTGAAGCAGCACTGGTAACTGGGAACTGTCTGTGACATTTTCTAGGTTATCTACTATCTGCACAATGCTTTGGATCTGGTCTTCAGGAAGGACATGCCTAGCATTGGTCAAGAACTTTTTCAGCAGAGATTCTCTGCTGAGGGGTTTTCTCCAGTGTCCATAGAAAGTGTCACATTTTCCAGTCATCACATCTCCATTTTTCAGCAGCAGGACCATTTCTCCATACATCTTATCAAAGTTAGCCTCGTTGTCTTCAGGGTGCTCCACTACCACTTTGCTCAGAAGGTGATGGAGATCATTACGGAACATTGTGTCTTCATTGAAGGAACTGATGTTAACCTCACCATCCAGCAGTGCAGTACAGGCATTGAACTGGAAGGAGTGACGAGCCTCATGTTCTGAATCTGGGTAAGGTCTGTTAATGTATTTGGAAACTGGGACTCTAAGAACAATTGACTGAATAGCAGATGGATCAAAAGAGCCATAATGATCAACAAATCGGTTTCTAACTGCAACTGCAGCATCGGCTATCCAGTGCATTCCCAAGTGAGCTGGGAAAGACTTGAAAGCAATGTCTTGCTTGTCTAGCAGAAACTCATAATGATTCTCTGGGGGTGAAAGTGGTTTAGGTTGGTAGTCACCATAAAAGGCACTAAAACCAGCACAGCCTGGAACATCGTCCAGTATCAGGGGATTGGCCTCCATTCCCTTAGCCGCTAGAATAGCTGCTTCAAGACCTAACCTTGTAGCATTACCAATGTGTAAAGGCTTAGACAGGGTGGCTGCATTGGCCATTGGTGCCCCAGCAAGGGAGGCTGCAATAGCCAGGGCATGAGTGCATTGCTCTTTATCTAGTGAAAGAAGTTTGGCGGATGCTGCAGCACTTCCCATGGTTCCCACAACGGAAGGTGGATGAAATCTGTAAAGAGAAAATATTTAGGCTATGTAGCAATTTTAGCAAAATAATACCATTCCAAACAATGAAACAATCTAACAATTGCTCCCCTTTAACGTGGTTAGTGCCCCTGTGCTCTTTCTAAACCTTACACATTAGTCTATACGGATCCTCTATCTTGGCAGATGCAGAGTAGTGCAGCCTGAGCAAAATCACTTGGTTTTAAGCCAGGCCAATAGCTTGGAATTTAGATTTCTAATTGGTAGCTATGCAGGGGGCAAACTATTACATTTAAGCTAAAGTATATTGGTTGACATCCCAGGGTCCAATGAAAAACGTAACAGATTTCTGAACTATAATGTTGATGTGTACACTGTATCTACTCACTTTTTAGGAATCTTTTTTGCTTCACTGGAGAAACCCATTAGCCTTCCTTGTATTTCAATCCCCACATTGAACGCCATCAGTAGCTCTTCTCCAGTCACCTGTCTTCCCTGTGAAAGCATTTGTGTCAGCGCCAGGAGAGCTGGAAGCACAGCACCTGATGGGTGCGTGGCAGGGTGCCAGGTGTCATCAAAGTCCATAGAGTGAACCTGCAGTGACAAAGCTCTGATTAGATGAAATGTACCAACTTTCCTCCTTTACATATTACATGGACATCAAATATACTCACCGCTACACCATTAACATAAGCAGCCAGGGTTGGAGACAACTTTAAACCATTTTGTCCGTAAACTGAACATTGGCCAGAATTTCCATAAGATGAAAAATATAAATCCTAAAAAGTAAAAATGATTAGTAAACCAGAAGCTATGCGGCATTAAAACATGATTTCTTTGTATTTTAAAGCACAGCAGCCCCCTGCACAAAAGGACAGTATATTGCTGGTAACTGGCCATATAAAATATATACCCCATAATAAAAGCATTATTATGTATTTGTAACAAATGTTGTATGTACCCACAGCCATGCTTTTAATGTATTCACAGATAGGTCAGCCAGAGCAGCTGGCACTTATATATATGGTGCACGTACCTGGCAATATTTGACTACAATATTAAAGACTTGTGTAGTGCTTCCAATCAACCCAACTCCAATGTTGTCCAGGATCATGCGCTTGCTTCGGTGACGCACAATATCGGAGAGGTGCTTGGGCTTTATATCATGGATAAATGACGCAAAGCTGTTGGTGACTGTCTCCTCAAGCTGGTTTTCAACAACCACTGAAACACACATATGAAGACATTTTAAAAAAAGTCAAAGGGGTTCAAGGGTTCATGGGTTTAAAAATTACAATGTTTTTTATATAATGTTTCAAATTTACCTTTGGCTGCTGACTTGTGAATGAGTCTTGACAGCTGAGGAAGTTTCTTAGTGGTCTAAAAATAAAAGGATATTAAATATATTTGGAATCTGAACATTTAAAAAATTGCACCTTCTCAACACTTTCAAGTCACGACAGTGAATGTACACATATGCATCACCAATAATAAAAAAGACAGCCTATATAATATACATTAATAATAGGTAATGCTAGAAATAATAATATAATCATCTGAAAAAATGTATAAAACTTCTGCTATATGTGCTACCTAAAACTTCCCTGTCTATGATGGCTTATGCTTATTATTATTTACTTTATCCTAGTATGCCTTTGATGTATCTAAGACAAGGATTACTTGATCTACTACTCTGTTTTGTGATTTTTTTTATTTTTATTGAGAAATTAAATTAACTTAAAAAAAACTATATATAGATATATAAAACTTAGATGTATATAGGATATATAAAATTATTTTGTTTTCTATGGATCACAGATACACAGTGTACTAGTTAGCAATGTTTCACGGGCAGGCTGATTCATTACTAATGCCAGGTAGCGACAGATGAGTGTCTGTAGCAGGCATTTTCAGAGCGCCCGCTAGTAGTCACTGTGCTCGGCTGTGGGTCGCTACTTTATAGTAACTCAGTCGCTGTTCAGTAATGTTGAATACATTGTGAGGAGTCGCTATTTGATCAGTACAGCGCTGTATGGGAGCGCATGGTAGCGACTGCTCATAGCGACCGACTCACACCATATTCAGCAAAAAAACAGCCTCACAAATCTCTGGCGCTGAAGAATACTTGTTTGAAGCCCAGAGCGCAGGATGCGGTGTGTTTAAAGTCTGTTTTTAAGCATCTATCCACTAGTAACAAAGCGAAAACATATGGAATTACATTGTAGCAACATTGTAACATGAACACTTTAATGGCAGACCTGTAATGTCAATTCGAAAGAAATATATAAAAAATAAAAAAATTGCGAAAAAACTGCTAATTCAATGCCAGGAGAGGTCACAGAATTATTTGAGATTTAAAAAAAGCAAAAAAAAAAAAAAAAAAAATACAAAAGCACAGTTTAGGGAGAAGGAAAGGATTGTCCACTGAAATGTATGGCAGAGCGTCAGGTAGCGAGAGGTCATACCTGGCGCTGTGCAAGGCTGAACGCCAGCGCTGTTCGCTGAGGCTGTGAAAATGATGAATCAGACGCTACATGGCGCTATTCCAGTCGCTAAACAGATTCTGCTCGATAAATGTGTAATTGCGTGCCGTGTCCGGCATTCACCAGTCGCTACATGTCGCTACCTCTCATTAACCAGCCACTACCTGACGCTATCCTTTCATGAATAAGGCCCTTAGTTTTATGTAACTACACCGAGTTACTCAAACACAACTTTCTTAAACACTTCCAAGCATATTATTTAAAGTAATACTTACTTGAGCAGCTGCAAAAAACATCTTCAACGTGAAGTGTTATGGGGTGAGTGCGTTGAGAGACTGTGACTTGCTTTCTGAGGTGGTTGTGCATTTGCTAATGAAAGAAGGTGTATTTATTTGCCTGCTAAACATGACCATCTTTACATCATCACCATTGTAGTCATCATGGCAGGGAAAGTAGGCGGCCTCCATAGCCAGGGCTACACCCAGGAACTTGTGGAATTTCTGGGGAATGCAACTAGGAAATAAAGTGCAGAAAAATAAAAGCATTTATTAAAATAAAACCATTCACGTTTCAAAGCTGACTCATGACTTGTAAAATTAGTTACCAGTATCGAATTGCTCAGTAAAGTTACTTAACTTTATTCCTCACAACAGGAAAGGGAAAAAGAAAGATGTTTTACAGAATAATATAATGAGTTAGACAAAAAAGTTAGGATAATACCATGCTGCACTAATATATATATATATATATATATATATATATATATATATATATATGACAAGCTCAACGTGTAAAAAAAGAGTCCTTCTTCTCAATTAATAACAGTCAATTTCCAAATAGGAACACAGAGCTGTTGTCAATAATAAAAGACATAAAAATTGAAAATTCTCCCCAGTGTCCAGTTAGCAGTACTTAGGGCCTTATTCATGAAGGGATAGCGTCAGGTAGTGGCTGGTTAATGAGAGGCAGCGACAGATAGCGACTGGTGAACGCCGGACACGGCACGCAATTACACATTTATCAAGCAGAATCTGTTTAGCGACTGGGATAGCGCCATGTAGCGTCTGATTCATCATTTTCCCAGCCTCAGCGAACAGCGCCGGCGTTCAGCCTTGCACAGCGCCAGGTATGACCTCTCGCTACCTGACTCTCTCCCATACATTTCAATGGACGATCCTTTCCTTCTCTTTAACCTTCCTGGCGTTGCGATATAGTCAAATGCAATGGCAACGAAAGCGTTGCCATTGCATTTGTCTCTCACGCACGGCTCCGCCCCCATGAGCCTCTGCGGCTCACAGAGACGGAACCCGGAAGCGGAGAGGGACGCCGCAGCCCCGGCTCTCACCTGCGATCGCGGCGGCGGAGACATCGCTGGATCGCAGGGAGAAGGTAAGGAGGCTGCGCCGCCCGCTCTTGCTCCCAAATCGATCCCGAGCGTGACTCGGGGTCACCGCCACTTACAGCGCAAATTGACCCCGAGTCACGCTCGGGATCGCCGCCAAGGGGGTTAAACTGTGTTTTTTTTTTTTTTTTTTAAATCTTAAATAATTCTGTGACCTCTTCTGGCATTGAAATAGCAGTTTTTTCCCATTTTTTTTATTTTTTATATATTTCTTCAGAAATGACATTACAGGTCTGGCATTAAAGTATTCATGTTACAATGTTGCTACAATGTTATTCCATATGTTTTCGCTTTGTTACTGGGAGGCCGATTCATTAATAGCGCCAGGTAGCGACAGATGAGCGACTGTAGCGTGATTTTTACAGCGCCAGCCAGTATTCGCTGTGCTTGGCCGGCGTTTGCTTGATGACAGCGACTCAGTCGGTGTGCGGTAATGTTGAATACGGGCTGGGGGGTCGCTGTTTCACAGGTTCAGCGTTGTATGTGAGCGCCTGACAACGAATGGCCAGAGCGAACGGCTTGCTTCATATTCATTAAAAAATCACGCTCTGAATTTGCTGGCGCTGTCCATTCCTTGTTTAAACCCCAGTGCGCTGGCGGCGATGTGTGTTAACTAGTTTTTAACCCCTAAACAACCATATTTTTTGATTGTAACATTATACATGTTTTTTGAATCATTTTGTAATATGAATACATTAATATCAGACATGTAAGATCAATTCTGCACAAATTTTTTTTTTTTTTTACTTTAAAAAAAAAACCTAACATTGCAGAAGTGGTCTCAGAATTTTTGACATTAAAAAAAAAAAATATTTCCAATTAATTATGATTAATTAAACATTGCTCCATTGAAATGCATTGGACAATGCCAGGGAGCGACAGGTCATACCTGGCGCTGTGAAGGAATTTGCAGCGGCGCTGTTCGTTCCAGGCGGCTTCATGATGAATCCCGCGTTAGCTGACGCTCTCGCCGGCGCTAGCCTCATTTAGCTTGATAAATGCGTCATTGTGACCACCGCCGGGCGTACTTGAGTCGGTAGCCGCCGATAGCTGGCGGTACCTGGCGCTCATCAGACACTACCTGGTGCTAGCCCGTGATAAATAAGGCCCTAGGTGATAGATGCTGAAAAACAGACTTTAAACACACAGCCTCCGGCGCTCTGGGCTTCAAACAAGCATTTTTCAGCGCTGTGTGAGGCTGTTTTTTTGCTGAATATGGTGTGAGTTGGTTGCTATGAGCAGTCGCTAACATGCGCTCCCATACAGCGCTGTACTGGTCAAATAGCGACTCCTCACAATGTATTCAACATAACTGAACAGCGACTGAGTCGCTATAAAGTAGCGACCCACGGCCGAGCACTGCGACTACTAGCGGGCGCTCTGAAATGCCTGCTACAGACGCTCATCTGTCGCTACCTGGCGTTAGTGATGAATCAGCCTGCCCGTGTAATCCACCACCAATTGTGCTAAAACTCTTACCAAGAGGTTATCATACAAGAGCTCAGTCAAAAACACATTCCATAGGGGTGTTTAAATGTTAGTAAACCACATTTATGAAAGCGAACCTGGTGAGTGACTCTAAGAGCGCCATGTAGCGTAAGATTCATCATTACAGGTGGCTCAGTGTATTGCCGGTGCTCTAGCTTCCAGAGCGCCAGGTATTACCTGTCACTACCTCTCGCTCTCCTATATATTTCAATGGACATTCCTTCTCATGTCTTTACTGATCGTAATTTATTTTTTCCTCTCAAATAATTATTTCACTTCTCCTGGCCTGGAAACATTTTTGATAATTTAAATTTTTATGCAGAATTGTCATTACAGGTCTGGCACTAAAGTGCATTCCATGTGTTTTTGCTTTGTTAATGGTGGATATGTGTCCAAAAAGACACTTTAATCACACAGCAGATTGCACTCTATGCTATTCATTTTTTTTGTTGAATATGGAGTGGATCGCCGAGTGCCAGACTCACTGAGCAGTCGCTACCTCTCGCTACCTTTAGCGTTGTACTATTGTTAAAGCGCTCAACATACAGCTCATTCATCAGTTCCGGCCAGGTTACTACAGAGACTGAGGCGCTCTGTTACAGCACCCGATACATGTTTACAGCGTCCACTAGTGGTCGCTCTAATCGCCGCTATACAGGCGCTCATCTGCTGATACCTGGCGTTAGTAATGGATCAGCCTCAATATATCAAACGGGCAGGCTGATTCATCACTAACGCCAGGTAGCGACAGATGAGTGTCTGTAGCAGGCATTTCAGAGCGCCCGCTAGTAGTCGCTCTGTTCGTCCGTGGGTCGCTAGTTCAGAGTGACTCAGTCGCTGCGCAGTAATGATGAATACATTGTGAGGAGTCGCTATTTGACCAGTACAGCGCTGTATGGGAGCGCATGTTAGCGACTGGTCAGTGCGACCGACTCACACCATATTCAGCAAAAAAACAGCCTCACAAAACTCCGGCGTTGAAAAAAGCTTCTCTGAAGCCCAGAGCGCAGGAGGCGGTGTGTTTAAAGTCTGTTTTTCAGCATCTTTCCACTAGTAACAAAGCGAAAACATATGGAATTACATTGTAATAACATTGTAACATGAACACTTTAATGCCAGACCTGTAATGTCATTTCTGCAGAAATATATTAAACATGAAAAATTTTGGAATAAATGGCTTTTTCTAGGCCAGAAGAGGTCACAACATTATTTGAGTAAAAAAAAAAAAAAATTAACAGAAACCCTGTTTAAAAAGAAATAAAAGAACGACCATTGAAATGTATGGGAGAGTGACAGGTAGCGAGAGGTAATACCTGGCACTCTGCCGGCGCTGTTCGCTGAGGCTGGGATAATGATGAATCAGACGCTACATGGCGCTATCCCAGTCGCTCAACAGATTCTGCTTGATAAATGTGTAATTGCGTGCCGTGTCCGGCGTTCACCTGTCGCTACCTCTCATTTACAAGGCACTACCTGACGTTATCCCTTCATGAATAAGGGCCTCAATGCAAATCCATGAAGCTACTGTTAAACCAAAACTAAGGGACAACCAGCTAAGGAGAAGAAAAGGAAGGAGAAGAAAAGGAAGGAGAAGAAAAGGAAGGAGAAGAAAAGGAGGCCAGAACAGGTAGAAGAGAATTAGAATAAGGAAAAAGTTACGCGACTAGAACAATGAGATGCAGATATGATTTAGATTGCAGACTGTTATCAATGTTTTACTCACTTTAATAAAACAACAACTAGTTCTTAAATCACCCCAAGCCTCTCATGTAAAATAATACTTACCTGAGCATTTAGAGAAAACATCTTCAAAGAGAACATTTATTACAGTAACATAACTTGCCAAAGGCTTTTACAAAAAAAATGTAAAAATGTTACTTATAGAACGTCATGGAAATCTTTCTCTATTTTATTGACTAGTGCTGCTGTGCAGATTCAGCTGAACATTGAAGCGGACCTTCACCCTGAATAAGAGTCTATCTTACATGTTTCCCACACCCTGTACATACAGATTGCTCACATTACTTTATCCCCTGTACTTTATCCTACTCTCCTCAGTAAGTGTGATGCTTCTGAGTCAAGATGGCGGCGCCCGTATCCTAAAGTCCTGAACAGAGTTGCAGCCCAGTGGGGGAAAGAATAATAAGCGGCTAAAAACTTAAAATATATTAATTTTAGATGCTGGGGAACCGTTTTTAAAGGGTTTGGGCTTTTCAATAAATCATGGTGAAGGTCCGGTTTAAGTTCATCCTGAACTTGGCTGATTTAGTGCAATACAAACTGAATTTTTGCTTTTGGTGAAATGTTTATATTCTTAAAAATAAAAAGTTTTAGTGGCAGTAAGCCTTCGTCACATAATAGCAGAGGTCTCTTTATCGTGAAAAAAGACTGAAGCCTCATTTAACTACAATAACACAATTCTGGCAATATAATGCCCAAGTTCTTTGTAAACATTTTTTTAAAGAAAAAGAATATTCCGGTTCAGCTCCTGTTGGCAGATAATGGCAGATTTTTTCTTTTGCCAAGAAAAGTGTTAACTATAGAAATTTAATAAAAGGATAAAGGGGCTCAACAGATGTTTTCTTGGATTCACATCTAATTTGGAGACATTTTGCTGTTTTCGTTGCTAGAGACACCAGCACTACCAAAATTCCCCTTTTATGGTTATATTGATCTCAGGTACCAGTCATACCACAATATTCCCCAATATTTAAATGATTGTTTAATGAATAGTAATAGGAGTCTGATTTATAAAGCGCCATTCTGTGCCATTTTGCATCATTATATCATTTTGCTAACATTGGGCATCCACCTCGGCATGTCTGCTTCTTTTATGTTTGCCGCTATTTTCCGTAAGTGTGCATTATATGGCACTGCAAGTAACAAAATCTATTCTTAAAGTGGACCAACACCCACCCCTGATCTATAAGATTCCCCGCCGATCAGCTCCCTCCCCGCGGGGCATCCGAAATCGGGATGTGTGAAACCCCCCAGAAAGCCCCTAAAAACCTTACCTTATCGGCGATGGATAAGCTGCCGCCGCCGCCTCCCGCACGTCCCTCTAGCAGGGCATTCACAAACGGCCGGCGCGGGCACGCACTGTAAGAGGGACGCGCGAGAGGCAGCGGCTTATCCGTCGCTTGTCTGTCGCCGATAAGGTAAGATTTTAGGGGCTTTCTGGGGGGTTTCACACAGCCCCGCGGAAGTGGACCAACACCAAGGATAGTGAAAATCCTGGGTGTTGGTCCACTTTAAATAACCAGCTTGCATTGGTCCATTTGGTTTATCGCGAAAGGCCAGCCTGTGTCAGTGTTTATGTTGTCCACCTATTGGCCTTTATGCTGGATTGAACAGTGCCAATGAACGCCAAATTCTCGGTGCTGCATGCTGTATTTCCTTATTTTTAACATGCAGCAGAGGTTGGTGGTGGAGCTCATAGGTGCTGGTTGCCACAATATTACTAAAGTTATCTGAAAACACTATTGTGATCAAAATGCGGCAACATTTGTAGTATGTTAAATTCCCTTTTTAGTTATTGTGGTCGAACGAATAGAATGCATTGGTCTGAAAATCAGGAGGAAAGGGCTGATTTTTCATAATTTGTAAATGAATAGCAGTTGGGGACATTTAAAGTGGACCAACACCCTCCACTGATCGGCCCGGGAGTCTATAAGATCCCCGGTCCGATCAGTCCCCTGACTGCGGGGCATCCCGATCGAAACCCCTAAATCCCTACCTGCCCCTCGATCCAGCGGTACCCGCCGCCGCCTCCCGTGCGTCCCTCTAGCAGGACACGCACCCGTGCCGGCCGTTTGTGAATGGCCGGCGCGGGCGCGCGCCCTGTAAGAGTGACGCGCGGGAGGCGGCGGCGGGCGCACTGTCTTGTCCATCGCTGCCTCCCGCTTGTACGTCGGCGGGGATTGGCAGCAGCGTTCACGTGGGAGCGAGGAGAGGTGAGTTTTTGGGGCTTTCTGGGGGGTTTCACACAGTGGGGCACCCCCGATCGGGGTGCCCCACCAAAGTTGACCAAAACCCAGGATAGTCAAAATCCTGGGTGTTGGTCCACTTTAAATGACCCCCCTTTTCGTGTTCCACACTCCCATCTTCTTTCTCTTGCCACCTTCTTCCCGTCTGCCTTTCTTTTCAGCTTTTTCACTTTTTTTTTCTTTTTACCTGCCCTCTTTTCCATTTTCTTTCTTTTTTTCTTCCTCACTTTTTTCTCTCTTTCTTTCATTCTTTATTTCTCAGTTTCACTCTTTCTTTATTGTTATTTTTTTTTCTTTTAAATTTCTCCTGCTTTTTCTTTTCCACATTCTCTCCATCCTCTCACCTTCTTGCATATTACATTCCCCTTTCCTTCTCTCAATCTCTTTTCCACATTTCCTGTTATTTCTCTTGATAACTTTTTGTTAACTTTTAGTTTTAAGTTTTTATTTATAAACTTTTTATTTTTACATTTTGCAGCAAACCATAGCTATCATTACAATTCACGTCTGTGCGCCCAGAAACCATGCTCAACTACTTCAGAATGCGCATCAAATGCAGCTCTATTTATGCGCAAAGCGCCATCCTCTGAAAAATGACTGGTGGCTGGCAAAAGCATGTCAGTTAGTGAAATCTGCTTTTTCCTCTTGCTTTTTGCTGGAGGAAAATGCCGCATGAAAAGACCCTCCAAACACTCCCTGAATCACACGCAAATATACTCTTTGATGTATTAAATGTAACTCCATGTGCAAATTTTGGCATCTTGTTTCAACAAGAATATTGGTTGGTAAGATGCACAGGAATCTGGTGGTTTCCCCTCCTTATGCATCAAAACTATATTAGCCATAGAAAAGGATTCAATGAGTGATAAAAACTTTCTTATCTACCTTTAGGCCCTTATTTATGAAGGAATAGCGACAGGTAGCGACTGGTGAGCGGCCGGTAATGACGGGCCCCCGCCACGAGAACGCCGGCTCCCCACCACAATCACACATTTATCAAGGCAAACCTGCTTAGCGACTGAGATAGCGCCATATAGCCACTCATTCATCATTATTCCAGCCTCAGCCCACAGCGCCAGCGTCCGACCTTGAACAGCGACAGGTATGACCTCTCGCTACCTGGCGCTCTCCAATGCATTTCAATGGAACAATCTTTAAATATTCATAATTAATTGTTATTATTTTTTTTTTTTTTAAATGTGAAAATTTCTGTGACCACTTCTGCCATTTTAGAATTTTTTTAAGGGAAAAAAAATAAAAAATAAAAAATGTACAGAATTGATATTGCAGGTCTGATATTAATGTATTCATATTAAAAAATTATTTTAAAAACTTGTTTTTTTTGGTTTCCAAAAATATGGTTATTTGGGGGTTAAAAAACTACTTTTAACCCATCGCCGCCAGCGCTCTGGGGTTTAAACATGCATTTTACAGCGCGAGAAATTTTTTGAGCGTGATTTTTTAATGAATATGGTGGGAGCCGGTCGCTAGGGCCAGTCGCTATCATGCGCTCCCATACAGCGCGGAACCTGTCAAATAGCGACTCCTCACCTAATATTCAACATTACGGCAAACCGACTGAGTCGCGATCAACTACCGAACAACGGCCAAGCACAACGACTACTAGCGGGAGCTCTGAAAATGTTGCTACAGTCGCTCATTTGTCGCTACCTGCCGCCACTAATGAATCGGCCTCGGGGAGGCCGATTTATTAATAGCGCCAGGTAGCGACAGTAGCGTGATTTTCACAGCGCCGGCTAGTATTCGTTGTGCTTGGACGTTGTTCGGTTGTTGACAGCGACTCAGTCGGTGTGCGATAATGTTGAATACGGGGTTAGGAGTCGCTGTTTTTTGGAAAAAAATAATAAACAAGTTTTTATAAACATTTTGTATTATGAATAATATCAATTCTGCACAAATTTTTTTTTTTTTTGACCTTAAAAAAAAGATATAACATTGCAGAAGTGGTCACCGAATTTTTGACATTAAAAAAAAACATTAATATCAATTAATTATGAATATTTAAAGATTGCTCCATTGAAATGCATTGGAGAGCGCCAGGTAGCGAGAGGTCATACCTGGCGCTGTGATGGGATTAGCAGCGGCGCTGTTCGCTGAAGTCTGCAACATGATGAATCCCGCGCTAGCTGACGCTCTCGCCGGCGCTAGCCTCATTTAGCGTGATATATGCGTGATTGTGTTCGCAGCCTGGCGTTCTGGAGTCGGTAGCCGCCGATAGCTGGCGCTACCTGGCGCTAGTGAGACACTACCTGGCGCTATCCCTTGATAAATAAGGGCCTAAGTCTTTTTTTCTGCATTCCCTCTGTCCCTCTGCTTTTGCCCCATTTCTTTGTCTCCCTTTTTTTAGTTATCATCCAGTTGCAAGTAACATTTAAAGCCTCTAGATTCATGGTTCAAAAATCCTGTTGCAATACTGTGCAAGATTTTACATTTGGAGCAAATATTACAGATATTGATGAAGCATTATGCAGCAACATACATTTTATTTTGCCCCAAACAAAAACCTTCCTTTAGTCCTCAAACTGGAAACTGGAAACTGGAAGTCCCATTACAACGGTAAAAAAAAAAGAATGGAGGAAAAAAGAGAAAGAAGTGCAAAAGTGCAGGAAATCCAATTTTTGTTTTTGCTGGTCATCACATTTTGGGTCCAAAGCCACACTGATTTTAGTTCAGTTCAGTTCTTTTTCCTGGAAGTAAACTTGAGCAAGTTAGGGTCTAGCCAGGCTGCATCAGCAAAATAGTCAATCTTCTAAGCCAAACCAAAAGCAAGGGGTGTAACTATAGGAGGTGCAGGGGTTGAAACCACACCAGGGCCCATAAGGTCAGGGGCCATCATTATGGCTCCTGTAACTTATTTACCTCATGGCATCATGTGCAACTACAGTATTTAATTGTCTAAAGTTAAAATGGAAGCAAACAGGTGCGATATAAGATATATGATGGGGCCCTATTAAATGTTTGCGCCATGGTCCAATCGCATGTGCAGGCTGATTCATTAGTAACGCCAGGTATTGGCAGATGAGCATCTATATAGCGATACTTAGAGTGACCACTATTAGACTCTAAGCGCGTATCGGCCGCTGTAACCTAGCTTTGCGGTCGCTGTAGTAACCTGGCCGGCATTGATGAATGTGATTTGTATTGGGTGAGTGAGAGGTAGCGCCAGCTCAGTGTGTCCGGCTCAACACCATATTTAAGAAAAAGCTGCACACACAGCATCAGCGCTCTAAAGCTGGGCGCTGTAGCATAAAGCACCAGACGCTGTGTGATCAAAGTCTGTTTTTGAACACATATCCACCAGTAATAAAGCAAAAACACATAGAATGACATTGTGTTAACACTGTGACATTAACACTTTAGTGCCAGACCTGTAATGACAATTCTGCATAAAAATATAAAAAGTCCAAAAAATGTATAAAAGTGTTTGTTTGCAGCCAGGAGAGGTCACACAATGATCTGAGCAAAAAAAATGTTGAAATTGCCAAACACACTATTTATACACAACTTATGAAAGCCCATTAAAATGTATGGGAGAGCGCCACAGAGCATAGTAACATAGTAACATAGTATGTAAGGCTGAATAAAGACTTTAGACCATCCGGTTCAGCCTGTTTAACTCCTTCCAGTGGTCTAGTAGCCATAGCTGGAAATGTTATTACATGCCAGGAAGGCATCAAGGCCACTTTTGAACGTTCTTACTGTATCCATCATTACTACCTCCTCTGGCAGCGAGTTCCATAGTCTCACTGCTCTTACAGAGAAGAACCCCCTCCTATGTCGGTGGAGAAAGCACCTTTCCTCTAACCTTAGTGGATGCCCCCGGGTTATGGTTACACTCCGGGGTATAAATAGATTGTGGGACAGATCTTTGTATTGACCCCGAATATATTTATACATAGTTATTAGATCACCCCTCAAACGTCTTTTTTCTAGACTAAATAAACCTAACTTGGACAATCTTTCCGGGTACTCTAGCCCCCGCACTCCTTTTATTAACTTTGTTGCCCTTCTTTGAACGCGCTCCAGTTCTGATATGTCCTTTTTAAGCACAGGTGCCCAGAACTGTACACAGTATTCCATATGGGGTCTGACCAGTGACTTGTACAGGGGTAAAATGATGTTCTGGTCATGAGCACCTATGCCCCTCCTGATGCACCCCATGATCCTATTTGCCTTGGCAGCAGCTGCCTGGCATTGGTTACTACAGTTGAGCTTATTGTCAACTAAAACCCCTAGGTCCTTTTCCATTGTTGTTTTACCAAGTGTTTCTTTATTTAGTGTGTAATCATGACACAGATTTCTCCTTCCCATGTGCATAACCTTACATTTATCTGTGTTAAACTTCATTTGCCATTTAACTGCCCATGCTTCCAATTTATCTAAATCTGTTTGTATCTGCCTGCTGTCCTCTTTTGTTTTAATTACTTTACTCAGCTTAGTATCATCTGCAAAGATTGATACTTTACTGTGTAATCCATACCCAATGTGATTTATATATATATTGAAGAGAATTGGTCCCAGAACTGACCCTTGTGGTACTCCACTAGTAACAGTGACCCAATCTGAGTGTGTACCATTGATAACCACCCTCTGCTTCTGATCATTAAGCCAATTTCCCACCCATCTGCACATGTTTTCCCCCAGTCCAAGCATTCTCATCTTTTGTACCAGCCTTTTATGTGGCACAGTATCAAATGCTTTAGAAAAGTCAAGATATATGATATCCAATGACTCCCCCTGATCCAATCTTGAACTTGTACTACATGGCGCTCCTGAGCCGAGAGCACTGGCGGTATACTCTAAGCCGTCTGGATTTATACATGTGACGCTACATGGCGCTGTTAGAGGCACTCACCAGATTCGCTTTCTTAAATGTGGTTTTGTGTACAGCGCCCGGCATTCACCAGACGCTGCCTGCCGCTACGAGGCACTACCTGGCAATATCCCTTCTTAAATAACCCCCTTAGTTACTCCACTGCGGAACACCATGAGAATAATGTGAAACCAAGCATTCAGCTTAGAAACTAAAGTCAGGATTTGCTGATGTCAGGACTGGTAGAAGGGAATTAGAACAAAGGAAAAGACATACATGGGAACGGGACAAATTTGAGACAATTCCTTTCTGGAAACAGGTATTTGGAATTTTTCAGCCAGAACCAGGAGACACGAAACAGGTAAAAATCTACCTTGCATGCATGTTTGCCAGACCAAGAATAAGGGTGAGTGCCGACACCAACCATAATATGGAAACACATAGCAACTATATACAATATTACCTGACATGGCACTTTTTACTTTGCTTATAGTAAAATGATTTAGTAGTAGTCCTGTTAATACTGTTAATTCATAATAATTCATGTGGCCTTATTGCTAGTGACTAGTTCTGCTGTGCTGTTTCGTGTAAAACTTTAAGTCCCTATCTGGGCAAAAAATAATTAATAGACATTCACCTACAGTCCCGTGCACTTAGTCGCTTCAGAAATCTTTGCCATCCCTGTGGCCCAAAGCTGAGTGTCCGACCCTTCGCCTCAGTCATGGTGACTGGCCGAGTCAGCTCTATTCACTCCAATTGTGGTCAGTAACTGTGATTGATGTAAGGAGACAGCTAGGAGGCAGTAAGGGGGGGGGGAGGCTAGCGGCCAGCCCTGGAGTCTTGTAGATTCATGAGCTGGCGCTGCAAGGTTTTAATCTGCTTTAATACAGAAACAAAGGTTCCTAAGCCCCAACCCAGTTAATTGGGGAAGGATTAAAAGAAAAGGTACAAATACGAAATCAGAGGCATAACAGAAAGTCCCATTATAAAGTGAATAAAAAAAAGAGTGAAAAGAAAAGAAGGGGGTAGATACAGAGGCCAGGGCCAACTAAAAAGTGTGCCTCTCTTCTGGATAAACCAATGGTGCCAAAGGAGGAGAGATGGGGAGGCTGCTTCATCATTAGCGGCAGGTAGCGACAGAGGAGCGTCTGTAGCAGGCAATTTCAGAGCGCCCGCTAGTAGTCGCAGTGCTCGGCCGTGGGTCGCTACTTTATAGCGGCTCAGTCGCTGTTCAGTAATGGTGAATACATTGTGAGGAGTCGCTATTTGACCAGTACAGCGCTGTATGGGAGCGCATGTTAGCGACTGCTCATGGCGAACGACTCACACCATATTCAGCAAAAAAACAGCCTCACAAATCTCTGGCGCTGAAAAATAGTTGTTTGAAGCCCAGAGCGCAGGAGGTGGTGTGTTTAAAGGCTGTTTTCAAGCATCTATCAACTAGTAACAAAGCGAAAACATATGGAATTACATTGTAACAACATTGTAACATGAACACTTTAATGCCAGACCTGTTATGTCATTTCTGAGGAAATATATAAAAAATGAAAAAATTATGAAAAAACTGCTATTTCAATGCCAGAAGAGGTCACAGAATTATTTGTGATTTTTGGGAAAAAAAAAAACCCGTTTAAAGAGAAGAAAAGGATCGGCCATTGAAATGTATGGGAGAGCGTCAGGTAGCGAGAGGTCATACCTGGTGCTGTTCGCTGAGGCTGTGAAAATGATGAATTAGACGCTACATGGCGCTATCCCAGTCGCTAAACAGATTCTGCTTGATAAATGTGTAATTGCGTGCCGTGTCCGGCGTTCACGTCGCTACCTGTCATTAACCAGCCACTACCTGACGCTATCCCTTCTTAAATAAGGGCCTAAATACTGGAAATTGATAGGAAGATTAATAATAGATGATACCTTAGAAAATTCCCATTTGGTAATGGAATCTGAATGGAGTCCCCAGCACTAATCCAGGCAAAGAGAAGAAGCATTACTTTTAATGCTCTATATTTTTTTTAAATGCGATGAATCTTCATCACAATGGAAAGCAGACATCCAGAAGCACCTCAACAGCAACGAGCTGAATTCTCAGAATATTTAGCATATCCCCATATTCCTTTTTGTCAGTTTCTGAGGAGAGCAACCAAATCTTCTTTTTTTGACCTTTCCATTTAGTACTGCTAAGGTTCTCTCATCTATTAATGCCTACAACATGTGGGCCTTAAACCGGACCTTCACTCTAAATAAGAGTCTATCTTGTATGTTTCCCCCACCCTGTACATACAGATTTGCTCACATTAAAAAATCATCCTACCTGTTTCTACGGCCTTTCTGAGCTTTTAAACATCCAAGATGGCGACCCATGGAGTTTCAGGCTGCCTGCAAACAGGAAGTGTCTTCTGACTATGCTGCTCTGCATTCTGGGATTGCTGTCCTTTTCCTGACCCCAGCTTTGCTATAACCCACCCTCTGCACCCCCCCTCCTCTCTTCAGTATGTGATACTTCTGAGGCAAGATGGTGGCGCCTGTATCCTGGAGTCCTGCAGCCCAGCCCGAAAAGAATAATATGTAAGCAACTTAAAACCTAAAATATATTCATTTTAAATGCTGAGGAATAGTCTTTTAAGCATTTGGGCTTTTCATTAAATGACGCTGAAGGTCCAGTTTAACTTTCTCAAACAGAACCCTTACATTACTTGCTTGGCTTCAGTGCAAATGTGACCATTATTTGGAATTGCATGTCTTTTGGGCCTTAGGCAGCGTTTAAATTGTCTTTGCAGTGGTGAAGTAAATAATTTGATAGACACCTGGGAAAAACTCCCCATAAATGTTTGAAGCCTAAATCAGAGCATACTAGCAATAGCTGAGATTATACCTCCATTTGTTTTCCCTTGCAAACAAAGGCTCACCAGTGGGTCATCATTATATTTAATTATTGTGCTACCAAAATGCTTTATATATAAATATTAGTTTAAATACTGTAGGCTCTAATATTTCTCTGCCATTTACTGGAATGAGGGGACACACAAGAGAGCACATGGCATAATTTGGTGACTCTAGCCCCGCATTCAGAAAGAGCAAGTAGAACCCCCCCCCCCCCCAAAAGTTAATTTACATTTTTTTTGGGGGGGGGGGGTAAGGAACTGGACAATATTGGAGTTATGTTACTAGGCCAATTCGTTGTATTCTTTAGTAGTATTCAAAAAAGAATTCAAAAGAGGGCTTCAATATAATTTGGGGAAACATCCTGCAGCCTTCAATTCAACTCATGGTACACCACCACCCCTTTATCATGGACCTATAAAGGATCAGTCAAGGGCATCGTTTTTGTCTGGTTATTAGAAAATGCTTAGACTTAAATTTGCATACTGACTAAGAGTAATTGCATTCTATATAACACCCATGATTTATGGGGTCCAGTCTCTCACTGCTCTCAGTCAAAAGGTCAAAAGTAGGGACCAGGAGAAGCCACAGACCTTGGACCTTGGTACAAATAGATTGTGGGACAGAATGTTGTTTTGACCCCTGATATATTTAAACATAGGGAGTTATTCATCAAGCCATAGCGCCAGGTAGCGACTTGCAGCGACAGGTAGCAAACAGTGACCGCCGGGTGCTCTACGCAATACCACATTTATCAAAGCAATTCTGGTGAGCGACTCTTTCTTACAGCATCACGTAGCGACCGATTCATCATCACAGATGGCTCAGCGTATACCGCTGGTATTACCTGTCGCTCTCCCATATATTTCAAAGGACGATCCTTTTCTTCTCTTTAAACACGGGTTTCTTTTATTTATTTTTTTAAATCAAATCATTGTGTGTCCTCTACTGGCCTAGAAAAAGTCATTTTTTAAAACTTTATTTTTTTTTATATTTTTATGCAGAATTGTCATAACAGGTCTGGCATTAAAGTAGTAATGTCACAATGTAATAACAATGTAATTCCATGTGTTTTTGCTTTGTTACTAGTGGAAATGTGTTCAAAAACGGACTTTAATCACACAGCTTTTGGTGCTCTAGGCTACAGAGACCCAATTTTGAGCGCCGGCGCTGTGTGAGGCTGTTTTTTTGATGAATATAGTTTGAGTGGCACACACTGACCAGTCCCAGTTCGCTCCCATATAGGGCTGTATTGGTGTTATAGCGACTCACACATCAAATTAATCAATGCCGACCAGCGACTGAGGCACTGGGTAACAGCGACCCATAGCCGATCACAGCAACTACAAGCGGTCGCTCTGAGCGCCTCGCTACAGACGCTCATCTGCTGGTACCTGGCACTAGTAATGAATCAGCCTCTTAGTTATTAGATGCCCCCTATCTAATAATTTGACAATAACTTGGGGTATTTCTCCCATTTCTTTATTAATTTGGTCTGACTTGGTCTGAACCCTCTCTTGACACTGTATACAGAATTATATATAGGGTTTGACCAGTGATTTATAGAGGGGTAAAATTATGAGCTTGTCATGTGGATCTGTGCCCCATGACCAAACGAGGATCTCCTTGATTGGGTGAGTTTTGTTTTTAATTTACTGCCCGAGTTAGGCATAACACTGGGGGAGGGGAAGAAGAAACTCTTTAAAATTGACTAGGCTATTAAATCTATGCTATTGATAACAGCAAATAAAATCGTTCACTGGTGTAAAATATTTTTTGGTCATTTTACTGAAAATAGAATCCTTTTTGATGGATTTGATGGATGTGTTTTAACTAGCGGGAAATATACCTTACAGAACAAAGCTCTGTTCACTGTCTATGTAAAATAGATGTCTTGTGATGTGTTGTTTCTTTGTATCTGTAATTTGTAGTATTTATTTAATAAAACATTATGGTATTTTTTTAGTATTTGAGTGCGGCCTCTTTATATGGGGGTGATCACTTAGGGATCAATCTAGGATCCCTCAAATTGTGTACTTTGGTTTATTTGTGTACCCCCATGGCCAGCACCTAATTGGTGATTATACAATTCTCTGGCGGTGCACAACCACTCTTGTTGTATTTATGTAAAATAGGTGAGCAGCATCTATGGACACTTAAATTACATAAAAGAATGTTTTCTGGTGAGGTATTGCTCTGTAATTCTCATCCTTGGGCTATTGTTCATTTCACTTTCCTCTCAGAAATAGCCTGAAGGCCAAATGTTTCAAGGAAGGAGACGTCAAACATGACATGTCATACGATGTTTATATTACTCAGAATTTCCAGGCACCTATTTGAAGGTGATAGTTTATAGCCCAGGCTGAATTGTCACTGGTAGACGTGGTCTACAGCACAGTAAAGAATATGTTGGCCAGGCAGACATTGACATTATCGGGCCAATGATAAAAAGCCAGTCTCCAGTGTCTGCAATGACAATGGTGGCATCAGCTGAAAGTATATGAAAGTTCTCACTAGTCTATCTCCAATTTATTGAACTTGCCAATCCGATTTACTTATTTACTAACTGCTCTACCCATTTACTAACTGCTGCGGTATGGGCAAACCCCTGGTACAGATGCCAAGGCATTACCTACATATACTTTTGTGGACTTTCCCAAAGACCTCAGATGTCAGAGAGCACAAGACTCCCCTGCTTAGCTGTATGGAGTGCTCCCTTTGAGATCTGTGGGATGTACAGAAACCTATAGTGATACTCATTATTTTCAATAGAAGCACTCTATACACTGGCCTTGTCTACCCACCAGCCTGGCTTCTCATACCCCTGCTGCAGGAGCAAGGGCGTACGTAGGTTTCACAGGGCCCATAGCAAAAAACAAAGTGAGCCCCCAAAAAGGTCTGCCCCCAGCATTAAAGTACCTGGCCCTAGAGTTGAAAAGTCTCTAGGGAGTGGTGAAAGCCTTTTTGATGGGTATCCCTAAATATGTGTATTGTTTAAGGTATGTGTGAATCTCCCAGGAGTGCCCATAATCTTACATCATTCCCAGATCTTCCCAGGCATGTCCAGTCTTCCCCTACTCCCCTCCATCCAATGTGCACAGTCTCTCCAGGCATTGTGTGCACAGCCTGAGGCAGCGGCCAGGGGAGGCATCTGACATTCAATTAATTCAGCATTGTTTGTCCTTCAATAACATGCATAGCAATCAATGTTATTTGAAGGAGAGCCTGTGAATGTGGCCCATTTGGATGATCTTAGGGGTTCACAAACACACTTGGGCAGCCCAAATCATGTCTGTAGTCTGTAGCCGCTGTGATATGCGCGTCAATGAGATGTCTTACCGCAGCGGCTCTGAGCACGCTGGTGGCCGCATCTCATGCTTCCCTCTAACAGGGAGCGCACCCACGCCGGCCATTCACAAATGGCCGGCTCGTGCACGGGCCCTGCTTACAGTATGTTGTGGTATACAGGGTCACACTCACCCCAGTCTTTATAGCAAGTTGTGGTATAAGGGGGCACACTCACCCCTGTCTTTACAGCAAGTTGTGGAATAAAGGGGCACACTCACCCCAGTCTTTACAGCTAGTTGTGGTATAAGGGCACACTCACCCCAGTCTTTACAGCTAGTTGTGGAATAAAGGGGCACACTCACCCCAGTCTTTACAGCTAGTTGTGGTATAAAGGGGCACACTCACCCCAGTCTTTACAGCTAGTTGTGGTATAAAGGGGCACACTCACCCCAGTCTTTACAGCTAGTTGTGGTATAAAGGGGCACACTCACCCCAGTCTTTACAGCTAGTTGTGGAATAAAGGGGCACACTCACCCCAGTCTTTACAGCTAGTTGTGGTATAAAGGGGCACACGCACCCCAGTCTTTACAGCTAGTTGTGGTATAAAGGGGCACACTCACCCCAGTCTTTACAGCTAGTTGTGGAATAAAGGGGCACACTCACCCCAGTCTTTACAGCTAGTTGTGGTATAAAGGGGCACACTCACCCCAGTCTTTACAGCTAGTTGTGGTATAAAGGGGCACACTCACCCCAGTCTTTACAGCTAGTTGTGGTATAAAGGGGCACACTCACCCCAGTCTTTACAGCTAGTTGTGGTATAAAGGGGCACACTCACCCCAGTCTTTACAGCAAGTTGTGGTATAAGGGCACACTCACCCCAGTCTTTACAGCTAGTTGTGGTATAAAGGGGCACACTCACCCCAGTCTTTACAGCTAGTTGTGGAATAAAGGGGCACACTCACCCCAGTCTTTACAGCTAGTTGTGGAATAAAGGGGCACACTCACCCCAGTCTTTACAGCTAGTTGTGGAATAAAGGGGCACACTCACCCCAGTCTTTACAGCTAGTTGTGGTATAAAGGGGCACACTCACCCCAGTCTTTACAGCTAGTTGTGGTATAAGGGGGCACACTCACCCCAGTCTTTACAGCTAGTTGTGGAATAAAGGGGCACACTCACCCCAGTCTTTACAGCTAGTTGTGGTATAAAGGGGCACACTCACCCCAGTCTTTACAGCTAGTTGTGGAATAAAGGGGCACACTCACCCCAGTCTTTACAGCTAGTTGTGGAATAAAGGGGCACACTCACCCCAGTCTTTACAGCTAGTTGTGGTATAAGGGGACACTCTCACCCCTGTATTTACAGTTAGTTGAGGTATACAGTGGCACTATTACCCCAGTCTTTACAGCTAGCTGTTGTATAAAGGGGCACTCTCACCCCAGTGCTTATAGCAAGTTGTGGTATAAAGTGGCACACTCACCCCAGTCTTTACAGCTAGTTGTTGTATAAGAGGGCACTTTCCGCCAAGTCTTTACAGTATGTTGTGCTTTAAAGGGTCACACTTACCCCAGTCTTTATTGCAAGTTGTGTTATAAAGAGGCACACTCACCGCAGTCTCTACAGCTAGCTAATTGTGGTATAAAGGGGCACACTCGCTCCAGTCCTTACAGCTAGTTGTGGTATAAGGGGGCACACTCTCACCCCAGTATTTACTGGAAGTTGTGGTATAAGGGGGCACTCTGACCCCAGTCTTTACAGCAAGTTGTGGTTTAAGGGGACAATCTCACCCTAGTCTTTACAGCAAGTTGTGGTAAAGGGGACACTCAGATGCCAAAAGTAACAAGTGGTATTAGTGCAGCAGTAGTACACTAAGCTCCAGCTACTATCTCGACTAAATATTGCCCTGAAAAGGCAGTTTCTTTTACCAAATAGCCCTATCTGTCCCTCAGCAGCAGCCAGCAACCTGCCCCTATCTACTGCAGAGCACACATCGGTGTTGTGCGACATGACGCAGACCCCACCTTTTAGACGGTGGGGCCATGTGTCCCACTGGGCCAAGGAAGAAGGCTTAAAGAAGAAGGCTGATTTGCTGCTGTCTCAAATGCTGAACGCATGCACGGATTTCGATGTGAAATCCTTGTTCAGCTTCGGACACACAAACCCGCAAAGGGATCACCATGGATCCGAACTTTGTTTGTTGGATCCGCTCCACCTTTTTTTGTTAGGCAGCTTTTAGCACAGAACCCCATAGGAATCAATGGGAAATTCAGCAGATTTTTCTCTTTATTTCTTTTTAGCATCTTTTACTTATTTTTCAGGCATGAACAAGAGATAGGTAACCAGTATGTGAAAGGTCACTAATGGTAGTGTTTTCACTATATTTGTAACTACGTTTTTAACTAAATTTTGAATTCAACTTTTTTTCTGAAGACTTTCAAACAACCCAGACTCTTCCTAGACGTCCTACATATATACCCCTCCCATGAAGATATATACTGCAAAAGAGTGTTTTCAGCAGGATTTCATGTGTTTTTAAACCAAATTCGCCACAGTAGTTGCCTGGCTATCACCAAACCATTGTCAGAGTAAATATCACTATTTTTTGGCAGCAAATTGCTGTTTGAGCTCCATCTACCCTGGGTAACCCCTCTGTATGCAAACATGGCGAACGAAGGGAAGGTGAAAGTCGTGCAAAGCTATGAACATTGTAAATCACCCCCTGTTTAAAGAGTAAAAACCCACTGCTTAGAGTGGACCAAAACCCAGGATTTTGACAATCCTGGGTTTTGATCCTTTCCTCGGGGGCACCCCGATCGGGGATGCACCACTGTGTGAAACCCCAGATCGCCCAATCTAACTCACCTCTTCCCGTTCCTACGGTACATGGGTGGCCGTTCGTCCAATCAGTGCACTCGGAGCCGCTGCCGACTAAGGCCCGCAGCTCCGAGCGCGCTGCTTCACAAATGGCTGGCGCGGGCACCCGTCCTGCTAGAGGGATAGCGGGGATGCAGCCGTGGCTCGCGCATGCGCCGCTGGACCAGGTAGCAAGGTAAGTGTATGGGGCGACCTGGGGGGTTTCACACAGTGGGGCATTCCGATTTTGAATGCCCTGGGGGGAGGGAATCCATTGACTGGGGAATCTCATAGATTCCCAGGCCGATCGTGCTTGATTTTGGTCCACTTTAATAAATAATGAGATAAAGGGGCTATTTATCTGTTCATTCCATTGTAGAACCTCTCTATATCATGGGGAGAATTTTCCACAATTAAAGGACCCCTGTTTGCTATTTGTAAAGTCAAAGCATACTTACCATACCTTTCATGCTGTGTTTCCCTCCTGGATGTTGAAGATGGGTTAAAGAAGGAGCGTTCGATTAGGGAATGTGGTTAAAAAACAGCCATCCAGAGACAAAACTTCTTTCAATAGTTATTTGTGACTGCCCGGTGGGCAATTATGGGGCTCCATTTCCGTCCTAGGCTCAAAGATAAGGTAAGAATAACGGAAGTTCTGGGGAGTGATGTGTGTGTGTAAGGGGCTGCAGCATTGTGGATGACCAATGGACCCGTTTTAATGTGCCACGACCTGGACCAACACCCCAAATGGGTGTCGGTCTGCTTTAGCCCCCGACACATAAAAATTAAAGAAGTGGTCTCAAAAATGTAATTCATGGAATCCATGTCTCATATGAATACATTCCAGTTTCTTAAACCCTTTTTAACCCCTTAATTGCCTAATTTTAGCCTTCAGAATCAATATATTTTTGTTTCTCTTTGTGTTCCAGTGGTCAGACAGGCAGGTAGGGAGGTCGAAGGGCAGTTGGGCAGACAAGTCCATGGATGGCCAGGCAGGTAGATGGGCAATATTTAGGTGGGTGGACGGGCAGGTGGAAAGATGGATGGGTGGTCAGGCAGGTAGGTGGCTGGGAAGGCATGTTGGAGAGTGGGTGGGAAGGTAGGTGGCAGCAGGCAGGTAGGTGGGCGGATGTACAGGTAGGATGCTTGGCATTCAGGGAAGTAGGTGGGCAGATTGGTGAGTAGGTGGTTTGACAGTCAGGCAGGTAGGTAGGTGGGTGGTCAGGCAGGTAGGTAGGTGGCAGGCATGTGGACAGGTGGTTAGGCAGGTAGGTAGGTGGACAGGTGGTTAGGCAGGTAGATGGGCTGACAGGTGGTTACAGGTAGGCGGGTGGTTAGGCAGTCAAGAGGGTGCGCTATTGGCACCTCGGCGGCCAAGATAAGCATGGCATCTTGGTGGCCAGGGCAGGCATGGCATCTCGGCGGCTGGGGCGTGCATGGCATCTTGGTAGCCGGAGCGTGCACGGCATCTTGGCAGCCAAGGCCATCATTGTCATCTTGGCGGGTGGGGCTGGTGAGCAGTCTCATCTCGCCACAGCTCCAGCAGCTGATCCGGTCCCCCGCGTCTCCCCAGCCGTCCTCCCACGCTGCCTGTACAGAGCAGTGGAAATAAGAGCAGTGAGCAGCTGCTGGAGCTGTGGATGAGGGCCAGTAAACATGCTGCAGCGGGGGGGGGGGGGGGGGGCTAAGTAAGTAAAAAAAAAAATGCCCCTCACACCCAACACTGCCCCCAGCACACTCCCCAGCAGCACCAAACCCTGCAAGGACTTAGGAAACCCCCCTCTCTCCATGCTGTGCTTGGGACATTATAAGATGGATACAAACTTTTTCTGTGAATGTGCTAGGAACCTCATGGGTACTTGGGGGGGGGGGGGAAGTAAAGGATTTTTTACATTTCACAATCCCAATGGCAATAATAATGCCTGATGCATGTCCCATGTAATTCTCCTCCATTTCCTGCACCATTGCACCATTTCTGAGAACGTGCTAGGAACATCATAGGCACTTGGGGGGGGGTCAATTTAAATCAACTCTAATCCCAATGGCAATAATAATGCCTGATGAGTTTACCATGTACCTCTCCTCCATTTCCTGCAGCATTGCTTAGAAGCAGTAGGAGTGCTCCAAAGTTTTCCCTCCTATCAAGAGGGTGAAACAGACGCTCTGTCCCTTGATTTTTCAATCACGCAACCAATGGTCCCACAGCAGAGAGTGAACATGAGTCATAAAAAAGCGCCATGCTATGCCCTTCCTCAGCCGTATCTAAGAAATGTAATTGAAAATGTGTATTTGCTTAGAATCCATAAGATATTTACTCTGAAATGGAGATTTTGAGATATTTTGGAATTACTTATTTTACACTGTTCCCAAGGGGGGTGAGGTGAGAGAAAGTTAGTGGGCCTGGACAGGGACCTTAAAAATTCACTTCAATTCATTTAAAACCCAAGTGAAATCAACAACTTCCCTTGGCCTCTGTCATGGAGAGAATATTAATACATTCTCATTGTTTGAGTAAGAGGAAATACATGAAAAAGATAATAAAATGTGACAGGTCGAGGGCCCATATGTCCAAAAATATCTTTATAAGTCCTGAATGTGTCATGTTTTGAGTCTTATGAGCTCATTTGTCACATTGTCATGTCAAAGATGAATGCCATTTATTTAAGCTAGTTGCAGCTTTGTGAGTTGTGTCATGAAGTAAATAGTTTTCTATATAAGCTACATGATTCTTATGAAAATGTCCACTCTTGCAACATCAAGATAAACAGGTGAAGCATTTTCAGCATCATCTTTCCATTATAGGCGAGCCATTCACAGAGAGGAATGCACCCTGTGTGTGTGTGTTTGGAGGGGGTTGCTTAACATTCTAATGCCTGTCAACTAAAACGAGGACTATTTGTCTAATAATAAAATCACATTTTTACAGACAAGAACTCAGGAAATGCCTATTGCCTTAAAATATCTGGTATATGGTTACACAATTAGGAATACAAACCACTCTACAGGAAATTACTTGAGTGAAAACCCACCTAAAGGAGAACTATCCCGAAAAAATTGCCCAGTGGTAAACATCCATATAAATATGCTGGATGGCAGGAGGAGGGGGCACTTATAAACCCGGCATCAAGGAATATACAGCCAGGCTTGTTCCTTTCTTAGGAAGTGGCCCAAAACTCAGGATTATCCTGAGTTGTGGTTCGTCCCCGGTTTGGGGTGCCCCCCTATCTGAATCCTCTCACATCTCAATGGTCCAATGGAGCATGTGTGGCCACTAGTCCAATCAACTTCTACATGCTGAATGAAATCCCCAGCCGCACTTACGAGCAGTGTGCTTCCCCCCTTGGCTGTGCATGCCAACTCACAGCCATTCGGTTGTGGCAGGTGGGGCCATGCTACCTCTGGAAGGGAGGCGAGTGATGCTGACACTGACTGCACATGTGCCATGGGCACAGCAAAGAGGTAAGCATTGCGGGTAAACAGGGACATCCCAGTTTGGGATGCCCCGGAGGAAGGAGGAATAAACCTGCCCAGAAGTCTCATAAACTCCAGGGACAGTTTTGGTCCACTTTAATGGAAGACGTTTTATTCAGTTCGGATGAATAAGTGACCCCTCCTCTCATTAGCCAACATGTTTATATAGATTTGTAATAATACACATTTTCACAATATAACTCCCTTATTAAATAATGTGATAAAGGGGCTACTTACCAGTCCACTTCATTGTTAATCCACTCTATATCATGGGGAGCATTTTCCACATTTAAAGGACCTCTGTAGGTTATGTGTAATATCGCAGCATAATAAAACACCTCCTGGTCTGTACTGTTCCCTTAAAGTGGTGTTGTTGCTGATTTCTAGCCCCATTTCCATGGCCAAATCTACTTTAGTAATGCCACATTCTACTTAGAGGCCGATTCATTAATAGCGCCAGGTAGCGACAGATGAGCGACAGTAGTGTTATTTTCACAGCGCCCGCTAGTATTCGCTGTGCTTGGCCGTTGCTCGGCTGTTGACAGCGACTCAGTCGGTGTGCGGTAATGTTGAATACGGGGTTAGGAGTCGCTGTTTGACAGGTTTCGCGCTGTATGGGAGCGCATGACAGCGAATGGCCATAGCGAACGGCTCCCAGCATATTCATTAACAAATCACGCTCAAAAAATTCTCGCGCTGTGAAATGCTTGTTTAAACCCCAGAGCGCTTGCGGCGATGGGTTAAAAGTAGTTTTTTAACCCCCAAACAACCATATTTTTGGTTAAAAAAAACATGTTTTTACAAACATTTTGTAATATGAATACATTAATATCAGACCTGTAATATCAATTCTGCACAATTTTTTTTTTTTTTTTTACCTTAAAAAAAATATCTAACATTGCAGAAGTGGTCACAGAATTTTTGCCATTTAAAAATAGCAATTCATTGAGAATATTTAAAGATTGCTCCATTGAAATGCATTGGAGAGCGCCAGGTAGCGAGAGGTCATACCTGTCGCTGTTCAAGGTCGCTCGCTGGCGCTGTGGGGTGAGGCTGGAATAATGATGAATGATTCGCTATCTGGCGCTCTGTCAGTCGCTAAGCAGGATCGGCTTGATAAATGTGTGATTGCGGAGGGGAGCCGGCGTACTCGTGGCGGTGAGCGTCATTACCGTTCGCTCACCATTCGCTACCTGGCGCTATCCCTTGTTAAATAAGGGCCTAAGAGCAGAGCTGTTGGTGGAAGCCCCCACCCCTTGTCTTGTCACAGTGTATAAGCCAGTCAGGAGTGCAGCTGTGGCTTAACCCTTTCGCTGCCAGCCTACCTGCAGCATTTGCCACTCCCTGTTGCCAGACTGAGTTTGACTGTTTTGCGCTACACATGTTCAACTGTCATTTTCGAAGGGATTTCCAGGGATTTCCCAGGAAAATTATATATTGTTTTTTTCAACAGAGTCTGGGCTTTAACATGAAATGTCTTGTTTGTGTTTTTTAGGTGTATTCTCAACATTTTTGGGTGAAATGTGTGAAAAAAAATAAAAAATATATATTTTTTTACAATTTGTAGAGTTTTTTTGTAATAAAAAATGTAAGTTTGTCAATAAAATCTTATTGCGTGAGAAACCCCAATTTCTCCCGCTTACAGCGATACCACATATGTATAGGTAGACACCCTTTCCTGCCCAGAAGTCTTTTATAGCTGCTGGATGACAAATGGTTAATTAAAAAAAAAAATGACATAGGGTCCCCCTTCCCGGGGAGGGGGACCCCATTTTTTTTTGGATTTTTAAGGGTTAAAAACCCTTAAAAATCCAAAAAAAAAAATGACGTGGGGTCCCCCTTACCCAAAGTAACCAGCCCGGGACCAGCTATGGGGGCTTGTAGGCACAGAGTGGGGGGGCCAGCTTTGGTGGCCCCCCCACCCTGCAGCCTACGAGCCCACATAGCCTATGTGGGCCCGGGCTCTTCTGCCCCCCCCTGGCCTTTGGGGAGGCAGGTAATGGGGGTGCGGGGGTTAATGGCAATGCCACCCCCCCAGCCATGTGAACTGGTATAAGGGGTCTCATGGACCCCTTACCAGCTCACAAAGGGTTAACTGTAAAAAAAAAAACACCACACAATAAAAAAAAGTATTTTATTAAAAAAAAATAATTTTTTTTTACTGTACTTACCTTCGATTGCAAGCTCTTGTCCCTCGCCGCTCAGCTGACAGATGCCTGTGATCGGCATCCAGAGAAGGAGAAGGCAGGAGATCAGAGGATCTCCTGTCACCTCCTTCCAGGGCACCGATCACCGGCATCTGAGAAGCTGAGAAAGCTGAAGCCGGTGATCGGGACCGGGATGACGTCATAAGCCCCGCCCCCAAGGGGGCGGGGCTTAGAGGCAAGGTGGCGGTCGCCATCTTGAAGAAGAGAGGAGAGAGCCTCCCAGGCTCCCTCCTGAAGATCGGTAAGTCCTGGGGGGGGATCGGAGGCCCCCCAGGTGAAGAGGAGGGACAGCGGGAGCCAGCGCACATGGAGGTAAGTGAATGTCATTTTTATTTTTTTTTTTTTTTTACAGTTAGCAGCTGCTGCTGCAGAAGCGGGGGGGGGGGCGGCCTATTCCGGGGGCTCTCCTGGAGCCATCCGACCCCCCACGGGGGATCGGATGGCACCAAATTAAAGAGGAGACCCGGCCGGATCCAACAAGGGGTCAGGTGAGTATTTTTTATTTTTATTTTTTAAACTAGAAGCGATCAAAGTCAAGCACGTAACACCTACGGGCTTGGCACTTAAGGCCCAGCCAAGCCAGCACGTAGGTGTTACGTGCTTGGCAACAAAAGGGTTAAAGTGGACCAAAAAGTAGGATTTTGCAAACCCGTGTTTTGGTCCTTCTCCTGCTGGGACATCCAGATTTGGGATGCCCTGATGTGTGAAACCCCCTGATTGCCCCTAAAACTTACCTCTTTGATGTTTCCACAGTGTATGTGCGTGCACCCAGTGCAATGGCTGACATATGGTCAAAGTAGTGAGTAGATATATAGATCAGCCTGGCTCCTGCATTCAGGATAGATTGGAGAGAGGGGAGTTTAATAAGGGTAATGGAGTAATAGTCAGTTACAGTAATCAAATTGAGAATGCATCTGGACAACATTACGAGTTTTTGGAGTTTTTACAGTAAGAAACAATAAGGAGATTTTTTGAAGTGCGAGTGGCATGAGTGGAAAAGTGATTAAATATATGGGGTGAATGACAAATCAGAGTCAGATGTGAAACCTAGCCATCAGTCATAAGAGATACTTAGGCATTATGATAGTGCCACACTCTGAGAGGAAGATATCAGGTTTAGCTAGGTTGGTAGATAGTAAACACAATATTCAGTTTCAGACAAAGAGAGGACATGACAGTGACTGGTGTTCTAAAGTACAGCTGGGGTAAGGTCATGAGATGAAGTTTTTGTGGCGAGTTGAGCATGGAAACCAAATTGCAAATTATAGAGTTGGCCAAGAGGTAGTAGATGAGACGAGAGTAGATCGGCCATTCCAGAAATTTAGAGATGTTAGGGACAGGTCTGTATTTGGTTGTGCTGTATGGGTCAATAGAAAGTTTTTTTTAGGGATTATGACAGAATATCTGAAAGTGGAATAAAAAGGTACAAGAAGAGAGAAGGGAGTTTGAATATTTTGGTTAGGTGAGTATTGACAGGCAGAGAAAAAAACTGGAGGAGATGTAAGGGAATGGGATCAGAGGTGCATGTTGTAGGGTGAGAGGAAATGAGGAGTCTGGAGACTTCTTCTTCTGTGACTTGGTTGAAGGTGGAGAGTAAGTCAGGGGAGGTGGGGTAGGATAGAGGATCAAAACCACCTAATTACTGGGAGCCAATTTCTTCTTCGATGTCTTCGATCTTCTCTTTAAAATGGGTGGCCAGGTCTTCAGCACAGAGGTCTGTTATGGGCGCCTGTAATTTAGGACTGAGCAGTGAGTTTTTTTGATTGATATAAAGGAAAGAGATAAGGATTGTGCAAAAGTCAGTTTGGTGAGGGAGTTATAGGTTGCTGCATGAATTTGTAATGTAAGAAAGTTTTTTTCCAGAGGTGTCCATCAAGTCTGGAATATCACTGTAGCTTTCTTTTGTGTTTGGAGGGTTTGAGTTTGGAGGGGCAAATTCACCCAGGGTGCTTCGGAAAGTGTAATTATAGTGTTTTACAGCAATTTCAGGATAGTACAGGGAAGAAATTAGGGACAAGCATTACTTTAAGGCCTAGTAACCCCAGGATCCACTTCAGGAGGGACCATGCAGATCTTGTTGGAAGTCTTACATGTCAGGCTTCTAGGTTTGTTCTACACTCTGCGAGCAGCGGTGCATAACTTGCGACACAGGGGCCACACATTGCCTTCAGTTGCGGCCCCTGGCACTCCTAATTCTAAGTCTTAGAAAGCTGGAAGCTGAGCTTGCCTTGTCTGCAGTGTTGAGGCAGTGCAGCACTAATTCAGGGAGCAGGAAGTGAGGCAGCAATTTACTTCTCTGTAGGCATGGTTGACACAGGTGTTGCTATTTGGTTGTAGGGATATTTGTATTTTGAGAGTTCAGAGGCATTTTTGGAAAGACAGCATCTAAACAATAAGCAGAGTGCAATGAAAGGCTTCCAGCAGTGGGTCAACGAGCTATAGCCCAAAAACAAGTCATAGCAGAATTCTAGGCAAACTGTAAGGTCGGAAAAAGCTTGAAAGCAATCATTTTTTGAGCTACCCACACTTTTAGTTTGTTCACTTTAAGGTCTTTATTGGTCTTCCATTACTAGCTGTCCTACCTCACCTGTCCTGTCCCCACCTCTGCTCACGTATGTCTCACCTCTACTTACTTTGCCACATACCTCTTCTGCTCACCTCCCTTTTCCTGCTTTACCCCTTCACATTTCTTCCTGCCTCACCTCTGTATATACAATATAAAAAAGCAAAAATAATGCTTTAAGGTTATAGCTTTCCCGCAGTAAACCATGTTTTGCTGATTCCATTTTTTTGGGCAACCCCTTAAAGGAACAGTAACAATAAGACAATGCAGCCCTTAGACCCAAAAAAGTTGTGGTCAGAGAGCAGGGGGCTAGGAAAGTTATTTAGATTAGAGGCTGGCACAGTAGAAAGATCAGGTTAAGCATGTTGCCATCTTTATGTCTGAGAGTTAGAAATTTGTGTTAGGTCAAGATAGGAGGTTAGGGTTAAAAGAATGGAGGCAGAGATGGAGATCAGCTGTCTTTGAGGATGTAAAAAGTAATTCAGTGGACAGGAAGTGCAGAAGCCAGACAGCAAAATATTCCAGGAACCGGGTCGGCAAGCCAGAGGAATAGTCTGAGGGTGTGGACCTCAAAAGTTCTTAGCGAGAGTGATAGTACCTGGCCATTGATCTTAAAAGTGCAATAGGGAAGCGAAGGAAACAAAGCCGACTCCTATAAAAAAAAATGGGAGGGAGATATCCAGAAATCCCTTTCCAACCTGGACTGGCAGAATATCTATAAGAAAAATACTCTTAATATCAGCCCCATTAAGAATCTTCTCCTTTAAATATATCATAAGGTACTACTTAACCGCCGACCACAACAGGAATATGCCCCCAAATCTTTGGTGGTGGTGCAGTCTGTACCCGAACACAGTACAACACATATGGTGGGAGTGTATGCACATAGTAGCACTTTGGCAGGAAATAATAAAAGTTTGTAAATCAGACAGGGAAAATAAATATTACATTAGACAAAACTAGAATTCTCTTAAATATCCCAATACCGGACTTACCTAAGCCCAAGCGGTCTCTGAATAACATCATCATTATGGGCTCTAAATATTACATTGTCAACCACTGGCATAAACCTATCCCACCCACATTTGGAAAATGGTTAAGGAAGATGCAGGAAATTATCGAAATAGAAGCCGAAGTGACTACACAGATTGAGACCAAAAAACAACTTCTTGAATTTGGAAAAGATCTGCTACAAAAAAACTCAATCAGAACCATAAACCTGGATAGGCAAGAAAGACGAAGAAGAAAATAAAATGAGAGGGATAAGGGAAGGAGAGAATCAGGAAAAAAAAAAAGGAAAGGGAAGTGATTAATGAAACGACGAGGAGAAAATAAGAAGATAAAGAAGTATTTCACCAAACATATATCTAGGAAAAATCAGGTATGTTTTGTATATATACGTGGTGGACTGCAGTAAGACAAATCAAACAGCCCAGTGGTTCAGCTAGGGGGTGGGGGGAAGGGGAGAAAGGAGAGAAAAAAATAAATAAATAAAAAAACTAATTTTCGGCAAATACTCGCACTTGATGAAAAGAGGACCCCCACCTGCTGATGAAAGATCACGAATCTGAATAAAGCAAAGGGAGACTTAAATCTGAGCGGGGGAAAAAAAAAAGTGCAATAGGGGAAAAGAAGTTTGCAACATCCCTGCCATGTCTATTGTATGGTCCAGGGGTTTGTGGAAGTTACCATAAGATAGGGCAGCAGGGGAAGCAGTGTCTGTTTCTTGGATGCAAGTTTCGGTGAGAGCTATTAGCACGAGATTAGAAATGAAAAAGTTGTGAATGTAGGGGAGGTTGTTATAAACAGTGTGGGTTCCCTAGTGCACAAGTAAAAGAGGGTAGTGAAGGTATGCTATGAATTGTGGTGAGGTTTGTTGGGTTTCTATGAGAGACTGTTAAACTTAGCAGAAGTAGTTGGGCTAGGTTTAGGATAGATATTCCCCAATGTTAGTAGCAAAAGATTAGTGACTTAAAGCAAATGATGTCTGGATTTGTGGGAGTGCTTATGACCAAATTTTGGCCATCATGGTGGTGCAGTGACTGACTGCAATAGAGAGCGGTCTCCAGTGAACCATTTCTTCTTTATCCCCCCACCCAATGATTCCCCAAGGAACCCCAAGAACTTTCCTGCTGAGCACATTGAATGGGAAAAATAGATAAGTGAGATGGTGGTGGCCAAATGGATGCCCTGCCCATAGTGTCTGGAGAGAAGGGCTGTTGAACATAACTTGATCTCAGCATTGGAGGTAAGAGAGAATCCCCTCAGGCCCTCCACTCTTAACCCTGGTGTCTATCCCTCTGCCTTAATATTCTCCCCACCACATGCCCTTTGAGTCTCACTGTGCCATCTGACTCTATCTACTAGCCTTCTTACCGCTCGTAGTTCTAAATGTCCCAGTCCCCATCATACACACCAGTACCCCTTTCTCTCCAAATTCTTAAACCTCTTTTGTCCTCTACCCACTAGACCTAACACCCCCTTTCTTTCCTTTTAATGTTCCAGCACCATACTCCATGCCGCTCCTTTTCCACCATAGACCTGAGCCTCTTCTTCCCTTCCCACTTGTACAATGTATCAAAATGTATGGTTATCTTGGGTGCACTCCCTGATCCAAGCTAACCTCAATGTAGTTCCATATGTGTGTCTGGCTCTTACTCTCACAAATGTGCCTCAACCATGGACAGTTGGCTCCTTGGGTACTTGAGTGCTCAGTGACAATAGCACCCAACTTGAATGTCCAGCCTTAACAATGTTCCCAAACGTCTCCAGTGTTGACCTACACCTTTAATATAGAATTTAAGAGTCAGTACAGTTGATGATTGTTTAAATGGCTTTCTCAAATCAATATCAGTCAAGGAAGTCACCTGGATTATAGAGAAGTGTCTTCAGAAACTAAAAAAGCAGCAGGTCTGACAGCTTTTTCCGATATTGGATAACCTGGATCAATGAGATCCTGCACATATATGCAAATCTCACATGCATGAACGATCGGATCAGTACTCTCTAATGTTTTTTTCATATATCCGGAACTGATATTCATTCTAAATTCATTCTAAACATTCCGTTCTGCTGAATGCAATAAACTAATTTGCAATCCAGGAAATACAGATTATGATGTCAATGTGTGTTATTATTTGCTGTGTCTAAATTCGTTTTCCCAAACCCTCTCCTGGGGGGAAGCCCCCTACAAGTCAGGTTTTTCCTGTGGAGACAAAGGTGCACATGTGAAGTAATTAGAGCTTAGACAGAACCATAGAGCCAGCCATGTGGAGATCCACAAAATATGACCTGTTAGTTGCTCTCTAGAACAGGATTGAGGAACACTTGTCTAGATAGAGGAACTCAGTGAGTGAGAAATCCAGAGGTTGTTTCCATTGTTTTACCAATAGCAGCCAATCCACTTAAATCACATTTATTGTTTAGACGAATATGTTACTGTAATGCAATTCAGTTAACAGACTCAAAGTCTTCAGCCCACTGCCAGCCAATACATTAGACAAGCAAATCCCTAGGCTTATTGATGTAGACCAAGTGGGCTTTCTGCCCAGAGGAGAGGCTAGGGATACCACTTTTACAGTCTTTACCCTGGTGCATCATTCCAGAAAGATTTTTTCTCTCAAAAAAGATAAATCACAAACAATGAGCACTAAGGAAAAAATCAAAACTAATATGTTGCTGAAGACACCCTATAAGGGTCAATATATGGTCCCACAAGAATTTGCACATACAAATTTTTAATTTTTCATACTTTTCATGCACAAAAATGATTTATTCACGTTTTTTCTCCTCCCGATTCATGAGACACTTTTTTGTGCACCCATTTTTGCATGTACGATTTTATGCGCAAATTTATTTGCATATGATTCATGGAGTGTTTTGAGGCCTGAAAAGTGTGCGCAAATGTTGTCGGTGTTTATTTCAAACTGCATTCACTAACATGTTTATTTCATTTCTATAACACATAAATGAAAATTTCAGCTGCAAGTTATTCTTCTGTTTATAACTATTTTTTAAAATTTTTGAAAAAGTCCCATATTGTAAAACGTTGTAATGAACGTAAGTAATTTTGTTACCCACGTTTTTTAAACACCTTTTCTTTTGAACTTTTTTACAATTCAGCAACATATTTAGCTGTGCAATTTGTTTGAAAAATTGCACAGATGAATATGGTGCTGAATTGCATTTAGGGAAAAAAATATAAAGAAAAAGGGTTTCCCCTCAAACAAGAGTAACAAAATTACTCATGGTCATGAATCAACCCTATTTGTTTTAAGCTGCAAACCCCTAAAAAGATGGACATTTGGCCACATATGTTTGACTAAAAAACACCCTTAAGAAATAATATGTTAGTAGCTCAATTATTAAGCACTAAGACACTAAACAAACAAGGCAGGAAGGAAATGCTATAGAGAACATCTGGGACCAAGCATTGGGAAACACAACACTGTAGGTCAACAGGAATCAAGATATCAGCAAATAAAACACTACACATAAAAACAAGGAGAACACAGCCGCCACAGGTAATACGCTAGAGATTGGATAATAGAGATTTGCAGCAAACACAGAAGCTGGAAAGACAAATTGCTGTGCCACTGCTGAAGAGTAAGGTTGGGGGAGAAACATGGGGGCCATGGGGAACAGTGAATGGATTAGCCAGGAAAATGCGCATGGAGCTGGGCCTCTTCTGCATAAAAAGAATTGAATTTCATGCACAATTCGCAAGTTTACGCATGAAACGGAAACGTGGGTTCACACTTTGCGCATACCATTTTGTGCAAAGCGCACTGGTGCAACTCTTGCGCACACTGCCATGAAGCATACGCTGATGTGCAAGTTTCCACATGCGGAATGCACATGATTTCCACGGGTGATGCCACCTCCCATTTGCTGCACACTGTCCTGTCACATCTGGACAGAGGTGGAGAAAAGTATGCCAGACTAATTTTCATAGATTATAGTTCTGCCTTCAACACTATAATCCCCTGAACATTAGCAAGCAAGCTGGAACACTTGGGGCTCAGTCCTTCTCTGTGCTGATGGATTACAAACTTTTTAACAATTAGACCACAAATAGTAAAAGTGGGTAACTGCACGTCAGCCCTCTCACCCTCAGCACAGGAGCCCCACTGAGCTGTGTGCTAAGTCCACTGCTCTATTCACTCTATACGTTAGACTGCATGTCCACCACCATCATCAAGTTTGCTGACAACACCGTTGTGGTGGGCCCGATCTTTGATGACAACAAGAAAAACGTTCCTGAGGAGGTAGAAACCCTGGAAACCCGGGGCCAAGAGAACCACCTTTAGCTGAATGTGAGCAAAACTAGAGAGATGATGAAGTTATGTCAGTTAAATCCAGACAGCAGCATGGTTGAGTTGCTGGGAAAGGAAGCACCAGAATGGCATCTAGGTCCTCTTGGAATACGCTTGGTCCTCAAGTACTCAAGTGTCTGAATGCAATTGGTACTGGATAATCTTATGGGATGTAGCCTCAGATTGCTTTTTTACTGATGTCTAACTACTACTACTACTACTACTGAAAGTCAACATAACATTCTAACACAATTTACAGGTACTGATAGTCCCCTCCTCACTGATTGAACATCAGTATGAACCTACCTGAGGCTACACCCCCTAAGATTGACCAGTACCAATTGTATTCAGACACTTTAACAGAGTACTTGAGGTCCAAGCTCATTCCAAGAGGACTTAGATAAATGATCCGTCCTTACCCTCTGCGATGACAATAAGGAATTTGTTTCTGGCAGAAAATACCTACTAAGCGCAGCTTGGACCCCATAGCGCTTACAATCAAAGGCATACAACAAGAACTCAACTCTCTAAAAGAGAGTCTCTTAGACAAATACATCACAACACAGACCCCAGTGAATGTACCCACGTGGCCATTGTATACAGTGTTGGTTAAAGCGGACCAACAGTCAAAAATGACTTAAACCAGGCCAACACATCTGTGTTCATATGCATCCCTCCCCAGAGCAATATAGATTGCTGCACAGAAAAATTAATTTACCTTTGTCTAACTCCTGCTGTAGTGCATTTTAGAAACAAGATGGAGGTTCATGCATTTGCAGGCAAATATCGCAAAATTGTGTAATAATAAAAATGCACACAAACACATCGGCTAATGAGAGGAGGGGCCACGTATACACATTCACTGAATAAAACTCCCACCAAACTTGTAGTTTATTCTCTCAAGGTAGGAATAACATCCAGGATGACAGGTTTAGTCTATCAGGGGGGACAAAGCCTGTCACTCTGGATGTCCTTTTCCTTCTATTAAAAGAAACAGAAATAAGCCTGGCTGGATATTTCTTGATGTCAGGTATATAAGTGACCCATCCCCCCGCCATCCAGCACATTGATATTGATTTTTATTACTGGGCCATAGTGCTCCTTTAAGGAACAGTGTAAAATAAGCCATTTCAAAGAACCTTGAAATCTCAGATCATACATAAATACCTAATGTATTCGGGGAGGCCGATTCATTAATAGCGCCAGGTAGCGACAGATGAGCGACTGTAGCGTGATTTTTACAGCGCCAGCCAGTATTCGCTGTGCTTGGCCGGCGTTTGCTTGATGACAGCGACTCAGTCGGTGTGCGGTAATGTTAAATACGGGCTTAGGGGTCGCTGTTTCACAGGTTCAGCGTTGTATGTGAGCGCCTGACAACGAATGGCCAGAGCGAACGGCTTGCTTCATATTCATTAAAAAATGACGCTCCGAATTTGCTGGCGCTGTCCATTCCTTGTTTAAACCCCAGTGCGCTGGCGGCGATGGGTGTTAACTAGTTTTTAACCCCTAAACAACCATATTTTTTTATTGTAACGTTATACGTGTTTTTGGAATCATTTTGTAATATGAATATATTAATATCAGACCTGTAAGATCATTTCTGCACAAATTTTTTTTTATATTTTTTTTTACTTTAAAAAAAAAACGAACATTGCAGAAGTGGTCTCAAATTTTTTGACATTAACTTGTAGTTTATTCTCTCAAGGTAGGAATAACATCCAGGATGACAGGTTTAGTCTATCAGGGGGGACAAAGCCTGTCACTCTGGATGTCCTTTTCCTTCTATTAAAAGAAACAGAAATAAGCCTGGCTGGATATTTCTTGATGTCAGGTATATAAGTGACCCATCCCCCCGCCATCCAGCACATTGATATTGATTTTTATTACTGGGCCATAGTGCTCCTTTAAGGAACAGTGTAAAATAAGCCATTTCAAAGAACCTTGAAATCTCAGATCATACATAAATACCTAATGTATTCGGGGAGGCCGATTCATTAATAGCGCCAGGTAGCGACAGATGAGCAACTGTAGCGTGATTTTTACAGCGCCAGCCAGTATTCGCTGTGCTTGGCCGGCGTTTGCTTGATGACAGCGACTCAGTCGGTGTGCGGTAATGTTAAATACGGGCTTAGGGGTCGCTGTTTCACAGGTTCAGCGTTGTATGTGAGCGCCTGACAACGAATGGCCAGAGCGAACGGCTTGCTTCATATTCATTAAAAAATGACGCTCCGAATTTGCTGGCGCTGTCCATTCCTTGTTTAAACCCCAGTGCGCTGGCGGCGATGGGTGTTAACTAGTTTTTAACCCCTAAACAACCATATTTTTTTATTGTAACGTTATACGTGCTTTTGGAATCATTTTGTAATATGAATATATTAATATCAGACCTGTAAGATCATTTCTGCACAAATTTTTTTTTATATTTTTTTTTACTTTAAAAAAAAAACGAACATTGCAGAAGTGGTCTCAAATTTTTTGACATTAAAAAAAATAAAAAAATAAAAATTACCAATTAATTATGATTGATTATACATTGCTCCATTGAAATGCATTGGACAATGCCAGGGAGCGACAGGTCATACCTGGCGCTGTGAAGGAATTTGCAGCGGCGCTGTTCGTTCCAGGCGGCTTCATGATGAATCCCGCGCTAGCTGACGCTCTCGCCGGCGCTAGCCTCATTTAGCTTGATAAATGCGTCATTGTGACCGCCGCCGGGCGTACTTGAGTCGGTAGCCGCCGATAGCTGGCGGTACCTGGCGCTCATCAGACACTACCTGGCGCTAGCCCTTGATAAATAAGGCCCTTAGAGCAGCCACCTTCTTTACTTCTATTTCTGGGCCATGAATGAACAGGGAAATGGGGGTCATGGAACAGCTTAATGAGTCATTAGCATGATCTGCTGTGGTCAAAGGCAACTGCAGGACCACTGTGGTTTGCCATGCTCCCTTACACGGAGCACAGCAAGGGGCAGTGGAGCTTTTAGACTCATTTTGTGTTGGGTTCTGGAGAAATGGAATTAAAGCACAAACCTTAGATCCCTGCTACAACTTCTACCCAGCACTGCAGGAAATAGAGGAGAGACTTATGACTCAGACTTAAGATGAAGGGTGGGGTTTTATATATTTTGGCCCTTCTTTGTTCTATAAATCACTGTTTGAGTTGCTTAGTGCTTAACGTTGAGCACCAAGCATCTAGAATATAAGAGTGAGTTATAGAACAAGGAAGGACTCCAAAATCCCACCCTTGTGTTTTCTTAGGACACACTAACAATAATAGAAATGGTTACTTATTTCAGTGTTTTTCTCAAGTATTCTCAAGTTATTGAACATTCACCAGTGAAGAATCCCAAAAAGCCCACTACTAAAAAGATTTACAAAGAGAACAAATATCTTCATTAAACAAAAGGGAGTTTAATGATGCATTATAACCAAGAAAACATGATTACCTGTGATGATTGGCCTGTCTGATCAAAGATGATTGGACTCTTGGGCCCTTATTTAACAAGGGATAGCGCCAGGTAGCGAATGGTGAGCGAACGGTAATGACGCTCACTGCCACGAGAACGCCGGCTCCCCTCCGCAATCACACATTTATCAAGCCGATCCTGCTTAGCGACTGACAGAGCGCCAGATAGCGAATCATTCATCATTATTCCAGCCTCACCCCACAGCGCCAGCGAGCGACCTTGAACAGCGACAGGTATGACCTCTCGCTACCTGGCGCTCTCCAATGCATTTCAATGGAGCAATCTTTAAATATTCATAATTAATTGCTATTAATTTTTTTTTTTTTTTAAATGTCAAAAATTTTGTGACCACTTCTGCAATGTTAGATTTTTTTTTAAGGTAAAAAAAAAAAAAAAATGTGCTGAATTGATATTACAGGTCTGATATTAATGTATTCATATTACAAAATGTTTTGAAAAGCATGTTTTTTTTTTTCTAAAAATATGGTTGTTTGGGGGTTAAAAAACTACTTTTAACCCATCGCCGCCAGCGCTCTGGGGTTTAAACAAGCATTTCACAGCGCAAGAATTTTTGGAGCGTGATTTGTTAATGAATATGCTGGGAGCCGTTCGCTATGGCCGTTCGCTGTCATGCGCTCCCATACAGCGCGGAACCTGTCAAACAGCGACTCCTAACCCTGTATTCAACATTACCGCACACCAACTGAGTCGCTGTCAACAGCCGTACAACGGCCAAGCACAGCGAATACTAGCGGGCGCTGTGAAAATAACGCTACTGTCGCTCATCTGTCGCTACCTGGCGCTATTAATGAATCGGCCTCCCCATCTTTTGTTTTAATCAGATGCAACTGAATACGTTCGATCTGCCCAATTATACTGCATGAATGTTAGTCATTGTTCTGCACCAACTACTAATGGGTAATGGGTACTGGTGGGTAGAGGAATTACATCAGCTTTAAATCTGTTACCGCATATGACAACATTGCTGATATATAAACCAACTAATGCATTGTTAATATTTTTCATATCCATTATTGGAAACAACACCCGTCCCCTATATATTTGCATAAATAACCTGACTTTTTCTCAAAAGAACTGGACCAGTTCCAATACGAGTCTACCTGGTGCTGCATGCACAGAAGCCTGTAACTGTCAGTCTAAACCTTCTTGGAGACAAATTTACATTTAATATTTGTGTCACCTTAATAAAGAGGAACTAGGAGGTCAAGTCAACCAATGTTGTCCTCATTCAGTGTCTGGCTGCCACCATGACCACTGGCAACAATTCAGGTTTGTAGGGCCAGTGGGTTGCAAAGTGATGTACAAGGCCATCTGACAAACTGATTTGTCACCCACAACCATGTGATTGCCAGCCTTACAAGGGAATGAAGACGTTGACTTTAGTTAGTAACTCTTTAACCTCCCTGGCGTTGCGATATAGACAAATGCAATGGCAACGAAAGCGTTGCCATTGCATTTGTCTCTCACACACGGCTCCGCCCCCATGAGCCTCTGCGGCTCACAGAGACGGAACCCGGAAGCGGAGAGGGACGCCGCAGCCGCGGCTCTCACCTGCGATCGCGGCGGAGACATTGCTGGATCGCAGGGAGAAGGTAAGGAGGCTGCGCCGCCCGCTCTTGCTCCCAAATCGATCCCGAGCGTGACTCGGGGTCACCGCCACTTACAGCGCAAATTGACCCCGAGTCACGCTCGGGATCGCCGCCAAGGGGGTTAAGCAAATTTGTGATTGTGTCTCCTTGTTCTTGAGTTATCATTTTGGCAAAAAAAACCTTCCGTCATGAACCTTATTCAAACTTTTTGCTTATTTCTTCCAAGCTATAAATATGTAATTATTGTGAAGACTGACATTGACAGGGCCTTAAACCAGCAATGTATGCGTTGTTATCTCTCCATGCCCGTTGCGTTCCCCCATTGCTCCATCTGCTCCCTTGTATGCTTTTGTGTATACCGTATATACTCGAGTATAAGCCGAGTTTTTCAGCCCACTTTTTGGGCTGAAAAAAGCCGCCTCGGCTTATACTCGAGTCCAGGGGCGGACTGCCAGGGAAGGCCGCAACCCTGAACCCAACAGATGCTGGAGGGTGAGGGGCGGCCGCTGCGGGTCCCTGCTGTACCCGCTGCTGCCGCCGCCACCGCTCTCATACACACAAACACGCACACACATTCACACACTGACCAGCACTTCCAGGCTGCTGCGCGCTGGTCGTCAATGGGCGGCGTCCAACGTTTTCATTGGACGCCGGCCATATGGGGCACGCCCACCGACGACCAGTGCGCAACAGCCAGGAAGTGCTGGTGTGTGTATGAGAAAGGCGGCGGCTGGCGGCTGCGGAGGAGGGGAGGGGGACCCCGCTGCCCCTCTGCAGGGTAACCTCGGCCAAACCCTGACACCCGACACCTGCGCGTCTGAGAGCGGCGGCGGCAGCAGGTACCCACAGTGTGTGTGTGTGTGTCTCTTTCTGTGTGTGTGTGTCTGTGTCTTTTTCTGTGTGTGTGTCTCTTTCTGTGTGTGTGTCCCTTTCTGTGTGTGTGTGTCTCTTTCTGTGTGTGTGTGTGTGTGTCTGTGTCTTTTTCTGAGTGTGTGTCTCTTTCTGTGTGTGTGTGTGTGTGTGTGTGTGTGTGTGTGTGTGTGTGTGTCTGTGTCTTTTTCTGTGTGTGTCTCTTTCTGTGTGTGTGTCTGTGTCTTTTTCTGTGTGTGTGTCTCTTTCTGTGTGTGTGTCCCTTTCTGTGTGTGTGTCTCTCTCTTTCTGTGTGTCAACTCCAATTCCAATTGAAAAAAGCCGCCTCGGCTTATACTCGAGTCAATAACTTGTTCCATTTTTTTGTGGTAAAATTAGGTGCCTCGGCTTATATTCGGGTCGGCCTATACTCGAGTATATACGGTATCTGCATCTTTCCTGTGTTGTCTGTTTTCTGTTCCCTGCCCTCTCACAGGTGTTTGTAATCCCCCTCTGTTATTCCTATAAAGGTACGTGTGTAAACCTGCCTCCCTTTTCTTTCCTTATTGCATCACAATTCAGTAGTGTCTACGTGCTCTCCAGCCCTCTGAGATACGTGTTGCTCTGTGTCCTGCTATTGAGCCTAAGGGCCTTATTCATGAAGGGATAGCGCCAGGTAGTGCCTTGTAAGCGGCAGGTGAACGCCGGACACGGCACGCAATTCCACATTTATGAAGCCGAATCTGGTGAGCGACTGGGAAAACGCCATGTAGTGTCCGATTCATCATTATTCCAGCCTCAGCATACAGTGCCGGCGTTCAACCTTGCACAGCGCCACGTCTTACCTCTCGCTACCTGGCGCTCTCCCATACATTGCAATGTATGTTCTTTTACTTCTCTTTAAACCGGGGTTTTTTCTTTCTTTATTTATTTTTTTATTCTCAAATAATGTTGTGACCTCTCCTGGCCTAGAAAAAGCCTTTTTGTAAACGTTTTCCATTTTTTATATATTTATGCAGAATTGACATTACAGGTCTGGCATTAATGTGTTCATGTCACAATGTTATAACAATGTAATTCCATATGTTTTCGCTCTGCTACTGGTGGATACATGTTCAAAAACAGCCTTTAATCACACAGCCTCCGGTGTGTGAGCTGTCATTTTTGAGCGCTGGCGGTGTGTGAGGCTGTTTTTTTGATGAATATGATGTGAGTCGGTCGCACTGACCAGTTGCTACCATTCGCTCCCATACAGCGTTGTACTGCTCATATAGCGACTCCCCACAATATATCATATATAATGCTGCACAGTGACTGAAGCGCTCTGAACTAGCGAACCGCGGCCGAGCACAGCGACTACTAGCGTGCGCTCTGAAATTCCTGCTACAGACGCTCATTTGTCGCTACCTGCCGCTAACAATGAATCAGCCTGCCCGCCTTCATAGCCTTCATACCGACAATACATTGAAACAGTGTTACCGAATCAGTGTCACACCGTATGTACATTTCTACAAGTTAACAAAAACACTTAAAAGCTGTGTAATCTGGGAATGGGAATTCTAGATTGACTGTCACCTGAAATGATTTTGCAAGAGCAAACATTTCTTCTAATAAATATAATGTTGCTTCTGCTTTAATGATTAGGTACAGTACCGCCAAGATCACACATTTACATTATTATGAATCAGTCTCACTCCACACCTATATCTTTTCATTTCTTGTTGAGATCCAATAACATTATGCTAGTACTAATTGCTAGTATGCTAATGAGAAAGATAATGATAAGTTAGCTGTGAATCAGCGGTTCTCTGAATAATGATGGGGATTCCAGAGAACTAATGCATGAATATGAGGTATCGATCATTAGCTGCAAAGTGAAGAAATAGGGAGATACTTTTTAAAGGCAAACTGAATATATTTTTAGGTGAGCTTTCGAGGATATGTAATCCTCTCCTGTTCTGACCTCAGATTTCCCTTGTTCAATAAACATTTTCCGCCAGCTATTAGATTTGCATATTCCTTGCGATTCATTGCGTATGAATAGTCAATCCTAATAAGCCACAGGGGTGACAAAAGCAATCATAAAAGCAATAATATGGGATGTAATATATAGAGTTGTACTTTTTGTCTTACTGATGTAAGGTACATGTGACTGTACAGTCTGAAACATTAACCGTGTTGTTTAGACCTGTCTATGCAGCTATTTTTAAGAATCATTTAGGAATGTTTTTGCTGTTCTACCTCTTATCATTTATTTTTGGAACAGGAAAGTATGATTCAGATCATTATACATTTGGGAATCCCAACAATGTTTGTCTCCCCTCTTTTCTAAACTAGAAATGCCGCCACAAACATCACCTTACTGTACAATATGTAATAACTGAATTCACAAAAAAACAGACTACAGTACATGGCGAAAAATGGTCGTACTATCTGATGTGCAGAACAATGCATGGGCTTATTTTATATCCTTAGTTCTTTTTGTAAAGCGAGAATTTTGGTGTTGATTCAGCATCAGTTTAAAAAAAGTTCACTTTAGGCACCCAAGCTATACAATGAATGTGAATGGCAGTTTTCTATCCAAAAAGCAGCACACCTTTTTATATCTGGGACCTGATTTACAGCGTGTTCACAGGTTTTCGTTAGTTTAGGGAACTGAGCTAATATATATATATATATATATATATATATATATATATATATATTTATATATATATATATATATTTATATATATATATATATAGCGCTAGCAATGCAGAAAAAAGTACTACCAGCCACAGCAGCCACAAATAAGGGAGCACCACCAAAGAAGAAATTCTAGTTTAGAAAATCATTTTATTTGGGTACAAAAACACTTTAAAAACACATAAACACATCAAGACATTTAAAACCAACCACTGACTACCCCAGTCCTGTCTCACCTCATAATGACCCACAGACAACAAAATGGGTATCCCAAATGGGGAGGATACATGTGAATAATTGCTGGTAAAACACTACTATTAATGAAATTTTTTGTGGCAGCACAAGATAATTATGCTAATAAAAAATGAAAAGAATACCCTTATCTCAAATATCTAAAGCAATAAGTGCACATCTGAAAAATATACGCAGTCACACCTGCAGAGCAATGACCAAAATGTGTTACACCACAGTAGCCAAAAGTCTAACAAATGAAACTTATGACATTCTCTCAAAAACCTAATCCAGTGAAAATGCCATTACACAAAACATCTGTCAGCATTGTAACCAATGTGTTATCAAGTAAAGCAGTGGATGAATCACGACTCAGTGATTGACAATACAATTGCTACAATGAAAGAAATAAATCAAAAGTGCAAAGCCAGGTCACAGATACACTGTTACCAATCCAAACAAAAGCAACACATGGCATCCAGAAGGTGGGGAGGGAGAGCAGGGGGTAGAAGGACACAAAAGCACCTGCGTACGCGGCTCCCCGTGCCGCTTCTTGCTAGGGTGAGGGGACTACCTGTCTGACCTGGAATCCTTAAACCGGACCTTCAGCATGATTTATTGAAAAGCCCAAACCCTTAAAAAACTAGTAGCTACAATGAATATATTTTACGTTTTTAGTCACTTATTATTCTTTCCCCCACTGGGCTGCAACTCTGTTCAGGACTCTAAGATACTGGCGCCACCATCTTGCCTCAGAAGCATCACATACTGAGGAAAAGAGAGCGGGATAAAGTGCAGGGGGCAGGTTATAGCTGTGCTTTGCAGAGACAGAGCAGAGCTGGGGTCAGGGAAAGGACAGCAATCCCAGAATGCAGAGCGACACAGTCAGAAGACACTTCCTGTTTGCAGGCTGCCTGATGTCCCATGAGCCACCATCTTGGATGTTTAAAGGCTCATAACATGCAGTAGATGCAGTTAGGATGATTTTGACTGTGAGCAATCTGTATGTACAGGGTGGGGGAAACATATAAGATATGCTCTTACTCAGGGTGAAGGTCCGCTTTAAGTACTCCTGGACGTTGGCGGGGATTGGACCGTCCAGTCACGTGGCAGCGGGGACAGGTAAGATTTTGGGGCTTTCTGGGGGGTTTCACACAGCGGGGCACCCCCGATCGGGGTCCCCCGCCGAAGTGGACCAAAACCCAGGATAGTCAAAATCCTGGGTGTTGGTCCACTTTAATTCATTGTTTGACTAGGAGCACTTGCACTTTATAAATATATAGATTTTAGAATGATCCGGATCATAGGCAGGATTTGCACATGTTTAGCTGCACTATTGGAACACTTTGTTGAATGATTTAGCACATATATCTAGGCATTTTATATCAATTAGCGTAGTGAGACTCTCCCTATCGCCTACACGCCTTTATGTTGGTTTGTTCTGTGTGTTATTGTTCGATTTATGTGTTTTTTAAGGGATTTTAATATGTTGAGTGTATTGTATATAGTGATTATAAATATGTAATTAATAAAAATGTATTTTTTGATCAATTTGAGTTGAGAGTGCCTCCCTACATGCTTTTATTGACTTGACTAGGGGCTGTGAGCGCACACAGAGCGGGAGGGTTTCCACTCCTGCCCCAAGCAGAACATCACTGGATTCCCAGGACAAGGTAAGGTGTTTTCTTTAGTAACCCCCATCCTGCCTCGGTTCCAGGGCCAGGTGGGTATTCAGGGTAACACAGGACTTCCACTTTAATAGGCGCATTTGAAAATTACCTAAAAGAATGTCAGAAAACATCCCCGTTTTCATTTTCAATTTACTTGAAATACAAATGGCAAAAACACAAAAGCCATACATGCCTTTAAAACTCTCATGAAAAGAGTATTCTCAGGTTTTATTTTCACTAGTAAAAATCATCACTATTTTAGTTTCTTAAAATATATTTATTTAATGACCAGATGACAATGTATTTTAGCAAACAAGCAAATTGTTAGTATAGCGGTTTTATAAGGTATAAATGTATTTCAAAATGCCCTGTATTTCCTCCTTGAAGATGGGGGAATTCAGATGTGACACTGATGTCATTTTAGGTCAACATATTTCATGGCTAATTGACTATCTTATGACAATAACTCAAGATAAGGAAATGATGTTGCTAAAACTATTGTACATGCATCAGACAAGAAATTCCAGCTATTTTTTTGCTCTAGGCTATGGATACCTGATCCAGGAAGTAAAAATAAACTGACACTCATAGGTAGATAGGCTAAACTATCCTCTAGGTTTTGTATATAAAGCAGCCAAATGGCAAGACTCACAAGAAGACTTGACTGAGCTGAATTCAACAGAAGCACGATGAAGGCAGATGCTAATCAGATGAAGGCTCTCTATGATGCCAATGGCTTCCTAACGGCCATAGATGTCCTAGATGAGAAAGAAATGCAGCAAGCCTTTAATGAACACAAATATCTGGAGGAAAAGTTTGGTAAGTGTGTAGGGTTCATTTCGGTGCATTTTCACACGTCATTGTCTGGCTGCTCCTACGTTCAGTTTCACATAGAGGGAAGTAGTAACCACTGGCATTGTAGAGGCTCACAGGGCATAAAGGTCCTGCCAACTGATAAAAATGATTGAAAGAATCTGTAATGGTGACGTGATGGTGGTGATGTCTGATTATGCTGTTATGCACAAACATGGCTTTATCTGTATTGTCTTTCGCTTTAAAAATAAAAAGGTACATGTGTGCATTTCTTCCAGGAAAGGAGTATGGGCAATATAATTTTCACAACATCCACCTGCAATATGAATGGGTGATGAACTTAGCTACCCACCCCAAGCTACTGAATGCAATAACAGCTGTGTTGGGCCCAAACATAATTCTCCTGGACTCAAGATTCATTTGTAAATACCCAGCCTCTGATGTGCCCCACAAGGCAAATACTGCTCCATATGTGGCCTGGCATCAGGACATCAAGTAAGTAGGAAAGATCTGCAAGTAAGTAAACAGTAATATGATTAGAATCTACAATGCTCTAACACACATTCGTGTCCCCTTGCAGATATTGGGGGTTTGAGGGGGGTCCAGTGGCTTCGGTGTGGCTGGCATTTGACGATGTAGATGCAGAAAATGGAGTCCTGCAGGTGATTCCAGGTATGAGATTTATTTTTGCTAATATAGCAACATTTTACATAGTTACATAGTTAAAAAACGATGTAACTAGTTGAAAAAAAGACATACGTCCATCCAGTTCAACCAAAGGACGGGGTTGAGTAAAGTTATTTTTATTTAATTATAACAACTAATAGTAACTGTTATCAGTATTTTGATTATATTTTTAGCTAAAAAATCATCTAATCCTTTTTTAATACTGTTCCAAGCTTCTGTTGGTGGCTATTCCACAAATTTATCGTTCTTATGGTAAAAACTGATTGTCGCCTCCAGAGATTGAATCTTTCTTTTCAAGATGGAGGGACTATTACCTGAAATAGTTTTCCCCATGTTTTTTGTATTGGCCATTTATATATTTATACAAGTTAATTGCACCCTCCTCCTTTAGACAGCTCTTAAGACTAAACAGATTTAAGGGTTGAGCCCCTTTCTCATCATTTTTATGGAGATCTTGCTACCAAATGAAAAATCATGCAAAAATGAAAACATTTCACACTAAAGTTCTCGCAGCAAAAAGGCTCTGCTGAATCAGACGAGGGAAAAAAATTAACGAAAATGGAAATTTTCCCGCAAAAAAAAGTGAGAAAGGGGCTCTGAATCAACCCTTTAATTCCCATAATCTTTTCATTTATTGGCAAAAAATACAAATGTAAAAGGTTACCAGCAAGTCTATAAATGTAATGCTATTCATTCCCAGGGAGTCACAAACAAGGAATTCTGGAGCACAGAATAGCCGAGATTCCTGGGAACCTGCTGACAGCAAACCAGGAGATTCCAAGACACCTGGTCAATGTAGAGGATCTAGTAGAATGTCCTCTTAAAGCTGGCCAAATGTCTGTGAGTACCACTATGAGCTATATTATTGTGTCTAATTCGTTACAGTATGGAATTATGTTTAACCAATTATTTTTTGTTTTCTATTAACACTGACAGGTCCATGATGGACTGACTGTTCATGCTAGTGAGCCAAACATGTCTGAAAGAAGAAGATGTGGATTTGTCATCCGTTATGTCCCCACCGTGGCTTACCCTGTTAAGGTAAGAAATGACTACATATGTTCTTACCAATGTGGAGTTTTGTTATCCCAAAAGTCACACATAACAAGGGACAAAAATAGCTGATAAATTGGGCAAATTGTAATAGGCCCAGACTAATAATAAATTTGTATAAATAATAGTGATTGAGCTATTCCCACCCCCCTTTTATTCAAATTGTAATAGGGTTAGAGATAGGCATGCACACCCTTGGCAATACACTTTGTTAAACGTAGTCATGAGATAAGGTGCTAAATTTACACAGGACTTATTCCCTATAAAGTCCAAAACATAGTCAAAAAGATAAAAGGGAGTAAGTAGCACACCAACAACCAGGCTAGTATTGCAAGTGAAAAAGTGTATAAACACGATGGTATATACAAAGATGCAAAATGTAGACAATAATAGGCTAACCAGTGGGGAAATAATCCCAAACAAAAAGTTCGGCAGTAATAGATCCATATAACGAGGATCTATGCATATGGCTATGAGTAAGCTGGATATAATAAATGGGCACTTAGTGCAGCAGAGTACAACAGGGTATAGCAATATATATATATATATATATATATATATATATATATATATATATATATGTCAATGGTATCGGATAGATAAATAGAGTAATTCATTACAAATTCAGCAATACAGCAGAATGCCGAGATTAAGATAAAAAAAATGGCATACTTAGCAGCATGGCAAGCAGGAACAAACAGGATTTTTCCTCAGGGGCAGATGAGGCCACTAGCTACAAAAACACCAGGGTTTAAGTAGTGGAACCCTCCACACACACAGAAATGACGTCAGTGGTGGTTGCACATCACTACTGCCCCCATGCGTGTCTCTGGCCAGCCCGGGAAAGCCTGCCAATTTCCCTCTACTTAACCCCTGGTGTTCCTGTAGCTAACAACCGCATCTGCCCCTGAGGAAAAATCCTATTGATGGATTAGAAACGTTGGGCGCCACTTTGTTCCTGCTTCCAAAAGTACACAAGTTAAGGGTGGCCCAGACACCCCCCTTGGTCAGAATAAAAACGCACCTGCTTGCCAAGCTGCTAAGTATGCTTTTTGTTCGATCTTAATCTCGGTTTTCTGCTGTTTTGCTGAATTTGTCCTGTATTGCTCTATCTGATACCATTGACATACATATATATATATATATATATATATGTTGTACTGTTGTATTCTGCTGTCACTATTTATGATATTGAGCTCACTCATAACCATATGCATGCAGTAGATCCTCATTGTATGGATCTATTACTGCTTTGTTACATCTATGGCAGTGGTCCTCAACCCCCGGGCCGCGGACCGCTACCGGTCCGTGGCTCAAGTGGTACCAGGCCCTGAGGCTATCGCACCCCGCACTCCAAACCCCCGCCCCTATTCAACCCGCGGACCGACGTCCGTTTGCGGACCCCATGGCCAGGAGGGTGGGTGCAGAGACGGGTGTCGGGGGATATCGGGGCCGGAGATGGGGAGGGAAGGCAGCGGGCGGGGCCGGAGACGGGGAAGGAAGGCAGAGGGCGGGGTCAGAGAGCACGAGGGAAGGCAGCGGGCGGGCCATCGGCCGGAACGGAAGGCAGCGGGCGGGCCGGAGACTGAGGGAAGGCAAGGGGCGGGGCCGGAGACCGCGAGGGAAAGCAGCGGGCGGGGTTGGACGGACAGGAGGAAAGGCGGTATGTGCGACGGGTAGGAAAGACAGCAGGTGGGTGATTTATGGAGAAGCGGCCGGCTCAGCTGTCTGCTTCGATGGCAGGAGGCTGAGCGGCGCTCAGTTAAAAGAAGTTCTGCAGTGCACTTTCCAATATCCTCCTGGCTGCAACAAGCAGGACTATGCAGTAGTTTGGCCCTGCATAGTTCTGTTTGCAGCTGCCCAGTGGATATAAAACAGTGCATGAAGCAGGACGTTTATGATTGTGCGTCGCTCAGCCTCCTGGAATAGTTGCAGATGGCTGAGCGTGCCTTTTATCACCAGCCAGCTTTTCCCTGGGACATCCTGAATCGGGATGCCCCCACTGTGTGAACCCCCACCCGGGCACCTGTAAAAACTCACCTTTCCCTGCTTCAACTCTCTTTTCCCAGCTCTGTCCCATCCCATCTCTCTTTTCCTAGCTCTGTCTCAACCCATATCTCTTTTCCCAGCTCTGTCCCATCCCATCTCTCTGTTCCCAGCTCTGTCCCATCCCATCTCTCTTTTCCCAGCTCTGTCCCATCCTATCTCTCTGTTCCCAGCTCTGTCCCATCCCATCTCTCTTTTCCCAGCTCTGTCCCATCCCATCTCTCTTTTCCTAGCTCTGTCTCAACCCATGTCTCTTTTCCCAGCTCTGTCCCATCCCATCTCTCTGTTTCCAGCTCTGTCCCATCCCATCTCTCTGTTCCCAGCTCTGTCCCATCCCATCTCTCTTTTCCCAGCTCTGTCCCATCCTATCTCTCTTTTCCCAGCTCTGTCCCATCCCATCTCTCTTTTCCCAGCTCTATCCCATCCCATCTCTCTTTTCCAAGCTCTGTCCCATCCCATCTATCTATTCCCAGCTCTGTCCCATCCCATCTCTCTATTCCCAGCTCTGTCCCATCCCATCTCTTTATTCCCAGCTCTGTGCCATCCCATCTCTTTTTTCCCAGCTCTGTCCCATCCCATATCTCTTTTCTAAGCTCTGTCCCATTCCATCTTTTTTCCCAGCTCTGTCCCATCCCATCTCTATTTTCCAAGCTCTGTCCCATCTCTCTTTTCCCAGCTCTGTCCCATCCCATCCCATCTCTCTTTTCCCAGCTCTGTCCCATCCCATCTTTCTTTTCCCAGCTCTGTCCCATCCCATCTCTCTTTTCCAAGCTCTGTCCCATGCCATCTCTCTATTCCCTGCTCTGTTGCATCCCATCTCTTATTTCCCAGCTCTGTCCCATCCCATCTCTCTTTTCCCAGATCTGTCCCATCCCAGCTCTGTCCCATCCCATCTTTCTTTTCCCTGCTCTGTCCCATCCCATCTCTCTTTTCCCTGCTCTGTCCCATCCCATTTCTCTTTTCCCAGCTCTGTCCCATCCCATCTCTCTTTTCCCAGCTCTGTCCCATCCCATCTCTCTGTTCCCAGCTCTGTCCCATCCCATCTCTCTGTTCCCAGCTCTGTCCCATCCCATCTTTCTTTTCCCAGCTCTGTCCCATCCCATCTCTCTTTTCCCAGCTCTGTCCCATCCCATCTCTCTATTCCCAGCTCTGTCCCATCCCATCTCTCTATTCCCAGCTCTGTCCCATCCCATCTCTCTATTCCCAGCTCTGTCCCATCCCATCTCTCTATTCCCAGCTCTGCCCCTTCCCATCTCTCTGTTCCCACCTCTGTCCCATCTCATCTTTCTTTTCCCAGCTCTGTCCCATCCCATCTCTCTGTTCCCAGCTCTGTCCCATCCCATCTTTCTTTTCCCAGCTCTGTCCCATTCCATCTCTCTTTTCCCAGCTCTGTCCCATCCCATCTCTCTTTTCCCAGCTCTGCCCCATCCCATCTCTCTTTTCCCAGCTCTGTCCCATCCCATCCGATCTCTCTTTTCCCAGCTCTGTCCTATTCCATCCCATCTCTCTTTTCCTAACTCTGTCCCATCCCATCTCCCTTTTCCCAGCTCTGTCCCATCCCATCTCTCTTTTCCCAGCTCTGTCCCATTCCATCCCATCTCTCTTTTCCCAGCTCTGTCCCATCCCATTTCTCTTTTCCCAGCTCTGTCCCATCCCATCTCTCTTTTCCCAGCTCTGTCCCATCCCATCTCTCTTTTCCCAGCTCTGCCCCATCCGATCTCTCTTTTCCCAGCTCTGTCCCATCCCATCCGATGTCTCTTTTCCCAGCTCTGTCCCATCCCATCTCTCTTTTCCCAGCTCTGTCCCATCCCATCTCTCTTTTCCCAGCTCTGTCCCATCCCATCTCTCTCTTTTCCCAGCTCTGTCCCATCCCATCTCTCTTTTCCAAGCTCTGTTCCATCCCATCTCTCTTTTCCAAGCTCTGTCCCATCCCATCCGATTTCTCTTTTCCCAGCTCTGTCCCATCCCATCCGATTTCTCTTTTCCCAGCTCTGTCCCATCCCATCTCTCTTTTCCCAGCTCTGTCCCATCCCATCTCTCTTTTCCAAGCTCTGTCCCATCCCATCCGATCTCTCTTTTCCAAGCTCTGTCCCATCCCATCCGATCTCTCTTTTCCCAGCTCTGTCCCATCCCATCTCTCTTTTCCAAGCTCTGTCCCATCCCATCTCTCTTTTCCTAGCTCTGTCCTATCCCATCCCATCTCTCTTTTTCCAGCTCTGTCCCATACATTTTTTTCTGTAACTGTATTTTATTTCGAAGGCATGTTTAAATACGTTAACATTAAAATGATTGAATCAAAACAATATTAACAATCAATGGCACTGCACCGCCCCCAGCCACACCCCCAGCCCCGCCCCAGCAGCCCCCCTTCCCCCCCAGTGCCCCACCAGGCCGCTGTAAAATTACCAAATCCTGAACCGGTCTACGGTGAAAAAAAGGCTGGGGACCACTGATCTATGGTACTTATGCTGAACTTTCGGATTGGGATTATTTCCCCACTGGTTAGCCTATCATTGTCTACATTTTATTGTGAATTATCTTTGTATATACCATCTTGTGAATACACTTTTTTATTTGCAATACTTGGTTGCTACTTACTCCCTTTTATCTTTTTGAATTGGATGAATTGACCCATGCCATAGAGCTCTTAAACAATACCTGATGTTGATTCTAAATACCTAACCAGATCATCTGAGTTCAAGGGTAATTCCACTTTCAATGGTATTTTTTTCAAGTTTTCATCATTGTGTGCCAATATGATGTCTTCAATGTGCTAAGCTTATCTGTTATTTTATTTTCTATTTGTTTGCAACTCTGTGTTTTCAAAAATCCCTCAGCAACAATGTGTTTACCTTAGCAATGCATCAGCTGGTGCATTAGATGTACAGATTAGAGACTTCCGCACTCTAGTAACCTTGCCAAATAAAAAAAAAGTCTGGTGCCACCAATGTCCAACCACCTTAATATACTATAAAGACAGCTGAGGAGCACCATAGTATAAACAGGATATATTGTTTCAGAAGTTATACTGCTCCATGTTTTGCTAAATATAATTTCTAAAAGCTTAACTGAAATTATTAATATAATTATCTTATATTTCAGGACCCAGAACGCCCTCGAACTTTTCCAGCAACAGTATTAGTGGCCGGAGTTGATGAATTCAAACATTTTGCAGACCATGCCCCTAATTTTTTTAACAAAATACTTTAAATTACTTTTAGACCAGCGATTTTGTGTTACACTATTACAATTGTTAGAGCTGAAAGGCCCAAACACACATTTTAATACCAGCCTTCTCTTTGGATAATTTATGTTTTTAGAAAAACTCAGGTACTCTATATGTTAACTTATTAACTTATTATGTTGTATATGGACCTCATTACTGAGAAATAAACTTTATTCTTGACAATACTTCTGATGTGTTGGTTTCCTGAGTATTGAGTATAGACATAATAGTATTTGAGACCGCAATCATTTCTATAAACTTCTTTTAATATACAAATGAAAGGGATTTTTCATGCAAAAGGTTAAAAAAATAGACAGCAGCTTACTTTGCCAAGTGTTCGTCCAGTGCTGTGCCTCCTCTCAGCTCGGCAGTGTGAATGAGGAAATACAGTTCCTCATCTGCCCCTTCAGTGCCACCCCACCAATGTGGGCCATCAACTGAATTAAATAGAACCGGATAAGCACAGCCTACTATGTGGCCAATTCACAGATATAATAGTAAAGAAAGGGGGTGCCAGGGATCTGGGTACATGTATGAAATGAACACAAATACAAAAAGGGACACTCTGGTGTATCCCATACAAGCGCCCCAAGGTCTCTGCACTCACCCTCAATAAGTCAATCTGTGCAAAGTATGTAAAGAATGTATAAACGGTATTTTATTAATATTTTGCAATAGAAATAACAATAACCCCATATGGGCCACACAAATTTAAAAAACATATACACAACACATTAAAAAGCTGGGTAGTGGGGGCTCGGACCCACCAATTGCTAAATAGTAAAGAATGATAATCTAATTGCATATTAATAGGGGTATGCCACACATACATGGGGGCATAACCTGCATGCTCATAAATGCCAAGCCAGCGCGCATCAGCCAAGCCAGTGAATGTGAACTGTGCACTGCTAGAGTGAAACCAAAGTGAAAAAGGTGAATAAAAATGTGAGTATGTGCTGGGATATGTACAGGGAGTGATTGAAAAGGAGGAATGAGGGAGAAAAAGAGAAGAGTGAAAATGGCAAGGCGGACGAACACCGGCTGGCAGGCCCGGAAGAGAGCAATGCAAAAAGTCTAAGGAGATCTAAAAACTGAATACATCACCGTGTTACAGCATGGATATCCGAGCTGCCCAGAACACCCAGGTGAAAACCGCCGACGCGCTGCGTGGATTCACCACTTCTCCTGGACGGGACACCAAACATCTAAAAACAGCCCCTTATATGTGTATGGGAGTACTCACGCACGCCCACCGCACCATCCGCCCCCGCCAGCGTGGTCCGCCAATGCACCCGGAACAACGAGCAAGACGGAAGCAGCGGTAGACGCAGGACGTGCGTCACATAACCCCGCTGCGTGGACGGCAGCGGCCGCGCTCTCCCAGGCGGCCGCGCGCCCCGCCGCCACGCCCCCCGCACACCCCCTATGACAGGAGGTGCCGGGGAAGCGCCGGCGGGCCGCGCGCCCCGCCGGCGCTTCCCCGGCACCTCCTGTCATAGGGGGTGTGCGGGGGGCGTGGCGGCGGGGCGCGCGGCCGCCTGGGAGAGCGCGGCCGCTGCCGTCCACGCAGCGGGGTTATGTGACGCACGTCCTGCGTCTACCGCTGCTTCCGTCTTGCTCGTTGTTCCGGGTGCATTGGCGGACCACGCTGGCGGGGGCGGATGGTGCGGTGGGCGTGCGTGAGTACTCCCATACACATATAAGGGGCTGTTTTTAGATGTTTGGTGTCCCGTCCAGGAGAAGTGGTGAATCCACGCAGCGCGTCGGCGGTTTTCACCTGGGTGTTCTGGGCAGCTCGGATATCCATGCTGTAACACGGTGATGTATTCAGTTTTTAGATCTCCTTAGACTTTTTGCATTGCTCTCTTCCGGGCCTGCCAGCCGGTGTTCGTCCGCCTTGCCATTTTCACTCTTCTCTTTTTCTCCCTCATTCCTCCTTTTCAATCACTCCCTGTACATATCCCAGCACATACTCACATTTTTATTCACCTTTTTCACTTTGGTTTCACTCTAGCAGTGCACAGTTCACATTCACTGGCTTGGCTGATGCGCGCTGGCTTGGCATTTATGAGCATGCAGGTTATGCCCCCATGTATGTGTGGCATACCCCTATTAATATGCAATTAGATTATCATTCTTTACTATTTAGCAATTGGTGGGTCCGAGCCCCCACTACCCAGCTTTTTAATGTGTTGTGTATATGTTTTTTAAATTTGTGTGGCCCATATGGGGTTATTGTTATTTCTATTGCAAAATATTAATAAAATACCGTTTATACATTCTTTACATACTTTGCACAGATTGACTTATTGAGGGTGAGTGCAGAGACCTTGGGGCGCTTGTATGGGATACACCAGAGTGTCCCTTTTTGTAAATGTGGGCCATCAAGACTGGCTCATGGAGCTAGTCCAAACCACTCCCCGCCCTCTGTATTGATGGCTTCAATGGCACTCTCAGAGCTGCCATTCTAGCCCAGCTAACCACTCAAACGAGATTTCGGGCTCTTACAGACTCCACCCATTATGCTGCTTAGTATGCTTATTATTATGCTGCATCAAGGAGCTAGGTAAGGAGCTAGGCTAGCTGTATAGTGGTTGTATGGAAGTGCTGTATGGTAAGTGCTGTATGGTGGCTGTGTGGTAAGTGCTGTATAGTGGCTGTATGGAAGTGCTGTATGGTAAGTGCTGTATGGTGGCTGTGTGGTAAGTGCTGTATAGTGGCTGTATGGTAAGTGCGTTATGGTGGCTGTATGGAAGTGCTGTATGGTGGCTGTATGGAAGTGCTGTATGGTGGCTGTATGGTAAGTGCTGTATGGTGGCTGTATGGTAAGTGCTGTATGGTGGTTGTATGGTGGCTGTATGGTAAGTGCTGTATAGTGGCTGTATGGAAGTGCTGTATGGTAAGTGCTGTATGGTGGCTGTGTGGTAAGTGCTGTATAGTGGCTGTATGGTAAGTGCTGTATGGTGGCTGTATGGAAGTGCTGTATGGTGGCTGTATGGTAAGTGCTGTATGGTGGCTGTATGGTAAGTGTTGTATGGTGGCTGTATGGAAGTGCTGTATGGTGGCTGTATGGAAGTGCTGTATGGTGGCTGTATGGAAATGCTGGCTGTATGGTAAGTGCTGTATGGTGGCTGTATGGAAGTGCTGGCTGTATGGTAAGTGCTGTATGGTGGCTGTATGGTAAGTGCTGTATGGAAGTGCTGGCTGTATGGTAAGTGCTGTATGGTGGCTGTATGGAAGTGCTGGCTGTATGGTAAGTGCTGTATGGTGGCTGTATGGAAGTGCTGGCTGTATGGTAAGTGCTGTATGGTGGCTGTATGGAAGTGCTGGCTGTATGGTAAGTGCTGTATGGTGGCTGGATGGAAGTGCTGGCTGTATGGTAAGTGCTATATGGTGGCTGGATGGAAGTGCTGGCTGTATGGTAAGTGCTGTATGGTGGCTGGATGGTAAGTGCCGTATGGTGGGTGTATGGTAAGTGCTGACTGTATGGTAAGTGCTGTATGGTGGGTGTATGGAAGTGCTGGCTGTATGGTAAGTGCTGTATGGTGGCGGGATGGAAGTGCTGGCTGTATGGTAAGTACTGTACGGTGGCTGTATGGAGGTGCTGGCTGTATGGTAAGTGCTGTATGGTGGGTGTATGGTAAGTGCTGTATGGTGAGTGTATGGTAAGTGCTGTATGGTGGGTGTATGGAAGTGCTGGCTGTATGGTAAATGCTGTATGGTGGCTGTATGGAAGTGCTGGCTGTATGGTAAGTGCTGTATGGTGGCTGTATGGAAGTGCTGGCTGTATGGTAAGTGCTGTATGGTGGCTGTATGGAGCTGGCCAAGCATAGATAATAGACCTAATAGGAGAGAATTTCTTCTCCGACAATACTCTTCCTCTGACTCTTCTTCCTCTAGAGAAAGATCAAATAGAAGATACCGAGATCCCCCAAAACAATCTTGGGTGAGTGGATCTAAACAAGAAAAGGGCCCCCCGAGGCGAGAGTATCTATTTAACCAAGGGAAGGTAATGACTAGATCCAAGGTTAAGAGATTCCAGGGTGACAACCAGGGATATGAAGTATCAGACGAGGGTAGGCCTATAAACAAACAGGATTTTTTAGACAACGCCGCAACCACCGGAGGAACGCTAGGAGACGCCAGGCTAAACAAATAAGTATAAGAGCAAAGGTCCATACCATGAGATTCATAATAGTAATCAAATATACCCTGACAACATAGGTAGAGAGGACCACGATGATCAGATGAATATTATTAATTTATCAAACACGGTACTTACACCTTACCAGGAACAAGTTCTATCATTGGGATTGAACTTCTGTCCCACGCAACAAACAGACATTTTTGAGGTGATTAAAGACCTCCATCTCTTTGCCAGGAAGGTCCTGTGCAAACAAATTTTTTCAAATAAAAACAAAAGTAAGGGACAGGAGGACATTTCCAAACCCACAGATATCCAACTTGAAAAGGAATTAATACAATTCAGTGAGGAAGCCACGGGGACATCACCAATGATAACCCCCAAACAAATGGTCTTCAAAAAATCTTCAACTTTTTACCCTCCCCTCAGCTCGAATTCCCACCTAGAAACATTTGTTAAACTTGTTACAAAAGAAGTCGAAAAATTGACCCATAAAAAATGCTAAAATCTTTCCTAAGAACATCAAAGAGCGCTAAAAGAATTGGAGGGCTATGGAAAAGCCGGCAAACCAGCAGACAAGGGGGGGAATATCATCGTCATAGAAAATTACCGATATGTGCAGATGTGCTACCAGATATTGGATAATAAGGACTGGTATGTACGGGCCCCCATGTCCAGGCTCAGTGAGGCTTCAGAGTAGTATCACTCGCTCATCGAGGATGCGGTAGCTCATAGGGTGGTCGACGAACCGACTGGCACCTATCTCGGGGCCCCATGCCCGACCATAGCCACCTTTTATGCTCTACCTAAGGTGCACAAATCGGTGTCTGCCCCTCTAGGCAGGCCCATAGTGTCGGGCATGGGGTCCCTCACGGATCGGGTAAGTCGCTTCGTCGACCACCATCTTCAACCCTTGGTGCACCATTGTTCCTGAAAGACACTGGTCAACTTCTCCGCATCCTCGATGAGCTGACTGTGCCCCTGGGGACCTTACTAGTGGGCCTGGACGTGGAGGCCCTATACTCCAGTATTCCCCATGTCCAGGGACTATCAGCTGTCCAATACTTTTTGAACGAATTAGACTCTGAATAAGTCAATGCAATTTGAATCTCTTCATCGTGAGACTATTGAAGTTTGTCCTCACCCACAATCTCTTTCTCTTCAACGGCCAACTTTACCATCAGGTACAGGGGACAGTGATGGGGACTACGTGTGCCCCATCGTATGCCAACCTGTACCTTGGCCATTGGGAGAGGGGATTGTGGGGTGAGGACAACCTAGAGATGTACCTGTGCCACGTACTTACGTGGCACAGATACATCGACGACATTTTTATCTTATGGACTGGCCCTAGAGCACTCTTGGTGGACTTTATTAGGTTCCTCAATCAGAGTGATCTTAATTTGAAGTTTACTTATGAAGTTAGTGAGAAGCAAATTCATTTTTTAGATCTGACCATCTATATTGATAATCAGGGACATCTCCACTCAAATTTCTTCCGGAAATCATCAGCTGCAAATACAATCCTGCGGGCATCGAGCTTTCACCCCCAACATCTGCTTTGCAGCATACCATACGGGGAGTACCTCCGTGCCTGCAGGAATTGTACCACAGAGAGCGAATTTAAAGTGGCGGCTACTGGAATTAGGGGCAGACTGTCCAAAAGGGGCTATAATAGGCGTACTTTGACAATGGCCTACAAAAAAGCCCTGAGTAGACCACGCTCTGAAATCTTGTATAAACCGAAAATACGGAAGAGGGAGAGATTGTTAGCAATCACACTTACCTACGCAGCACATCAGCATTCATTAAAGAACATCTTCAAACAGCACTGGCACATTCTAACTAATTATCATAATCTAAGGGAGATCATTTCTATACAACCACAATTTACCTTTAGACGTGTTAGAAACCTCCGTGATAAATTAGTTAACAGTCATTATACTTCTAGAGAACGCATTAAGTGCTGTAAAATTACAGGCACTTATCAATGCCAAAAAAGATGCAGCTGCTGTCAATTCATTAAGTCAGGTAAAAATATACAAATACCAGGCCAAGAACAGATAGTATCTCAACATTTCGTTAACTGTGAAACTCCCCACATTATTTATGTATTAACGTGCCCTTGTGGGTGCTTTTACGTGGGCAAACAAATAGACCAGTGGTCCCCAACCTTTTTTTCACCGTGGACCGGTTCAGGATTTGGTAATTTTACCGCGGCCCAGTGGGGCACTGGGGGGGGGGGGGGGGGGGCTGACTGGGGGTGGGGCTGGGGGTGTGGCTGGGGGCGGTGCAGTGGCATTGATTGTTAATATTGTTTTGATTCAATCATTTTAATGTTAACGTATTTAAACATGCCTTCGAAATAAAATACAGTTACAGAAAAAAATGTATGGGACAGAGCTGGAAAAAGAGAGATGGGATGGGATAGGACAGAGCTAGGAAAAGAGAGATGGGATGGGACAGAGCTTGGAAAAGAGAGATGGGATGGGACAGAGCTGGGAAAAGAGAGATCGGATGGGATGGGAGAGAGCTTGGAAAAGAGAGATCGGATGGGATGGGACAGAGCTTGGAAAAGAGAGATGGGATGGGACAGAGCTGGGAAAAGAGAGATGGGATGGGACAGAGCTGGGAAAAGAGAAATCGGATGGGATGGGACAGAGCTGGGAAAAGAGAAATCGGATGGGATGGGACAGAGCTTGGAAAAGAGAGATGGGATGGAACAGAGCTTGGAAAAGAGAGATGGGATGGGACAGAGCTGGGAAAAGAGAGAGATGGGATGGGACAGAGCTGGGAAAAGAGAGATGGGATGGGACAGAGCTGGGAAAAGAGAGATGGGATGGGACAGAGCTGGGAATAGATAGATGGGATGTGACAGAGCTGGGAAAAGAGAGATGGGATGGAACAGAGCTGGGAATAGAGAGATGGGATGGGACAGAGCTGGGAAAAGAGAGATGGGATGAGACAGAGCTTGGAAAAGAGAGATGGGATGGGAAAGAGCTGGGAATAGAGAGATGGGATGGGACAGAGCTGGGAAAAGAGAGATGGGATGGAACAGAGTTGGGAAAAGAGAGATGGGATGGGACAGAGCTGGGAATAGAGAGATGGGATGGGACAGAGCTGGGAATAGAGAGATGGGATGGGACAGAGCTGGGAATGGAAAGATGGGATGAGGCAGAGCTGAGAAAAGAGAGATGGAATGGGACAGAGCAGGGAAAAGAGAGATGGGATGGGACAGAGCTGGGAATAGAGAGATGGGATGGGACAGAGCTGGGAAAAGAGAGATGGGATGGGACAGAGCTGGGAAAAGAGAGATGGGATGGGACAGAGCTGGGAAAAGAGAGATGGGATGGGACAGAGCTGGGAAAAGTGAGATGGGATGGGACAGAGCTGGGAAAAGAGAGATGGGATGGGATGGGACAGAGCTGGGAAAAGAGAGATGGGATGGGGCAGAGCTGGGAATAGAGAGATGGGATGGGGCAGAGCTGGGAAAAGAGATATGGGATGGGACAGTGCTGGGAAAAGAGAGATGGGATGGGACAGAGCTGGGAAAAGAGAGATGGGATGGGACATAGCTGGGAAAAGAGAGATGGGATGGGACAGAGCTGGGAAAAGAGAGATGGGATGGGACAGAGCTGGGAAAAGAGAGATGGGATGGGACAGAGCTGGGAAAAGAGAGATGGGATGGGGCAGAGCTGGGAAAAGAGAGATGGGATGGGACAGAGCTGGGAAAAGAGAGATGGGATGGGACAGAGCTGGGAATAGAGAGATGGGATGGGACAGAGCTGGGAATAGCGAGATGGGATGGGGCAGAGCTGGGAACAGGGAGAGCTGGGATGAGGCAGAGCTCGGAACAGGGAGAGCTGGGATGAGGCAGAGCTGGGAACAGGGAGAGCTGGGATGAGGCAGAGCTGGGAACAGGGAGAGCTGGGATGAGGCAGAGCTGGGAACAGGGAGAGCTGGGATGAGGCAGAGCTGGGAACAGGGAGAGCTGGGATGAGGCAGAGCTGGGATGAGGCAGAGCTGGGAACAGGGAGAGCTGGGATGAGGCAGAGCTGGGAACAGGGAGAGCTGGGAACAGGGAGAGCTGGGAACAGGGAGAGCTGGGAACAGAGAGAGCTGGGATGAGGCAGAGCTGGGATGAGGCAGAGCTGGGAACAGGGAGAGCTGGGATGAGGCAGAGCTGGGAACAGGGAGAGCTGGGATGAGGCAGAGCTGGGAACAGGGAGAGCTGGGATGAGGCAGAGCTGGGAACAGGGAGAGCTGGGATGAGGCAGAGCTGGGAACAGAGAGAGCTGGGATGAGGCAGAGCTGGGAACAGGGAGAGCTGGGATGAGGCAGAGCTGGAACAGGGAGAGCTAGGATGAGGCAGAGCTGGGAACAGGGAGAGCTGGGATGAGGCAGAGCTGGAACAGGGAGAGCTCGGATGAGGCAGAGCTGGGAACAGAGAGAGATGGGATGGGATAACTCACCCTGCTGTCTTTCCTCCTGCCTTCCCGCACGCTGTTTTTCCTCCTATTCGCCAGCTCCGCTCCCTGTGTCCTTTCGTCAGCCGGCCCCTGTGTTTCCTCCCGCCGGCCCCGCCCCCGTCTCTGCACCAGTCTGCCGTCCCCTGTGTTTCCGCCGTCCGGCCCCACCCCGTCTTTGCTTCTGTCCGCCGGCCCCGTCAGCTGAGGACTGCGGTCCGCGGGTTGTTTGCCCCCTTGGCCGCGGTAGCCTAGGCGGACCGATACCATTGGAGCCACGGACCGGTAGCGGTCCGCGGCCCGGGGGTTGGGGACCGCTGCCCTAGGGCATCCATAAAAACTCACCCTTCCCCGCTCCAGTGGCATATGCTCGGGTTCTCGTGTAATGCGAGCCGTGTTATGAGACCACAGGTGGCTCTCTGTGCTTACAATGAAGAGCGTGTGCTGCCACATGCGTCCCTGGCATCATGCGTGCACACGGCCAGGGACGCTGAGGATGCAGCAGCGTGCGATCGCCATTCTAGTAGATGAGAGCCGTCTGCCAAACGACAAATTCATTTCAGGTGGCTTTAATTGGATGAGGGCCCACACATGTGCCATTGGAGTCTGGAGAGGTGAGTTTTTATGGGTGAACAGGGGGGTTCACACAGTGGGGCATCTTGCATCGGGATGCCCCTGGGGCATGGAACAAAACCAGAGAAATTCAAATTCTCAGGTTTTATTCCGCTTTAAAGTAAAGTAAAGTAAAGTAAAATTTTATGTTTAGCAATCTGAATTGACCAGGGGAGGGATGCATATGAGCACTGTTTCTTGTAAGGGTGTTTGTCCACTTTAATTAAGGTGAATAAAGTTTTTTTAAATGTCTTGTGTTTGTGTGCAGCATTCCCTGACCAGGATCTGGTATGAAAGGATTCGGGATAAAAGGAAGGGACCCCATACCAGTTCCCTGTCACCTGAGCAGACACATACCGATGGGCTTTAGGGCTGCTGGCAAGGCCAAGGGCCCTTGGCAAAAGGGCTGCCCCGTGCACTGACTGTTGGTCTGTTTCAGTTAAAGTGGACCAAAACCCAGGGTATGACTATCCTGGGTTTTATTCCTTTCCCCTGGGGCATTCCGATCAGGGGTGCGCCCCTACGTGAAACCCCCCAGGTCGCCAAAGTTAACTCACCTCTTCTGGTTCCTACGGCTGGTTCAGCACGCTCATCTAAGCCTTCGTCTAAGACCAGCAGCTCCGAGCACGCTAGCGGCTGAATCCCCGCTTCCCTCTAACAGGGAGCCTGCCTGCGTCGGCCATTCACAGATGCCTGGCGTGAGCGCACGTCCTGTTATACAGATAGCGGGAATGCGGCCGTGGCTCACGCATGCGCCGTTAGACCGGGAAGCAAGGTAAGTGTATGGGGCAACCTGGGGCTTTTCACACAAATAATTTTGGATGCCCTGGAGGACGGGATCAATCGGCCTGGGAATCTTATAGATTCAAGTGGGTTTTGGTCCACTTTAATGTTACCGGTATCTACCGTATTACTGTTGTAAAAATAAAGAATTGTTGTTTATTTGTTTTTGGGGATTATAGCAATTTTTATGCCAACAAGTAATACCACTATAAATAATGAAAAGGAACATCCCTTTTACATACTGTACCATTGTATTGCCAAAAAATATATTTTGTATTGTGTATTACTGTATTTATGTTAACGCTAAGCTAAGTAATAAGGAAGGACTCAGGTTATTTGGGAAAACCCCCCTGTGGTCTGAGTTCATGGTGACATCAATGCAAGTGACCATTCCTCTATTGTGTCTTTGGGACCAGTTAAGGATTAAGTTATATTGGAATGTGATTCTTGACAGGTGCTATAAAAGAGAAACAAATAGTTGTGTCATAGCAGAACATTAAACTCATGAAGTATAAACAGAGAGACTCACCCGGAACTCTATTAGGAAATAACTTACCCAGCCAGAAATCTGGGCAACACTGGGTGTTAGGTCTGATAACTCAGCCTCTGTGATAGGCAGCAGCAGGGAAACTCTGCATTATGTTACTGTACTCAGGGGTGGACTGGGCTGCACTGCTTTTGGACGAATTGTGCTGCTGCTTTCAACACCCGCATTCAAGTCCTGCCCCCTTAGTGTCCCTCTCAGCCCCCTGTATCTTGCCCCACTGTACCCACAAAGCAAGGAACCCCAATGCTATAGCTCCATCATTATGGTTGGGGGACCACAGCAAGGATGTCTCAGGCCAGCGAGGGGCTGGTAAAATCCAGGGTAGATTTTTGGCCCCAGTCCACCACTGACTGTACCTGCCAACTATTTACAACAATTAAAAATGCTGTAAGAAACATGGGAAGCCCGATTTAGGAAGCGTCCGTGCCTGTTTATACAACTCAGCACCATTTTTTTGCCTTAGTGGCCAGCCTGTGTCAAATTTAACAATATAGGTCAAGATGCCATAGAGCACTATGAGCAGAAATGTATTGAGGAGTTTTATGCTTATAATTAATTACAAACATGTACACAAATACACAGGACCTAGATGTCGCTAAATGTCATTTTTTTTCTTGTAAAATCGTTATTTATGGCTTCTTTTGCTTACCAGTGTGTAATTTGGACAACAACAACTAAAACGCAGCCCAAACGCACTGTAAAATTTGTCCCCATCAGTGATATCTTGCAACTGTAGCGATGAAACGGCAACCAGTGCTAGAAAAATACAGCATCAGTCTTTTCAGGGTGGGAAAAATGAATAAAACGCTGTGCAGCGCTGATAGGTGGTGGTACAAAAAGGTGCTCACCGGCGCTGGTATAATCGGCAGTCGGGTCCAAAAGGAGCTGACACAGGCCAGCAGGCCAGACACTGCAGAAATCAGGGCGACAAGAATTGCGCTAGCAGCTCTTCAGCACTTGAAGTGATCCTATACCCAGAAAGGAATTTTATGTCGTCACCTTTTATCCTTAGCCCAGCGCCCCATAACAGCCTAAAGATGGCCAGCTGTGCGGCAGTGTCATAGATTCAGACACAGGGAGGCACTGGGAGTACATTTTTGCTGAGGAAGATAATCTCCAGTGATGGAGTTGGGTGATGAGGAAAGTTCCTCCTTTGTACATATCAGGGGAATCCTATCCAATGTTGCACATTTCGAGGATGATGACTGATCACAAGGAGTTGTCATTTCATACAAAACTCTTCCATTACCTGGTCTAGAAATGGGGGATGCATCAGAGGATGATCACAGTTTTGCCATACAACATATTTGCATATTGGGGTCTACTCTGTGTACCCACTGAGGTCCCCATTCGCTGCAGGTATAGGTTCTTCCCAAATGCACTGAATCTGTTTCCAGGTATGTGAAATGCCAAAGCCATGGTGGACAAGATGTTTTCATCAGGTAGAGGGCCTATAGCACCAGCAAATGGCTGGTAGTGTCCTGGATGAAACTTGGGGTTTCGCTGACCAGAGGTTTCAACCAAACCAGAGATGTTGTCGGGATAATGGGTGGTTGCCAGACACAATTAGACCTCCCAGGGTTCCTCTCACCACTCCATATAAAAGCAGATGACCCTGGGATCCTCAGGAAGAAGCGATTGTGCCTGACTCTGGATGCTGATTGGAAACATCTTGAACATGTCTTTAGGCTGTTTCATATAGGTCTCTGTAGGGTCACCTTCCAGTTTGCAGTAGTGGTCAGGGTTGGATAGCTGTCTGTTTGCTTCCTATAGTCAGCGATATTTATGATGACAACTGCTCCCTCTCTGTTTGCAAGTTTCATCATTATGTCTGTCTCTCAATGATCAAAATGGGCCTTGTTTCCATCAGGGTTAGGTTATATACCTACGTTCAAGATTTCCTGATTTTATGGAGGGTATCGCCATATTTTCTACTATTCTCAATGGCTAATTTGATACAAGACAATGTTGCTTGCATGATATATGAGAAATTAAGGGTGGTGCCATTTTTTGCTCTTTTCTGACAAGACATAGACCCCATTTGAATATAGATTCTTCATGTCTGAGTAATCAGAAATTGATATCCAGAATAATTGTTGGAGAAAGAGAGGGGGGAATGGACAGCACCAGATTCTCACACGGTAAAAAGATCAAACTCATTATAACATGGTGTGCTCACGATCCCTGTCAAAACAACCAAAGCAATTGCAGATGTATAATAGGGGTCCCCACATACCCCAAGAAATTACCAGGAAAGTAGCACTACCCTCAAAGATAATAGTAAAATATACTATTTTATTGAAAATACATATAGCTAAAAAAACACTCAGTACATTTAAGACTACATCACATATACACAATAGACACCGGGGGGCGCCAGGGATCCATCATAGTAGTTCATAATAATACATATAAGTGAATAGCCTATTACCGCAGTTGGTAAAAAGTAAAACTTAAATAACCCTAACAAAAGATATAAAAATCCTAAGCTGACCCTATAGGAAGATGCATATAACATTAGACAATGTGCAAAAAATGCAATAAATGTGCAAAATGGTGCAAAACAATTTCATATAGAAGTAATAAAGCTAATAAAGTGCCTGTGCTCAAAATACTGTGCAAATTTCATGAGAATAAAAGGACCAACCAGGGTAAGCAGCAAAGATATATAACAACATAATATGCATACAGACCAAATGGGCCTCCCCCCGTAGATAACTCGCCAATGTGTGTCGCAACGCCTGCCCGTTGCTTCCTCAGGATGGCTGTAAACCAATATATGAATAATTGTTGACTCTAAATGACCCTGCTTTTTAAAGGTTTTTTTAAGAATCTTTTTTAAAATCTTTTGATGTTTTTGGGTCGGTAGCGAGTGTTAGAAATAAGGGCATTTGGGGCAGAAGTCCCCTACATTGTATTTGTTCTGGACAGAGTGCAGTTAAAATCATCCCTAAGGTTGTAACCACATTTGGCGTTATTTGGACTTTGGGGGATATTTAAGAAAGTCTAGAGTCTATGTAGTGCCACATAGCGGCACGTAACGTCGGGTGAACACTGGGCGCTGTGTATGAATACCACATTTAAGAAAGCGAATCTGGTGAGCGCCTCTAAAAGTGCCATGTAGTGTCACATGTATTACTAGAGATGGCTCAGCATATAGCAGCAGCGCTCTAGGTTCATCAGCGCCATGTAGTACCTGTCGCTCTTTAGCGCTCTGCCATACAATTCAATAGTGTCTCATTTGGTTGTGTTTAAATAGCGTTTTGCTATAGTATATTTTAACATTTTGGCTCAAATCATTGTGTGGCCTCTTCTGCCCAGCAAACAAACACTTTTATTGTTTTTTCTTATTTATTTATGCAGAATTGTATGTGCAGGTCTGCCGTTGCAGTGTCATTGTCACAGTGTTAAAACAATGTCATTCCACATGTTTTCGCTCTGGTGCTGGTGTATATGTGTTGAGAAACAGACTTTTTTCCATGCTAGAGCACCCAGCTTTAGAGCGCCGGCGCTGTCTGCGTGTTGTTTTTTGTTGAATACGGGCTTCAGCGCCCTGTGCCGGACACACTTAACTGGTGCCACCTAATGTTTGCTGCAGCATTGTCCTGTTGTTAGATGTAGCATAGCCATGGGCACTATGACCTTGGAACACCACCTGGCGTGATTCAGGAAGAATGTCCACCAGGCATCACATTCATCAATGCTGGACAGGATAGTACAGCACCACTTGTCCGCCCGCTAAGCTAGTTATACAGACGTTCACATGGCAATACGAGGTGCTAGTATTAAATCAGCCTCCATATCTGATGTTCAAAAGTCTTTATTTTGACATAAAAATGGTTGAAATTAAGGCATGTGATGCTTTCAATATCTTTGTTGTGTAATCTTTTCCCAGCTTTAACTTAGGCCCTTATTTATGAAGGAATAGCGACAGGTAGCGACTGATGAGCGGCCGGTAATGACGGGCCCCGCCACGAGAACGCCGGCTCCCCACCACAATCACACATTTATCAAGCCAATCCTGCTTAGTGACTGAGATAGCGCCAGATAGCCACTCATTCATCATTATTCCAGCCTCAGCCCACAGCGCCAGCGTCCGACCTTGAACAGCGACAGGTATGACCTCTCGCTACCTGGTGCGCTCCAATGCATTTCAATGGAACAATCTTTAAATATTAATAATTAATTGTTATTAATGTTTTTTTTTTTTTTTTTTTTAAATGTGAAAAATTCTGTGACCACTTCTGCCATTTTAGATAATTTTTTTAAGGGAAAAAAATTAAAAAAAAATTGTACAGAATTGATATTACAGGTCTGATATTAATGTATTCATATTACTAAATTTTTTAAAATACTTATTTTTTTGGGTTTCCAAAAATATAGTGGTTTGGGGGTTAAAAAACTACTTTTAACACATCGCCTCCAGCGCTCTGGGGTTTAAACATGCATTTCACAGCGCTTGAATTTTTTGAGCGTGATTTTTTGATGAATATGGTGGAAGCCGGTCGCTCTGACCAGTCGCTATCATGCGCACCCATACATCGCGGAACCTGTCAAATAGCGACTCGTAACCTTGTATTCAACATTACGCCACACCGACTGAGTCGCTGTCAACAACCGAACAACGGCCAAGCACAGCGACTACTAGCGGGCGCTGTGAAAATACCGCTACAGTCGTTCAGCTGTCGCTACATGTCGCTATTAATAAATCAGCCTCATAGTTGCGTTACTGATCTATTATATAAATCGTATTTAAGACTGTAGACTGTAAGCTTGTGAGGACCGGGCTCTCTCTCCTATTGCATTTTGTATTCAGAATATTCATTGTAAACTCTGTAACACTGCATTTGTAATAGTCTATGTACTGCATGTTTCTACCCTGTCTGTAATTACTATTTTGTACATCGCTACGGAAGATGATGGCACTATATAAATAAACAACAAATAATAATTTAATGCCGGCTCTTGTCATTTAGGCAAGTTATTGTGGTGGCCCTGATGTGAGGACTTTTATGTATGCTGTACTATATGCTCTAATAAAGTGTTTGAAACTAAAATCAATACCTGGTTTCATTTTGAAGGTGGCTTCACTTAAGTCTTCCTGTTTTCACTTACCTAAACCGTTATAATAAAAGAAACTACCCAAAAAATGTATATACTATATACTATAGACGGCTAGACTATATAAGGAATGGCCATCTAATTTCTGAGGATTAAAATAGCTGTGTTCAAAGCTTAACTTTCCTTAAAGGCCAAAATCCTGTCACCCCCTGGTACCACCACTGGATGCGTTGGACATCAGCCGATTGGCCGGCTGACGTGACAAGCCTGCTGGTTTCCCCCTAGTCAGAGGTGCACTCCCGCCCCTAGCCTATTTGAATGGCTGGATGCTGGAGCGCGCCTCAGTTAAAGGGAAGCCAATTATGCAGCTACGGGCCGAGAAAAATCTGCTCCTTACAGAAATGCTGCATGGTAAGCTCACCAAATGTTCATATAAAAAATATATATGTTTCTATAAAACTATAACTACTAAAACTACTAAAGTTTTTTTTGCAAAGATTTACTCACCGCATTTTTAACTGAATAAAAAAAACAAACTAGCAGGCATTCTAGTTAACAAAATAATACTTTAATAATCTACAACATTTCATAAATAAATAAAGTAAAAAAAACTCTCTCTTCGTTCTCTTGTTGACACAATAAATATATAAAATTAAATAATTGTTTGATGATGGAGACTCATTCATTATTAACATTTGCTTTAGATCCATTGTCTTGACTGATTGGACTTCCATATGGTTCGGGCTCCTCGTAGAACTTGTTTAACTCTTCTGTGGATTCTGAGAAGCCGCCATTGACATGGCCCTGTTTGTGTTTCTCTTGAACATTGCTCAGTATCTGTAAAACCTAAAAGCAGAAGACGGTATCACTATTATACTCCAAACCTTCAAAGGTGCCCTTAAAACTCACTTATACAGACAAGCATATAATCTGGTTTAACCAGTTTTCAAAAGGGCACATGCCCAATAATGCCCAATGCCACAAAGCTCAATATTGACTGTGATCTTTCCCCCTCGTCTTCACCCCTCATCCTTTAGACTGCAATCTCGCAAGGGCTCTCTCTCCTATTGTATCTTGTATTCAGAAAATCCATTGTCAACTGTCTGTAACTACTACTTTGTAAAGCGCTATGGAAGATGATGGCGCTATATAAATAAACAATAATAAATAAATACTGAAAAATGTCTGGTGAGCCTAGGGACTGGCCAGAGAATGGCGGGCCAGCCGTATTGCACTGTGTGGGTCTAAGTACAGTATCTTAATGTAAGATAGTGAGTTAGTTATTTTGGTTATTGTATAATTAATGGTTTCCCTGATATATTTACCTGTGATTTGGGGACAATGCCAACCCTAAAGAAAGCAATGTTCCCTGTTTCAATTTTTGTGCAGTCAACCACAGTGGAAGCAATATTTTCTGGAGATGCTCCATCACACAAGACTCCATCAACCTAAAATGACAAATGCATTTAATATATATTGTATTTCTTTACAGTGTTTCCTTTAAAGTGGACCAAAACTCAGACTAGAATAGAAGAGAATCTAGTCCAGTGTAAATTCTTCCCTTAGGAGTATCCTGGATTGTAAAACCCCTGGTGTCTCTTTATACTCACCTTGATCTCATAGAGCATGTGCGGGCCTCTGGAGGCATCCCAGTTCTGCGCGCTTTCCACCACCAAACAGACTTAAATGTCTACCGATATGTACTACAGAAACTAGGGATGCTGTGGGTTGCCGCGTAGTGCGGATATGCTTAGCTCCACCTTAGCCACAGCTCTGGGTTTAAGGATTAACTTTAGAGGGCCTTGAGTTTAGGGGGTTTCACACTCTGGAACATTCCAATTTGGGATGCCCCTAGGGAAATGTCTTCAAGGACAAATATACTTTGCCAACTGCTCTGGCGAAGGGCTGTATGTATTTTCACCAATGACATTGCTCTGCCCCACAGCTAATAAAGCCGTTACTTCTCCTAGTGCATGGGGAAGCTTGTTACATTTAGATACATATATATCAGAAATGGCCAGCTGTATCTAAAGAAGTAGGAGAAGTATCACATTTATCAGCTGAGAGGCAGAGAAGTGTCATTGATAAAAATACAGATAACCCATCACTAAAGCAGTTGGCAAACGATACTTGTCCTTGAAGATGTTCCACAGTGTGAAACCCCTAAACTCACCTTAAACTCAATGGCCCTATAAAGTTAATCCTTAATCCCACAGCTGTGGCTAAGGTGGCGCTAAGCATAGCTGCACTCCGCAGCAACCCACAGCATCCCCACTTCCGAACTTCAAAGAGAGGCAACTCATTTATATGAGTCTTTAATGAGAGAAAATCAATGTACCTTATCTCCTAATTTGGCATAGACTTGATTGTGATGAGTTGTATCTGCTTCACCTGATGGATTTGCTGACGTAACTGCAATGGGGCCAACCTAAAGTATATATGAAAATGTTTTAAAGATAACTGGTATTTTAACGACACTGTATTTAGCATACTACTGTTTTTATTAATTTGTTTGGAATGATGGTGGAAAGATTGAGTGCAGTTACAGTACAACAGCTAAAAAGGTTACAGAAAAATATTTGTCATGGCTCTTCTGCTCCCTGTTTATTGTTGAAAAAGATAAAATAATATAATATATAAGTCTGCCAATTTTTCTTACCATATCAATTAAGTGAGTAGTTACTGTACAGTCTGGAATCCGTATGGCGATACTTTGAGGGGTGCCTATATACTTCGAAGAGTCTCTAGCACCCAGTACATCCAGCCATGGTCCTAAAATAAAGATATATTTATTACATTTAGGTTGAGCTTTTCAAAGAAATGTAATGGACTAAAAATAGTCATGATGTATTTTTATTTTTAATATTATTACACTTTACCTCTTGGAATAACCAGACTGATGGATGAAGGCCAACTGGCTTCCATGAAATCCCATAACAAAGGACTAAATAAATGCTTTGCAGGTTCTAATTGTTGTAAGCTGGAAATCCACAAAGACATAGGTCGGTCTTGCGCCTGGCGTTTTGTCCTGCAGGGAAACAGCAGTAAAAAAAAATGAGGTGAATAAACCACACACTTTTCTACAACAAATACTGTACACTTGTTAAGCAAACAGTATTACAACGTTACACTACAGTAGGTGCGCGTACTTGTAGGCTCTCTCCACTGCTTCAGGCTGGTTGCAAGCGGCTACCAAGACATAGACAGTATCAGTTGGAATGCCACATATTCCTCCATTTTTCATGATTTCTGGAAAAGCCAAAAGCAGAAAAAAATTGAATTAAATATTTGATTAGACTCCTATATAATTTCAACAAACTTGAATGCACATTAGATGGAATATTTGTCCGTTTAGATATCTAGTTATTACAATATATATTTTTTTCAGTTGTAGATGGACTTTGCAATACTGGGGCCAGCCACTGATTTCCACTACCTGCAACCTCCTTGTATATTAATTGTAAAGGTAAATGAAAATAAAAGATATTTAAATGAGACCAATTCCCCTTTGTAAAAGCTAAATCAGGTGGAGGTTTGATTTAATGGGAATTTACAGAGATTGCACCATTATGTAAGAAAATGTTAGGGGAATTAGTTCACCTAAATTTACTCAAAACTGTAAACTAAACGTAAATGTAGCTGTAACTAAAGTTTTGAAAGTAGGATTATGTAAAAAGACAAGACTTCAAAAAAGATTCAACAATTTAGTGCTTAGAAAAACTATTTGAGATGTATGAGCTTTATTGTCTATGCGCATTGTTGCATGAATACTCAGACTTGGAATCAGGAACTCTTTGTTCTCTCAACCTGGCCATTTGATATTGAAGAGCTACTAAACTAAAACTAAACTAGCAGCTAAATCTGAATGTTAGGTTACCTAACCCAGTCCAGATATGCCTATTTTTTTCCCAAAGAATAGGCTAAAAACATTCAGCATCCCCTTACCTGCTATCGTTTTCACAGAACTGGTCCTCTTGGCAGTCAGATGTGGGCATTTGGATCTGTCATTAGAAAAGCCACTGATTTTGATAAAGGGGCTACCAACTGGTATTTGGGGAGCTTCAATGGTGCTGTTGAATAGTGTTGCAAGAAAGCAGTAGAAAGCAACAATGCTGAAGATAATAGTTACAGCAATGTCATAGCCGACTGGCAGAGCATTAACTGAATCAAGTAGGAAACTGATTAGAATAAGCTGGAAAGTCAGTGCATATGCAAACCAGGCTTTAGTAGAGAAAAGTGTGCTGAAAATAATAAAGGTGTTAAAGAGCATGAAGCATATAATACCTACTGCAGTATTAAACCCTCTGCTATTACTGTAGATGCCACTGTATCTAAAGATGCCCCAGATAATCCACATTATTCCATATAGGATGAAAGCGCTGCTCTCAAGTGTCTTACCACGAGAAAACGCAACTGAGCCACAGATTAGATTATAGAAACCTCCAGCAGCGACAACCCATGGCAACACAACTGTTACCAAAGCGTCACCTGAATTACCCGGCACTGTCATAGCAAACACAGCTAAAATGCTGCAGGCGAGTGCTATAGCTTCTCCATCTCCATACTTGGAGAAGCCAAGGAAAGGTTCATCGACATCTTTACCTTGGTGAAACCTAAAAAAGTTTCTTCTTTGAAGCAGCTCCTTAATTTTGCCCTCGCCTGTCGGGATTTTTGCAGATGATTGTGAATTATATATACTCACTAGTAACATGATTGCCGATGCAATGTATATTGCAACATTCACACCTTGGGACCCCCCATGAAAAAAACCATAAGGACTACAGGCCAATGCAATGCAATAGGCAACATAAAAAAGTAAATATACCGACTGGGCCAGACCATGAATACTTGCAAACAGGGCAACAACAAAAAATAATATGGCAAAAATGACCAATAATGGCAGAGGGTAAACCAATTCACTGGTGTTTAACAGCTGATACAATAATGAATATCCTTCCGCATATCTAAGAATAGAGAAAAAAGCAAAATATATGGCCTCTTGCTTGTGGTAAAAACGGCATGACAGGATGCATATACCTGTCTGATAAACTGCTGCCATCCACAACCAGGCCACCTGACCAACAAACAGATTATTAGTGATTCCTAATAGTCTGCAGCCAAATACACTAGAGGCAACCATGTTAAGGATCAGAGAAGTGGCTGAAAACTCCATATTGCCTGAACCTGGGGCCTGATCTTTATCATCAGTACTGCTGTATGCTGTGCCTGGTAGAGCTAATGTCCCTTTACTAAGGCTACGTAGTAATCTTCCACCCATAAAATAAAGACCCATTAAAAAAACAATAAGATAGTTACATGCTGTAGCTGAGGAGCCTGTTCCACTGTCATAGAGTCTAATAATTTCATGAATATCTGCGAGAGAAAGTGCAAAAGCCATCAAAGCTAAGAGAACCTCTTTCTGAAGGATCCCCACTATACCAATTAGAAGCAGCCCCAAGAAGAAGGCTACAAAGCCAGGAACCATAGCGTCCTTCACATCACTCGTAGCAATGATATTATGCCCCCTTAGTATCAGGTTGACTCCACTTCCACACCACATTGCTGACACCGTCCAGTAGAGTAAGACCCACAGAGAGACATTTGCTTCAATTTTCCGAACCCCTAAAAGAGGCAAAAAAAATATGTTATTTAGTCATTACAAATGAAAGTTCAAATGTGTAGTTCAAAGATGTGGAGCTCAATATAATCAAAACCTGATTTTAATTTTAGATGTTGTGGGAAACGTTAGAACTTCCTAAAAGTGGACTAAAACCAACCAGGGAGTCTATGAAATGCCAGGACAGGCTTGCTCCTTCCCCCGGGGCATCCCAAACTAGATTGCTCCGCTGTGTGAAACCGCCAGGCTGCTCACTCATGTTTCCATGAGCACCTTATGTGAAACCCGCCAAGGTGCACACAAATCGGGGTGCCTCAGGGGGAAGGATCAAAACCTGGCATAATGAAATTCCTGTTTTTTGTCCAATTTAAAATTGCACTAAACCCCAAAAAGGAAAACTATGGAAGATTACTCACTGCCTCCATGTTTCCTTGGTGTTCCAGGGGCCCATATGACTCCTGGCAGCCTATGACCAAATAGGGATTAGTGGTGGGCAGAACACAGCACCCCAGAGGACCGCTATGTATTTTTTACTGTCTGAACTCTGAGTAGCGGGATGAAATGTATATGTGAAATGTATGTTTTCAGTGACCCAACATAAAGAACAACCGGGCAAATCCAAAAGATTTGGAGGGGCTGAGCTTAACTGTCCAGGTAATGTGCAAATAAACATTATCATGTGGGATATACCATAGAATTTAGAGAAGTCTGAAGAGGCCAATGAGTGGAGGTTCTTAGGACAGAGAGACCTGAGGAGCGTAGCCTTTTTTTCCAGATGCCTCAAATGCTGCTGTCTTTCCGTAATTGGAAAAATTATGTACCTACAGCAGAAAACTGCCCCATTGTCAGGATTAAAAAAATAATTCTGTCTTGAGTGAAAAAGACTCTCAAAACTCTGTATACAGGCATAAAAAATAGTGTGGACAGGCACTCCTAAAGTGATCTTAGCATGAGTACAACGTGCACACAGGGGTGTCAGTGCCTTAGGAACCCTAAATAGTTATCTTTGCTGTCACCACTTTTTATTTGCTGCTTCCTACAATCAGCATATCCTATGGAAAACGGGGAGGCCGATTCATTAATAGCGCCAGGTAGCGACAGATGAGCGACTGTAGCGTGATTTTTTCAGCGCCAGCCAGTATTCGCTGTGCTTGGCCGGCATTAGCTTGATGACAGCGACTCAGTCGGTGTGCGGTAATGTTGAATACGGGCTGGGGGGTCGCTGTTTCACAGGTCCAGCGTTGTATGTGAGCGCCTGACAACGAATGGCCAGAGCGAACGGCTAGCTTCATATTCATCAACAAATCACGCTCCGAATGTGCTGTCGCTGTCCATTCCTTGTTTAAACCCCAGAGCGCTTGCGGCGATGTGTATTAACTAGTTTTTAACCCCTAAATAACCATATTTTTTGAATGTAACATTATACATGTTTTTAGAATCATTTTGTAATATGAATACATTAATCTCAGACCTGTTAGATCAATTCTGCACATATTTTTTTAAATTTTTTTTTTGACTTAAAAATAAATCCTAACATTGCAGAAGTGGTCTCCGATTTTTTGACATTAAAAAAATTAAAAAAAAAAATTAATACCAATTAATTATGAATAATTATAGATTGCTCCATTGAAAAGCATTGGACATCGCCAGGGAGCGACAGCTCATACCTGGCGCTGTGAGGGAATTTGCAGCGGCGCTGTTCGGTCCAGGCGGCTTCATGATGAATGCCGCGCTAGCCGTCGCTCTCGCCGGCGCTAGCCTCATTTTGCTTGATAAATGCGTCATTGTGACCGCCGCCGGGCGTACTTGAGTCGGTAGTCGCCGTTAGCTGCCGCTACATGGCACTCGTCAGACACTACCTGGCGCTATCGCTTGATGAATAAGGGCCAAAGTATAGAGGGCAGTAGAGTGCAGCGTGCGGCAGAGGAAGCACATTTAAAAGAGACTTCCTCCATCAGCTAACCAGGGAACCCATATTCACCACTTCTGTATTCAGTGTGAGTTGCCGAACATGTTTCACCTGTTGAACATATAGATTTGCCGCAGAGCTTGCATATCACTATATAACCTTGGAGCAGCAATACACAGTGGGGTATCCCATATCAGGATGCCCCTTTAGCTGAAAGTATCAGCAGAATTGACTGTGGCCACCAGCAGCCGATGGCGTTCATCAGGTGATGCTGCACCATGCATGACACATGCATGCCCACCCAACAAATTCTATTGGTCTCTGGTAGAGCAGGACTGAGTACCTGACATACTAGCTGCCAGAAAAAGATGATCTTAGGTCTAATTGAAAAATTGGGATGCCCTGAAGGCAGGTGTGGAATGGCCATAAGTAAACCAAGGAGAATGCCCGGTGGGCTACACTGCTTTGAGTCCAGTTGAGCAGCTAATTTCATCACCTCGCAACCCATTTCTGTCTTATTAGCCCCTCATCAACCTTATTTGCCCCTCAGCAACCCTGTACCTGCCTCCAATGTACCCCCACTAGCCCCAAACCCCCCAGATCATGCTCTGCCCCAAATGCTGTAGCATCAGCATCATGGCTGTGGCAAATACCCACCCATGTCAAACTGTATGCCCCTACAATACTAAAGCTTCATTACTATCAATTCCACCCCTGCCCATGACCTAAATAATTAAAAACACATCAAACAAAAACTTGATTTGATACCGATAACTAGCAGTAAAGTGGAGCGAAACACATATTGTGTGTGACAATGGTTTGGCCGTCACCCCCAACTTCAGATCCCATGTTGCATGCATACGCTCCCACAATTATCATTCAATGCCGTGCACCTCCTGATGGCTGCTCCCGCTGCCTGTTCTCATTTGTCACCATACATTCAGATTTGCCTGGTAGGGGGCGCACAGTTAATGGTGTTATGCAGGAAATACCAAAGGAGACCCACACATGTTCCATGGGTAAGTAATGGCAGAACCAGGGGTTTCCCACACAGGGGCATCTAAAATCAGCACTTTCTCCTTGTCCTAGGTGTGATAACCCGCCGATTGTCCGCTATACATACCTTGGTGGCATTCCCACGAGGCAGTCATGGCTCTCCTCCAATCATCTTAATTGGCTGTGCATATTATGTGGCTGGAGAAACTGAATGGAAGCCCATGGACACAGTTTTGGTATACTAGCCACTGAAAAAATTGGCCATATATCACTTTTAAGGATTATTTCCTTAATTTTTATATAGAGTATTTGTCCTTTTTAGGAGTGTCCATGGCATGCCCTTTGAGGGACCCCAGCCAATATCAATATAGTTTATGAACAGCAGCATAATTCATTGTCATTGCTTTATACATTTGTCTAATAAAATATTTGTAATAATAACAAGCAAAAATGAATAAATCACCATTGGAACAGGTACTTTAGTATATATTTTTTCCTTTGCAAATTTAGGCAGCAATGACAAATTCACTTCATTCATTATAGAGCATGAGCAAGTGACACGCTGTTAAACCCCCAAACAAGTCAGCCTAGCCTCCAAACTTCCCTTTCAGTAAATGAAACAGGCTCCATTTTAAACACATAAAATACAATACAATATATTGAAGATCTAGGATCTTAGTTATAAAGAATGCTTTCTGGTGGCTATAGCGCCAGTTTAGCCTCTCTCTTTTTTGACGCTGCTATTTTTACTAGAATTGCGCTGGAAGTCACAGTGCTCGACTAAAAAAGCTTTGATTGTTGCGCTAGGTATTGGCCAGCCTGTGACATCGCCCGTTGGACCCGGCCGCCGATTATAACATATATATATATATATATATAACATATATATAACATATAACAATAAGTGAGCACCACTTTGTAACGCCATCTTTTTGGCACTGCACAGCATATTTATTCATTTTTGGCACCTTGAAAAGATTGTTGCTGTATTTTTCTGGCACTGGTCGGCATTTCATTTTTACAGGTACAAGAAATCACCGCTGGGGACAAAGAGGACAAACTTTACAGTGCGTTTAGGCTGCTTTTTAGTTGTCCAAATTAAGCAAAGAAGCCATGAAAAACTATTTTAGCAGATAAATATATGCCACTGAGTGATACTAACAGGTGCTGAACTTCATAAATCAGGCTCATAATGTGGTAAAATGACTTATGCAGAACTACAAGTTCCAGCTTGAGAGGCATTTGCCTTATCGACAGATAATAAAATAAAACGGATATTAAAATCCTGATTTTTTTTGTGGGGGGTTATGTATGCTTCACTGCAAAAACTGTCAGAAAGAAACTATGAATATCCGTAAGGTACTCTTGTTTGGCATGAAAAAGAGAAAAAGGGGTAAGAAATGGCACGGCATGAGGCCAAAGAGCTATAACAGGCTTTAATGACATGATAAAACAAGCTAAAGTAACGAAGACCATTGACATGCCAGACCACCAGCAGGGGCTTAGCTAGGGGGGGGGGGGGGGGGCAAATGCTCTGGGTGCAGCAGGTCAGGGGGGCGCCAAAGGCGGGCCTGAGAACAGGTGGGGGGCACCATTTCGAATCTCTGCCCCAGGTGCCAAAAAGCCTAGCTACTCCTCTGCCACCAGGCTTCTGCCCAGCTGTATAATGTACTATAAGTAGTTGGGGGGGGGGTATAAATATATGATGGCATTTTTACACTGATACATTTAAATAGTCGTTGACTGGGTATAAAATCCTGTGTCTGGTGCCAATATTTCTGGGCAAAGTTGCGTCATAGTGACTAGAATGTACAGGTAGTAAACAGTAATTCAGCGGATTCATATGATAAATCGTCTCTCTTATAACTTTAGCAGCCAGTACAATCTAGAAAAATCTAGAAATAATTTCCATTCCCCACAATGCTGACACCCAAGACTAAAATGATCACTTACCTGCGTATGCAAGGACAACAGCTATAATTACAAGCAGGACCCCCAGGGCAGAAGGGGGGATAATGGCTACTGCAGATGTGCTGTAGTGGTGTGTAGCTAAAAGTAAGCTCCCTAAAATAAATAAAAGAAAAGAATACAAAATAGAAAAAAATGTGAAAAGAGCCCTTGAATAAGATTACAAACCATATAGAGGTTAATATAAGAAAACAATTACCTGCGCTGACAGCCAGGACACCGACACTATGATACAGAGATTCTTCCCTGCTGGATGTCATAGCTGTTGAGCTTCTCATTCTTTGCTCAGGTTCTTAGTTATGTGACAGTGAGAGTGTGTGTGTGTGTGTGTCATTATAGTATCTGATGGCGTAACGCTGCGGTCACTCCCACAGCAGGCGGGGATTTCCCTTCAAAGACTGTAGGGAGTATACAGCTCACCTTCCCCAGATAGCATGCGTCTCACAACAAATGCATTGCCAAAGCACACACACTAGGGGGAGACACCTTGCGCAGTGTTGTTAAGTACTTACAAAGTAATTCAGGTAGCAAAAAGACACCTTTACCCTTTAACTGCGAGCCTACCTTCAGATTTTGCCACCCTCTGTTGCTAGACCATGTTTCACTATTTTGCGCTTTAGTTTAACTGTGATTTTTAAAGGGTTTTCCCAGGAAAATTATATATTTTATTTATATATTGTTTGTTATTTGTTTATCCTATTCTCAATATTTTTAGGTGAGATATGTGCAAATAAATTAAAAAAAAACTATTTTGTACAATTTGTAGTGTTTTTTGTAATAACCGAATAAAGTTTTTTAAGAAAATCATATTGCATCCCCCAAACTGAAACAGTGCTTTAGGATATTTTTAGATTTTCCTGGCATAGAGTCCGCTCTCCCATGGGAGGGGGGTTGGATTTTTAAAGGTTGAAAACCGTTTAAAAATAAAAAATAAAATGGCATGGGTTCCCAAATTAACCATCCTGGGTACCAGCACTAGCTATGTAGGGCTTGTAGAACATGCACAGAGGCCAGCCACAAGCCCAGGTAGCCTTCAAGGCCCCCAAGCTCTTCTGCCCCTCCTGCTTTGGGGAGCAGGTAATGGGCTGCTGGGAGTTAATGCCAAGTCACCCGCTAGCCACAGGTGACTTACCAACCCCCCAAACCTTGTGAACTGGTATAGGGGTCTCATGGTTCCCTTACCAGTTTACAAAGGGTTAACTCTAAAACAAACCACACCACACATAAAGAAACAATTACATATATATATTTTTTTTTTTAACTCACATACGATACTTTGCTTTGGTGTCCCACGACGCTGTCCCTCACAAATCCAATGACAGATTCGGTGAACAGTGGAGGGAGGGTGGGGAGGCAGGGGATCATAGTCCCCTCCATCCTCTCTCCACCAAGAGAAGATTGTCGGGCCGGGAGAGGGATGACGTCATCCCCCAGCCCCCATAAAGGTGCGGCCAGAGGCGATGTTGCAGCGACGCATTTACTCGCCTCATTGCGCGACCCCTGCCATCGGGTTTCCTCCTCATCTGGGGGGGAGCTCTGATCCTTGCCCCAGGGCTCTTCCGGAGAGGGCCCAGAACTGCAGTATAGGGTGTTCAGGGGAAAATTTAAGTTTGTTTCATTAGGCAACATGGAGGTAAATGAGCATCAGTAAGGGCTCTCTGGATTCTAGTTACCGTAGCATGAGTGAACTGAATCTGAGAAGCTACTTTTCACTGAAAAAGAAAAATTAGTTTAAGATCCCATGTGCAAATTCTGCATCATCTAGAATCCTAACTAGTGGTTTGGGTACCACCAAAGGTACGCAAGATCATCAGGTGGCACTTGGTGAGGCTGCTGACTGATCTGAACCCCAGCCTGATCTGCTCTCCATGGGGCATCCTGACTTGATGTCCAGCTGTGTGAAATCCTCTGGTTCACTGGTAAAACCTACCTTTCCTGGAAATTCCACAGGTCCACTTTTAACAGGTTGTTTCAGGTGATTGGTAACCCCTATATGTCACCCAGGTTGTACTTGAGATAATCAGTAAATGCAAAGTGATACAAAGTGTAAAAAATATTGAGATTAAACACCGGACAGACAATAATAACACGCTCCTCGAATCAAATTATGGAGGTGGAAGATGATTTACTAAAGTCAATGCAGGTTTGCTGGACTAGAAAACATAACATAGAAACATAGAAAACATATTTATTAAAATGAACCTTGCAGGAAAGAATGGAGCTTGAGGGCTACTCATAATAACAAACATACCATTAATCTCAATGTTTATGGCCAGTAATCAGCAGGTATTGGATGAATCATATGTCACACACATGGAAATTGGATGAACCTGAAAAGCAGTATGAGCTGTTTCTGGAAATTTCACAGACGTGCCGGAGAACTTCCATGAACAATTCATCCAGATAATACAGTAAGTATCGCAACGCATTTGCTCTATTTAACAGATGATTAAGTAACTCCGAGATTACACGTATACATGTTTTGGAAGCAGTCCATGATTACACACATTTGTTTTACATTAGAGATGATGTTTTATTACAAATACACTAATTGCAACAAGGGATAATGAGGTGTTGGCTGTAAATGAGAGGTTCGTTGAATGATGGTGAGACTTGTTCGCTTTGAGGAAGGATCAGAGACCTATGGCAGTGCTTTGTGGAAGAGCTTGCACAAGTTGTACACTTGATCAGCTGAGGCAACACCAAATAAATTGTAATTTGCAGTATTTTAAAGCACACAGTTTTTTCAGTGCTGTAATTTTTTCTAAATTCAGCTGAAATGTTAGAGCCCGTTATGCCAGTGCTCTTAACATTGCAACACAAACCTATCTCTGCTTGGTAACCAACCATTCTGGTTGAATCTGGTTACACTGATATGCTAAACATGTCCACATTGGGGGGTCATGCTAAATATTTGGTGAAGCCAGTGTGACTTGCAGTGTGCATTGCGGTGTGGATTGCAACCTGCATCCTGATGGGCTTTTAAGCGGTAACACATAAAAAAGTGCCAAAAACCATGTTTGTCCAACGTTTTCCCTCAAATCACCTGTACATGAAATTGATTTTACAGTTTAGGTGCATTACTTTTCAAGCAATGTAAAGATATTTGTGTTTGAAAATAACAGCACCCTATGGGCTATGCTAAAGATTTCACCATTTCTGCTGCATAGCCCATAGGGTCCTGTTGTTTCTAAACGTAAGCAATTATCCTTAGTCACACCACAATGCACCCTGCAAGTCACACTGGCTTCACCATATATTTAGCATGACCTCCAATGTTTTCATGTTAATTAAAGCAGTGTGGTTAATTAATTAGAATTGTAAGATTGTATATTCTTTTACGCCTATTCTACTTCCACTGTGGATGATTACTTCAATAATTTCACAAAAGTTATTTTAAAATGCGCCCAGATAAAAATAAAGATTATAGGGAGATTTAGTAAAAACAATGGTAAATAGTTCAATCATATATCACGCATTCATTGTCATGGTCGCAATAATACTATACCACCACTATTAATAGTAATGAAACACTAAGCATAGCAATAGGGTTTCCCAACTGTAAGAACTGTAAGTACAGAATAAATATTAGAGGCTGATTCACTACTAACGCCACATATTGCCAGACGAACGTCTTTATAGCGGCGCATAGGTCGACCGCTATTAGAGAATGTCCAGCACTCAGCGGTCCACACCATATTTAACAAAAGACTACACACACACAGCTTCGGCCCTTTAAAGCGTGGCACTGTAGCATAGAGCGCCAGACGCTGTGTGATCAAAGTCTGTTTTTGAACACATATCCACCAGTAATAAAGCAAAAACACATGGAATGACATTGTTTTAACACTGGGACAATAACACTTTAGTGTCAGACCTGTAATGACAATTCTGCATAAAAATATAAAAAAATGTATACAAGTGTTTATTTGCAGCCAGGAGAGGTCACACAATGATTTGAGCAAAAAAAAAAAAATGTAATTGCCAAACACGCAATTTATACACAACTAATAAAACCCCATTGAAATGTATGGGAGAGCGCTACAGAGCGACAGGTACTTCATGGCTCTCCTGAGCCTAGAGTGCTGGTGCTATACACTGAGTCGCCTGTAGTAATACATTGGACACTACATGGCGCTGTTAGAGGCGCTCACCAGATTCGCTTTCTTAAATGTGGTTTAATGTGGCGTTCACCAGACGCTGCCTGCTGCTACAAAGCACAACCTGGCGATATCCGCTCTTAAATAACCCCCCTTAGTATAAATGATATAAACATTAATATACATATATACAAGAGTATGCCCCAGAACAAAACTTACAATCATATTAATATTATTGAATATTAAGATACATGATTGGGAATCAAGATACTGACACAGCAGCAATAATACCCTAAATGTTAGCTCTGATTATTTAAAGTGGAACAAAACCCATGGTGACCGACCCATTCAGGATGCCTCCAAGGTATGTAACAAAACCTGGGATAGTCAAAATCCTGGGTTTTGTTCCACTTTAACAGCCATCTAAAAGTGGTCCTGACCTATCTGCGGAAAACCGGATGGCTGGGATAAAGCCCCCCCCTTATACACAATAGCCTTGGCACCCAAGGTGCCCATGCTGCTCGTGGTGGGACCGGTCTGTTGGAAAATATTGAAATGTTAATTCTCAACATTCGTTTCCATTTTTTGTGGGTAAATTATGAAACCTGTCTGCTGGAAGGGCATAAGTGTGTGGATGTACATTGGGGGTCATGCTAATTATTTGGTGAAACAAGTTGGATGTGTTTTTGGGTGGGAATTAAAACTTCCATATGAGTGAGATTTTTAACTTTAACCCAAAAAAGTACAATAAAAAATGTGTTGGCCTGCGCATACGAGAAAGCCTTTTTTCCAATGAGTTAAGGATAATATTTAAAGCATACCCAAAGGGATATTCTAAAGAATGTATCCTTGTTCTCCTCCATGGCCCATAGGGTGCTGTCTTACCAGTCTTTCCCCAACCCTGTCCCTTGGATGAACTTGATAGACATATGTCTTTTTTTCAATTGTTCTAACTATAATATATTGATAATACTATATAAATCACCTGTAAAAATGCATCATCGCATGTGCAACTCATTTCTTTGTGAAAATGTAAACTATATCTTTTATTGCTTTTTTTGGGTTAAAGTAAAAAAGCTCACTCAGTAAGTCAGTTCACACCCAGTTTTTAAATTGTTTCACATAATAATTAGACAGTGTTAAAACGTATAGTTAAACTGGACCTTCAGCATAATTAGGGGGAAAAGCCCAAACCCTTAAAACTATTCCCCAGCATCTAAAATTAATATACAGGCTGATTCATTACTAACGCCAGGTAGCGACAGATGAGCGTCTGTAGAGCAGATTTCAGAGCGACCGCTAGTAGTCGCTGTGCTCGGTCGTGGATCATTGTTTCAGAGCGCCTCAGTCGCTGTCCGGCATTGATGAATATGATGTGTGAGTCGCAGTACTGCGCTGTATGGGGCCGAATGGTAGCGCCAGCTCAGTGTGACTGACTCACACCGCATTCATCAAACAAACAGCATCAAACACAGTCGGCGCTCAAAATCATGTCGTTGTAGCCTACAGCTCCAGAGGCTGTGTGATTAAAGGCTGTTTTTGAACATGTATGCACTAGTAACAAAGCGAAAACACATGGAATTACATTGTTATAACATTGTAACATGAACACTTTAATACCAGACATGTAAGGACAATTCTGTCACAAGTTTTGAGAATTTTTTTAAGGAAAAAAAAAATGGGATCAGGAAAGGGATTTAAGGATCGTCCATAGAAATGTATGGGAAAGCACCAGGTAGCGACAGGTTAGACGTGGTGCTCTGCATGGCTGAACGCCGGCGCTGTACGCTGAGGCTGGGATGATGATGAATCAGACGCTACATGGCGTTGTTCCAGTCGCTCACCAGATTCGGCTTTATAAGTGTGTAATTGCGTGCCATCTCCGGCGTTCACCTGCCGCTACCTGACACTACCTGGCGCTGTACAGGCACTACCTGGCGCTGTACCTTCATGAATAAGGCCCATATTCTCGACCTTTTTAGTCACTCACTTATTATTCTTTCCCCCACTGGCTGCAACTCTGTTCAGGATTTTAGGATACGGACGCCGTAGTGAAAATCTTGGTTTTTGGTCCACTTTAAAAAATAATCTGCCTCTCACCTGTAGCATTGTCCCACTGTATGTGCAGGAAATGTGCTTTTTAAATAAAGGAAAACACTTACCGTATTTGCTGGCGTATAAGACGACCCCCCAACATTTCCACTCAAAATATAGAGTTTGTTATATACTCGCCGTATAAGACTACTCCCTCTTCCGCTCACCTTCCACACACCAAATAAAACGTGAAAGAACATCAGATTTGCTTTAGTTTACATTTTTAATGGGGCTTCTGGGAGGGGGGGGGTTACACAGTGGGGCACCTCAGTTCAGGATACCTCGCTGTGTATAACCCCCCAGAAAATCCAGTAAACACTTACCTTACCTGGCTTCAATGGTGCATGCGCGGGCTCTGGTCCAATGAAAGCCGCTCACCGTCACTGCGTAATTCAACAGGCTGGGATCCCCATTAGCTCTAATGAGAGCCACCTGCTGAATTACCTAGTGACAGTGGCCGCTCTCATTGGACCAGAGCCTGCGCATGCACCGTTGGACCTGGAAGAGGTGAGTGTCTTTGGGTATTGTGGGGGCTGGCCTCTGATCTTCCACCCCGGACATTCCAAATCGGGATGCCCCTGAGTAAGCCGGCCAGATTTACTTGTTGGTCGCGGGGCAAGTGCGCCCACACAGGCATGCGCGCGGGAGCCCCACGGCCGAACTGGACAAAAAATGTTTTCTTGGTTTCTGCAGTCATGGACGGCCGCCTCCCCAGTTTGGCCATGGGGCTCTCGCACGCATGTCCCGCGACCAACAAGTAAATCTGGCCAGCTGGCATCCTTCCCCAGGGGCATCCCGCACGGGCGCCGATCAAACTCCTCCACCAGAAACACCACCCCTGGTTTCTGCAGTCATGGACGGTGCACACTTGGGGTTTGATCGGCGTCCATGCGGGATGCCCCTGGGGAAGGACGCCAGCTGGCCATGCGGGTATGCGTGCTGGAGTCCCACGGCCAAAGTGGGAAAAAAATTTTTCATGGTTTCTGTACACACACTCTCATGACAAAATCCTCATCTATTATGCATTTTTTTTAAATATTTAACAAAATATATTTATATTCCCTCCTTACCTTTTCCTCCGCGGTCCTCAGGTCTCTGCTGCAGTCACGAGTCTGAATCAGCCCTGGTCATGAGTTTGAATCAGCAGGTGGGCGGGGCCTAATTGCCTCTCTCTAGTCCCCGCGCTGGCATTGCTTCCTGGAGGGGGCGGGCACCGAAGCAGCTGATTGGAGGGGAGGCGGTAAGGGCGGGCGGCTTCCGAGATCAGCATGGAGACCCCGGGCACACACGTGAGAGCCCCTTGACAGGTGATCGGGGGTGATGGGCGGCAGGGTGCCGATCGGCGCAGCGGGGGGCACGCGCGCGGGTGCCCGCGACCTAATTATAGATGATTGGGGGGGGGCGAGCGAGTGGCGCTGCTGGTGGAGGAGTCCCAAATTGCGGCAAATACGGCCCTGGTCACCTGTGCACCCTGCGTGTAAGACGACCCCCTCCTCACTTGGAAGCATGTTTTTCAGGGGCAGAAAGTCGTCTTATACGCCGGCAAATACGGTATTTTAAAACCCCCAACTCCGAGTGCCAAACAAACAATAGAAATAATTGTGTCAAGAATAGAAGGCAAAGTATTTCATAATTTGTTCTTTCTCATTTCCTGAAAACACTTGTGACACTTGTGATATTTTGTGTAATGATTTCACAAAGCTTAAATGACAATAAAATGACACAAGGAAGTAATGTTCTCCTAAACTAAGATGGATTATATAAGTAAAGACAAAAATTGCTCGCCCAAGGCTAGAATAATCTGCTCCAGGAAACACAAAATAAAAGAGCAGAACGAATGATTCTCAAGCGGGAAATTCTCTGACATGCAATAGATGTCACAGCACCAGAGGATCCTCCATTGGGTCCCAGACACTGACCGAGGACCACCATCGTTTTTGTATAAGAGATTCAAGACTAAGGGGGTTATTTAAGATGAGATAGCGCCAGGTAGTGCAGCGTCTGGTGAAGTTGGGCGTTGTAGGCAAAACCACATTTATGAAAGCAAATCTGGCGAGCGACTCTAACAGCACCATGTAGCGTCACATGTATTATTACAGGAGGTTCAGCATATAGAGCCGACGCTCTAGCTTCCAGAGCGCCAGGTATTACCTTTCGCTCACTGTCACTCTCCCATACATATCAATGCTTGTGTTTAAACAGTGTGTTTGACATTTTTTTCATTTTGTGACCTCTCCTGGCTGCAAACAAACACATTTATATTCTTTTTATGCAGAATTATCATTACAGGTCTGCCACTAAAGTGTTTTATGTCACAGTGTTAAAACAATGTAATTCCATGTGTTTTAGCTTTGTTACAGGTGGATATGTGTTCAAAAACAGACTTTTATCACACAGCGTCTGGCGCTCTATGCTATAGCGACCAGATTTAAAGCGCCGATGCTGTGTGTGTGTCCCTTTTTGATAAGTATGGTGTGGAGTGCAGAGAGTCGGCACTGAGCTGGCGCTACCTTTCGGTCCCTGCAGCACTTTTCTGGTGTTAGAGTGCCCAGTGATGTCTTCAATGTTGTTTCTATTTTCTTGGGGTAGGGCTGTAGAAACATAGAAACATAGAAGGTTGACGGCAGAAGGAGACCATACGGTCCATCTAGTCTGCCCTTATGTGTATACTGTATGTTCTCTTTATCTTAGGATAGATGTGTGCTTATCCCAGGCATGTTTAAATTCAGTGACTGTTGATGTTTCAACTACCTCTGCTGGAAGTTTGTTCCAAGCACCTACTACTCTTTCTGTAAAATAATATTTTCTAACATTGCTCCTGATCTTCCCCCCGACTAGCTTCAGGTTGTGCCCCCTTGTTCTATCGTTAAGTTTCTTCTTAAAAACACTTCCCTCCTGAACCTTATTCAATCCTTTCACATATTTAAAGGTCTCAATCATGTCCCCCCTCTCCCTTCTTTCCTCCAGACTGTACAAATTAAGTTCTTTAAGTCTCTCCTGATAAGTTTTAAGTGTAAGTCCTTCCACCATTTTCGTTGCCCGCCTTTGGACACGTTCTATTTGAATTATGTCTTTTTGCAGGTAAGGTCTCCAGAACTGCACACAGTATTCTAGCTGTGGCCTTACCAGGGCTCTATACAGCGGCATCACAACCTCCCTCTTCCTACTGGTGATGCCTCGAGCTATGCAGCCGAGCATCCTGCTTGCTTTTCCCACTGCCTGGCTACACTGTCCACTCATCTTGCAGCTATCAGTAATCAGTACCCCTAAATCTCTCTCCTCCGAGGTCCTGGCTAACACAGTACTGCCCATATGGTACTCAGAGCAGGGATTCCTTCTACCCAAGTGCATGATTTTACATTTAGAGACATTAAACTCTAGTTTCCACAGTTTTGACCATCTATCCAGTAAAGCTAAATCATTTTCCATGTTGCAGACACCTCCAGGAATATCCACCCTATTACTAACCTTTGTATCATCAGCAAACAGACAAACTTTTCCTACCAAGCCTTCTCCTATGTCACTTACAAATATATTAAAAAGAATGGGGCCCAGGACAGAGCCCTGCGGCACACCACTTGTAACTCGCCTTTGTTCAGATTGCACGCCATTTACAACAACGCTCTGATACCGATCCCTCAGCCAACTGGAAATCCACTGAACTATCCAGGGATTGAGTCCTACCTTCAATAACTTATCTATGAGCTCCTTGATTATTTTAGCTTCATGTGTGCGCTTTTGTACTAATAAAGATTTGTATATATATTAATTTTGATACATGGCTTGTGGTGCTCCTTTTAGAGATAGGTGTGCTTTTTTGCATTTCCGCTCTTTTGCTGTTGCTATGGTTTGTATTTTCCAGTGAGCACACCATATACAGTATATATATATAATTTGTAATTAATGGTGCACACTCATCTTCTGTTGCACTTAAATTAGATGTGCAATATGGGTTCAAAACATACCGATAAGTCATTTTATCTAACAACTTCCTGCATACAGTGTTTTTTATTCTCCGGATTAGGAATCAATTACAGAAAATAGATACTTTCTGGTATCACTGTAACATAGTAACATACATAGTAACATAGTATGTAAGGCTGAATAAAGACTTTAGACCATCCAGTTCAGCCTGTTTAACTCCTTCCAGTGGTCTAGTAGCCATAGCCGGAAATGTTATTACATGCCAGGAAGGCATCAAGGCCACTTTTGAACATTTTTAATGTATCCCTCATTACTACCTCCTCTGGCAGCGAGTTCCATAGTCTCACTGCTCTTACAGAGAAGAATCCCCTCCTATGTCGGTGGAGAAAGCACCTTTCCTCTAACCTTAGTGGATGCCCCCGGGTTATGGTTACACTCCGGGGTATAAATAGATTGTGGGACAGATCCTTGTATTGACCCCGAATATATTTATACATAGTTATTAGATCACCCCTCAATCGTCTTTTTTCTAGACTAAATAAGCCTAACTTGGACAATCTTTCCGGGTACTCTAGCCCCCGCACTCCTTTTATTAACTTTGTTGCCCTTCTTTGATCACGCTCCAGTTCTGATATGTCCTTCTTAAGCACAGGTGCCCAGAACTGTACACAGTATTCCATATGGGGTCTGACCAGTGACTTGTACAGGGGTAAAATGATGTTCTGGTCATGAGCACCTATGCCCCTCCTGATGCACCCCATGATCCTATTTGCTTTGGCAGCAGCTGCCTGGCATTGATTACTACAGTTGAGCTTATTGTCAACTAAAACCCCTAGGTCCTTTTCCATTGTTGTTTTACCAAGTGTTTCTTTATTTAGTGTGTAATCATGACACAGATTTCTCCTTCCCATGTGCATAACCTTACATTTATCTGTGTTAAACTTCATTTGCCATTTAACTGCCCATGCTTCCAATTTATCTAAATCTGTTTGTATCTGCCTGCTGTCCTCTTTTGTTTTAATTACTTTACTCAGCTTAGTATCATCTGCAAAGATTGATACTTTACTGTGTAATCCATACCCAATGTGATTTATATATATATTGAAGAGAATTGGTCGCAGAACTGACCCTTGTGGTACTCCACTAGTAACAGTGACCCAATCTGAGTGTGTACCATTGATAACCACCCTCTGCTTCTGATCATTAAGCCAATTTCCCACCCATCTGCACACGTTTTCCCTCAGTCCAAGCATTCTCATCTTTTGTACCAGCCTTTTATGTGGCACAGTATCAAATGCTTTAGAAAAGTCAAGATATATGATATCCAATGAGTCCCCCTGATCCAATCTTGAAATTACCTCCTCATAAAAGCTGATCAGGTTTGTCTGGCAGGAGCGATTCCTCATAAATCCATGCTGATATGGAGTAATAAGATCATTTTCCCCAAGATGCTCCAGGATAGTATCCCTTAAGAAACCTTCAAACAGCTTGCCCACCACAGATGTTAAGCTTACCGGTCTGTAGTTCCCAGGTTCCCCCCTAGATCCCTTTTTGAATATTGGCACCACATTTGCCAAGCGCCAATCCATCGGAACAAACCCTGTAGTTATGGAATCCACAAATATTAGAAATTATGGCTTGTCTATTACTGTACATTGAATATATATCCACATGATGGATTAGATACTTCCTTTGGAATCAGACTCCTTTAGCATAATACTGTAACTCATCACTTGGGCATTTTTGTTAGACCATATAACAGCTGATTTAATGATCAAGGATATCTATCCTATAACTGTTACAGTTTACCCTAGTCTGGAGGGTT